>OU696696.1:344515995-345077024 GCA_916050605.2 Platycheirus albimanus
CGAGGGACACATACACATACACATACACATACACATACACATACACATACACATACACATACACATACACATACACATACACATACACATACACATACACATACACATACACATACACATACACATACACATACACATACACATACCAACACATACACATACCACCATACACATACACATACACATACACATACACATACACATACACATACACATACACATACACATACACATACACATACACTACACATACACATACACATACACATACACATACACATACACATACACATACACATACACATACACATACACATACACATACACATACAACATACACCATACACATACACATACACATACACATACACATACACATACACATACACATACACATACACATACACATACACATACACATACACATACACATACACATACACATACACATACACATACACATACACATACACATACACATACACATACACATACACATACACATACACATACACATACACATACACATACACATACACATACACATACACATACACATACACATACACATACACATACACATACACATACACATACACATACACATACACATACACATACACATACACATACACATACCATACACATACACATACACATACACATACACATACACATACACATACACATACACATACACATACACATCACAATACACATACACATACACATACACATACACATACACATACACATAACATACACATACACATACACATACACATACACATACACATACACATACACATACACATACACATACACATACACATACACATACACATACACATACACATACACATACACATACACAATACACATACACATACACATACACATACACATACACATACACATACACATACACATACACATACACATACACATACACATACACATACACATACACATACACACATCAACATACACATACACATACACATACACATACACATACACATACACATACACATACACATACACATACACATACACATACACATACACATACACATACACATACACATACACATACACATACACATACACATACACATACACATACACAACACATACACATACACATACACATACACATACACATACACATACACATACACATACACATACACATACACATACACATACACATACACATACACATACACATACACATACACATACACATACACATACACATACACATACACATACACATACACATACACATACACATACACATACACATACACATACACATACACATACACATACACATACACATACACATACACATACACATACACATACACATACACATACACATACACATACACATACACATACACATACACATACACATACACATACACATACACATACACATACACATACACATACACATACACATACACATACACATACACATACACATACACATACACATACACATACACATACACATACACAATACACATACACATACACATACACATACACATACACATACACATACACATACACATACACATACACATACACATACACATACACATACACATACACATACACATACACATACACATACACATACACATACACATACACACATACACATACACATACACATACACATACACATACACATACACATACACATACACATACACATACACATACACATACACATACACATACACATACACATACACATACACATACACATACACATACACATACACATACACATACACATACACATACACATACACATACACATACACATACACATACACATACACATACACATACACATACACATACACATACACATACACATACACATACACATACACATACACATACACATACACATACACATACACATACATACACATACACATACACATACACATACACATACACATACACATACACATACACATACACATACACATACACATACACATACACATACACATACACATACACATACACATACACATACACATACACATACACATACACATACACATACACATACACATACACATAACAACATACACATACACATACACATACACATACACATACACATACACATACACATACACATACACATACACATACACATACACATACACATACACATACACATACACATACACATACACATACACATACACATACACATACACATACACATACACATACACATACACATACACATACACATACACATACACATACACATACACATACACATACACATACACATACACATACACATACACATACACATACACATACACATACACATACACATACCATACACATACACATACACATACACATACACATACACATACACATACACATACATACACATACACATACACATACACATACACATACACATACACATACACATACACATACACATACACATACACATACACATACACATACACATACACATACACATACACATACACAACACATACACATACACATACACATACACATACACATACACATACACATACACATACACATACACATACACATACACATACACATACACATACACATACACATACACATACACATACACATACACATACACATACACATACACATACACATACACATACACATACACATACACATACACATACACATACACATACACATACACATACACATACACATACACATACACATACACATACACATACACATACACATACACATACACATACACATACACATACACATACACATACACATACACATACACATACACATACACATACACATACACATACACATACACATACATACACATACACATACACATACACATACACATACACATACACATACACATACACATACACATACACATACACATACACATACACATACACATACACAACACATACACATACACATACACATACACATACACATACACATACACATACACATACACATACACATACACACATACACATACACATACACATACACATACACATACACATACACATACACATACACATACACATACACATACACATACACATACACATACACATACACATACACATACACATACACATACACATACACATACACATACACATACACATACACACATACACATACACATACACATACACATACACATACACATACACATACACATACACATACACATACACATACACATACACATACACATACACATACACATACACATACACATACACATACACATACACATACACATACACATACACATACACATACACATACACATACACATACACATACACATACACATATATTCTTATACTGCCCGGACCAGACTCATGTCCCTGTAGGCATAGGGTTGTAACAGAAGTAAGGGTTGGGGAGGGATTTTAACACCGGTTCGTTACAAAGAGATCAGTCGAAGAATCACTCTTGCCAATCGCTGTTTCTTCGGGCTAAGAAGGCATCTTAGTAGTAAAGCCCTCTCTCAAAGGACCAAGGAGACACTATACAAGACCCTTATCATCCCAGTCCTGCTGTATGGGGCAGAAGCGTGGGCACTGACACAATCGAAGAAATACAGGCTGGGGTGCTTTGAGAGAAAGATTCTTCGGGTGATATTCGGGCCTGTATCTTTCAATGGAGTATGGAGGAGAAGATTCAATGACGAACTGTACGGGCTATACAGCGACATTGACTTGGTTAAGAAGCTGAAAATTCAGCGGCTTAGATGGATGGGTCATGTGGAGCGGAGGTCCGACGCAGTTCTGGAAGACCCCATCTAAGGTGGCGCGATCAAGTGGTAAACGACCTCAACCAACTTGGTGTGTGCAACTGGAGGCCACTGGCTAGGAACCGGCCTAGCTGGCGAGGATTGTTGGTTGAGGCCGTGGTCCACAATGGTCTGTCTGCGCCACCTTAAGTAAGTAAGTAAGTTTTGAATTTCCTACAATCTCAATGGTTCAAAAATTGTTGTATGTTAATTCTTTACGAAGAAATGGAAAAAGAGGAGGGAGGCGGAAATGTAAAATTTTTGACATTGCTCCTGTTTTTTCTTTTATAGTTTTTTTTTCTTTACGTCCTACAGGAAAAACACGTTTAGTTTTTTTGTAGATTTTCAAATTTCCTACAATTTGGATTGTAACAAAATTCTTGTATGTCAATTTTTGTTTGCCAAAAAATGGAAAAAGAAGAGGAGGGTAGGATTGCAAATTTTTGACATTGCTCCGGTTTTTTCTCAATCACTCTTTTTCCTTACGTCCTACGGAAAAAATGTAATGCAGTTTGTTGTAGCACGTTACAATTCTTACAATTTCAATAGTACAACTATTGTTTTATGTCAATTCGTAACGAAAGCATGGTGTTTCGAAAAACAGCAATGTCAAAAATGCAGAATTCCACTATATTTCTTCGTATATACCCGAATAATCATTAAATGAAAAGTGACCTGTTTTTTGAAGCGCCATATCTCGGTAACAAATTGATATACAAATATGATTTTATTTATAATTTTATGCACTGCAAAAAACTTTAAAATTTTTTTTGCAAAGGACATAAGGAAAAAAAATTATTGAGGAAAAACCGGAGCAACGTCGAAAAATTTCCCGTTTCCCCCTCCCTCCCTCTTTTAGCACAGGGCCATCGAGGTCAAAAACTAAGCAAAATGTTAGTTTACTATTTTTGAACAAAACCCCAAAGTTTCTTTAACTTTTGAATTTTTCCACCTAAAAGTAGGTACCTGTCTACTGGACTAAAATGGGAATTGAATAAAGTGCACTGCTGGGTCGTACAAACTTGCTCTAATGTGTTACAGTGGTCTTGGGGCTTGAGATTTTGGAAAAAAAGCAAGGAAAAAATCATATGAAATCTTATTAATCATTTAAAAGTCAATAGTTAAAACGTTTTTGAGAGAATGAGGTAAGCCATCAGATTTCTTTTCCTTTTCTAAATTTTACGGAATTTTTTAACTTTTCGAAAACATATTCCAAATTTTGTTTGAGTATGTCAACATCTGGCGGTTCAAAATTCTTATCAGAAAACAAAAATTTTAAAAATTTTGAACAAACCGTTTTTGAAAAAAAAAACAAAAGTTAAAATAAAAATTTTACGTTTTTTAAAATACTCCAAACAACATTTTTTGAAAAATTAAAGAATTTTATTATTCCGTTTGTAAAGGAGCTTTTATATTAAAATTTTCATCGAAATCCTTGAAGTGGTTTACGAGAAAATCTGATTTGAAAAAACCGGTCCTATGGGAGGTACCGTTATAAGACTTTTCCTGAAAAATCTGTTCCAACCAAAACATAAAGTTTACTCAAAAAACCCCATTAAAAAAGTTTTATCAAAACCGTAGGAGTCGTTTTTGAGATAAATGAGTTTTTCATAAAAAATCATATGGCAGTTACCGTTAGTTTTAGAGCTAGAATGCTAATTCTAAAAACACCCCGGTGGAACATCATAATAATACTATATACCAAGCTTGAAGCGAATCGGTCCAGCTGTTTCGGCTGTAGGTGCCGATACAGACAGACGGACTGACAAACAGACAGACAGAATTGTCGGACCCACTTTTTTAGGCTTCTCTATCATCGTAATTTTATGTTTGATTGTCCAACAAAATTTTTTTTTACGAATGCATATCTTGCCATATAGTACCTATTATAATCGCAAGTAAAAAGATTCACGCCAAATCTCAGGAAAACCCCCACATGCTAAAGAATGATTGAAAAGATCTGAAAGTGGTATGGCTCTTTTAACGGCAGTGATGTTGAGGAAGATTGAAGGAATGCCATCAGGCCTCACACTTTTATTGGTGTCTAATGTTTTTTTTGAGTGAACTAATGCATCAAGGCTTATTGTAAAAAAGATGCAAATGTATCACAAATTTCATTGCTGTCAGGACAACTTTTGTTTTCATACAAGTGGGAAAACCACGTACGTTCCTTTTTTATAATTTATGAATTTGTAGAAATGACGAGGATTTGATTCAATCTGCACCAGTTTTGTGAACATACTTTTCGTAGCATATTTTATCATAATCTTGAAAATTCTCACTCAGATTATTAAAAAGTTTCCAAATCCATTAAATTTACTGAGCTCTTCCATTTTGTATGTGCTTTTTTTCCTATTTTTTAAGTTAATAAGCTCTTTGTTTAACCAAGGTGGTGAAAAATGTTTTGACCTTTTTTGGGAAAAAACGATCGAAAATATAATTTAAAATGCATCTTAGCCTAGAAGCCTTTTCTTTTACGTCAGTCAACGAAGCATATCTACCAATTGATGTTTTCTAAAATGCTGTTTATGTGATTATAGTCTACCTGTTGGAAGTCATAAGCCAAGCTACAGCTTTTCACCTGAAATTGTGATTGGTCAATAAAAGTAATTATTGTGAAAATTTTGTGAAAAACGCTGGATTTTCGAGCTAAGATGGACGAAGTTTCTTCTAAAATTAAATTGCCGTATATATTTGTAAAAACTAAATCTAGAACAATTGGGAAATTATTTTTTAGATTACAAATTCGATAATATCCGTTGTTATTTTTACTAGATCAAAAATATAATTATTGTTGGCATCACAAAAAAAAAAAAAAAAAAGAATCAGAATCAGAAGGGATCCAGTCAAGTCCAAGGGTCATCAGAAGGGATCCAGTCAAGTCCGGGGAGATTGAAATCACCGAAAAAGAAAAAAGTCGTCAGATTCTCAAAGTGTCTTCAACATTGAAGAAGCTTGATTTATGGCTTTAGTATATAAAGCTACGGGCAGACTGCATATAAAAGCCACAAATGTTTGTGACTCTGACGTCAATTTTACGTCATCATTTGCGATTCTTGGTCGCACATCGTCTGAAAACCTCTTTGGGACAGTCCGAATATGCTCATGCTCGCAAACCATGTGCGGATGATGTGCGACAACCAAGTCGCACATTAGTTTGCGACTTTTTTGCATATCGTGTGAACACTCTTGCAAATGAATTGTGACAATTTGCAGCCATGTGCAAGCATTTGCGGTCGTCCCAATCATTTGCAACTACACGAAAACAGGACATTGCAAATGCATTGATGTGCGAGCAAATATCAGCTGACATTCTCTGTTTTATAAGGAGAATATTGGGGAAAAAAATAATAAAAAGACAAATGTCGATAAAAAATTACTATTAAAATGGGTAGTTGATGAAAGTTTATTATTGTTTTGGTTTCCGTTCGTTGCCACCAGAGATCGCAAGTGCTTTTCCTAGATGTCAATAAAAGTGGTATAATTGTGAATTGCATCTTCATTTATTTCATTTCGTTAAATACTAACGGTACATACATTTTTTTTAATTATAACAAAAAAAAAAAAAAAAAAAACTTATATCTAATGTACAAGTTAAGTTTTTTACATAAATTTATTTTAAAAAAAAGCAACTTTATTTTCCAACGTTCAAACTTAGACTAAATTACAATTTCAAACTTATTCTAAATAAATGTTGGGTTGACCTCGAATTCGCTCGCTTCGATCGTCAACCTCTTGGTTCCCATTATTGGTCGCTTCGATCGTCGATATTTTCCAGTGAATCCAGACGCTGAATCGGCAGAACGGATGTAGAACGGTTGTTTGCTTAATAAACGTTGAATTGTGAAATGTTGGATTGAAGTATGAAATATTGAGTTATGAATTATGCTGATTTTGTCAATTTGTTTTAGCATGTGTCATTAACTCTTCCCCTCTTAAATGGAAACGTCCACGTATTAAAAAAATGGGATGTTGTGGAGTCTGGGATGTTCTCTGATGATAGGATTTTCAGGCCTTTCCGGAGGGATAAATACAGGTGTGATGGTTGTTCCGCCAAAGTTTCTTCTTTTCAGATAACTCATTACAGTTATTATGATGAAAAATATGACTGCGAAAAAGGAATAATTTATAAATTGATGAATTTCTTTTTCTATCTGAATTTTGTCAATGGTTTTCGTATTATTCATGTGGAGTTCCTTCATAAGTTGTAAGGACAGGATTTCTTCTATTTCGGATTCTTCGGAGACTGCATGTAGTAGTGGTGGTAGTTCATTAATTGTAGTAATTTCGTCAGCAATATATTGTTGATTCCTGATTCTTAATGTAGTGTTGGAGAATTTAATAAGATAGGTTCAATGATCTGGTGATATTATCTACTTCTATGTTACCATCGAAGTTGTTTAAAAGCATCGTTCCTGGTTGTATTTCTTCGACTTGTGGGATGTGGTGACTGTTCGTTCTTTTACAAGTAGCATTTTCATTTCTTATTAACTTATAAATACATTTATCGTTACTTAAGTCTATAATGTTAGATTGTTCGCACAACGATAAATCATTTATTGTCTTACATTCATTCTTTATTCCATATATAATATTGTTTTTCTTTAAAATATTTGTATTTGAAATTTTATTAACAACATTATTATTTTTTATCAATGGTTTTACAGTTAGTTTTTCGAATATTTCGTTTCCCGTTTTTGGAATGCTTAAAATATAAAGAATAGATGATATGTCTGTAGCGACTTTTATTTCGGCAAATTCTAATGCTTCTTCGATATTTCTAAAAGGTTCATTTGTTTTATTTTTATTTATATTTTTCAATATTACATCAATTTCTGATTTAGAAAGTATGTTTGAACTTACGATATTTTTCTTACTTAATTCGATTGCATATATTACATTAATTATTTCCTCTTTTATAAGCTTTGTTTTATAAAGTAGACTTAATACTAATTCGTTTGCAAAGGTTTTATCCTTTTTTAATTCGTTCATTATTTCGTTGGTTACATTAGTCAATTTATTTAGTCTTTCAATGTATGCCTTGTTTATTAGAACCTGATTATTATTATTTTCTAAAACATTATTTATCTTATTAACCATTACTTCATAATCATCGTGGTCGGGAATACCCGCGACCCATTTCCAGGCTGAGCCTATAAAGTTTAAAGATCTTTTTGATCTGTTTATTTTGATATTATTTATAAGGTTCTTAGTATGCTTGAGTTCGTGTTCCAGAATGGAAAAAAAAGCATTTTTAGGTGGGATATGTTCGTATAGGAGGGATGAAGTTTTCGCTATGAAGTCTTCATATGGAGGTATTTCTATGATGTGGATGAATTTGATGTTTCCAGTTTGGATTCTCGCAAACCCATGTTTTATAACTATTATTTCTGAGTTAGAATAATCGAGTATTCTAACTTCTGTGATGACGAAAGGGATAAAGTACCTGTAGGGAAAGAAAGGTTAATTTCAACTTTTTATATTTGATTTATGAACTATTCTGTCGGATTCTGTTACAATAATTTTGGTTTTATTTTCTTTGACTGTTTCTTTTTTGTAGCGGGGTGTTAGTTTTGAGCCTAATCTTTTGTTAATCTTGATATAAACGATATCACCAGGTGAGTAATTTTTTATGGGGTGTTTTTTCTTGTTATGATACTTTAAGTCACTGTTTTGTTTTTCTTGCAATTGTATTATGTTTTCTTTTCTTGCCTTTTCAAACTGTTCTGGGTCAGTGCTAACATTTCTGCCAAAAAATACTTCTATGGGTTTTTTTCCTATTGTTGAATGAACTGAGCAGTTGTATTCGTAGACTGATCTGTCTAATAACTCAAGAAATGATTTATGAATTTTCTCAGTTTTCAAACAGCGCATTATTTCCGAGAGTGTAGAGTGGAATCGTTCCACTTGTCCATTGACTGTACTAGAATGAGGGGGTGTCTTGTAAATTTCTATTTTTAATTGATCTTTCAAGAGAAAACATATGGATGCTGCACTAAACGATTTTTCATTGTCAAAGACGACAATTTTGGGAACACCGAAAGCAAATAGGATTTGTCTTAAGGGTTCTATTATGTCTTGTACTGCTCTTGATTTAAGGATTCTTGTTTGAGCATATTTTGAAAATTTGTCTAAAGCAGTGAGAACTAGATTACCTTCGGTTGAATAGATATCTATACGTAGGATATGGCCTGGATATTGAGGAATGGGAGTTGGTTTGAGTTCAGGTTTTTGCGGATGTCGATCATATTTGTGTTCTTTACAGATTTGGCACTGTTTAACTAGTTTATTAATTTTTGTATTCATCTGTGGAAAGTAATAATTTTGGAGTAGCTGCGTTTTATTTTCGCGAGCATTTCTGTGAGCACTGTTATGAATTTTAAGAATATGTTCTTCCTGTTCTGCTGAGTTGGGCAAGTCAGTAACTTTTGTTTGAGTGAATCGGATTTTATAGTTTTTAAAGTAAAGTGGGTAAAGGTTTTGGATAATTCCCATGGTTTCTTCATTGGTCATGAGCCCGTTTATGATGTTAGGTATGAGGTATCGTTTGAATAAGGAGATAATGTTTTCCTTAGAGTAGGAAGGTTGGACAAAAGTATGTCTACGGAATTTCGGAAAAGGAAATTGGAGTTGATAAGAGTTATCTTCTCCTATAAGCAGGATAAGCTGATTTTTGAATACGTTGATTGGGACTTCTACTGCTGGTATAAGTTCATGTGATGAACTTTCATCACTATGTTGGGAAGCTGTAAGGGAATTTATCTGAGAGACAGGTGGTCTTGAAAGGGTTATTATAGAGGCTTCTTGTTCAGTCGTCATATGTTGCGTTCGCAACGACAAAGTATTGACTGATTGTGCAGCGAGCTGCTTAATTCGAATTTTAGTAGAGCCTTTAATTGTCATGTAATTATGACGAGTATAGATAATTGCGGATAAATCTTTTAGACTATCATTTCCGAGGATAGCGTTAAAAGATTTTAAATGTGGCATAAGAAAAAATTTAATTTTAAGATCTTTTATTCCGAACAAGTTAACAAAAGTATGGTGTGTTATTTCTACGTTTCCTCCTACAGAATTAGCAAAAAATCTTTCTTCATTGGGTATTGGGTTTTTTATTAAAGAGGGCTGAATGTAATTTTTATTTGATCCTGTATCGATTAGAATTTTAAGCACTTCGTTACCAGATGTTTTTACTTCGATATAGGGCAACGAAGAGCTTGCTAATCTAAAAAATGTATGTCACTGAATTCAGAAACTATTTCAGTGACATTATTATCTATTTGCTCATTGTTAATGGGTTCAATGTAATTATTGAAAGTTTGTTCGTATTGCTGGTCATCTAACTGAGAGGCGTCGAAGTATTGCTTCAGTTCTGACTCTTCTGGGTTTTCTTGAGGTGATGTGTTCAAGTGAAAATTCCTTTGTAATTTACTAGGATAATTGGGTTGTTGTGGCTGATTGTTGGCTCTTTTCGGTGCAGGTGGCCAGTTTCTCTGTTGTTGTTGATATTGCGGTCTATTGACATAATTAACTCTAGCTGTTCCCATAGTTGATGTTTCCATGTGTTCCTGTCTAGGTTGTGGCCTTGGTGGTGGTCTGATGTTGTTTCCTTGAGCTTGATTAAAGGGTTGATGTTGGAAAGGATTGCTTTGGAAGGGTAGTTGCCTAGGACCATTGTTATTGAGTGGAAATGGGCGATGATTATAATTCATTACAGGACGGGGAACCTGTGCAAAGTGGGCAAGCTGTGGATAGAATGGGATTTGGCGATTTGGAAAGGAATTATTACTATGTATTCTTCTGGTAGGAAGTTCTGGGGGCGTTGCATTATGGATTCTCCTCGTGTTATTATTTGATGCTATTGCATACTGAGCACGATAACTTTGATTTTCGAGTTTTAAGCATAAATGTAAAGCTTGGGGTAAATCTGAAGGTTCTCGGATGCCGAGAAGCCTAGGCAGATCGCCTTTAAGACCCCTTATAAAGGTGTCTAGAGCTTTGTCCCTATAAGCATGCATTAACATGTTTAATGCTTCTGATCCCATTTCCATAGAGGAAATTTTGTTAAGAATCAATGAAAGATGAGTATAGACTTCCTGGTAGAAGTCCTGTACAGAAGAGTTACCCTGCACTAAAGAAGTTAATTGGTACTCTAAAGTTCCCAGGTCACGCTTATCTGCGTAATGAAGCGTTAAGCATCTGGAAATATTTTCCCAATTAAGAGGAGTATTGTAGGACTCGAGAACATGGTCTGCGTGTCCAACAATTTTATTTCGGATAACGTTTATAATACCGAAATATTTTGGGGATCCTCTTGTAGAATCATAAATTCTAAGTATTCTTTCGACGCTTTTGCGCCATGAACTAAATTCGCCTGGTTGCCCAGAAAACTCTCTCAAGCTTCTGACAACGTCAGGTATTTTGTCAAGGTCTGAAAGATTTCCTTGTTGTTCTGGGTTGATAACCTGATCGGTTCCTGCGAATTGATCAGAGTTGGGGTTCATTATAGAATGAACAATGCGCCTACCATCTGTTTGGAGGGCTTGAGTTACCATCGAGGTAATTAAGTTCTGTAATTCAACACGACTTATGCTATTGTTTTGTTGCATTGGAGGATTTTCTTGGGGGACAATGGGAGGTCTGGCAAGATTTTGTGGATTCGCCATGGTTTTTTTTCTTTCTTTTAAGATTTTACACCTAATTATTATTTTATTTTCGAACTATTTTGTGTGTTAAGGTTTTGACTATCTATTAAATTGATTTCGATTTTAAATTTTTCTTTGCGTATAGGTTTGTATTTAAAATATTTTTTTTTTTTTTTAAATAACGTTACAAGGCATTAATTGATTTCACTTATTTTCGCAAATACTTATTTTTATATTTTTTATATTTCTTAAAATAATAAGGTTCTTAATTTGTATCACTTTTTATTAAATTATGAATTTTTTTTTTGTAAAAAGAAAATGAAGTTTTTATGACCTTAAAAATAATTGTAAATTGTTTCTCGTAAATTAATTAAATCCTTTCATAATATTCTCAACCATTGATTTCTTAATTTTTCTCAATATGAAAATTAAAATTTAAAATATGTTTATTTTTCAAATAAGTAATCTAAAGATACGCTAATATTTAAAATTCTTACAGTAAAAAGATGAAAAGCATGTCTGTGGAGCGGCGTGTAGTTCAACTACGTCCTTTTTGCTTTGCTGCTACTTAGGGGCCCTTTTTCCAATTCTCCAGCAATTTATGGTTTTTCCACTTTGTTTTAAAACTGTTTTTTTTTTTTTTTTTTATTCTGCAACAGTTTATCATATATATTTTTTTCACTTTGTTTTAAAATTGTCACAATTTTAAAGGGATTCTTTCGGGACACTTATTTTTTTAAATCAATTTCGCGAACCGAGGGGACTACTTGAGAACACTTTTCGGTATACTAAATGTTTTTTTTCTACGAACCGATTGTACCTACTATTTAGGGACTGTTTACCGGGACGAACGACACTTAGATTTTTTCGCGATACTTGACTTTAAATGTCCCTACTGCTCGGGCGCCAGTTAAGTTTTTTACATAAATTTATTTTAAAAAAAAGCAACTTTATTTTCCAACGTTCAAACTTAGACTAAATTACAATTTCAAACTTATTCTAAATAAATGTTGGGTTGACCTCGAATTCGCTCGCTTCGATCGTCAACCTCTTGGTTCCCATTATTGGTCGCTTCGATCGTCGATATTTTCCAGTGAATCCAGACGCTGAATCGGCAGAACGGATGTAGAACGGTTGTTTGCTTAATAAACGTTGAATTGTGAAATGTTGGATTGAAGTATGAAATATTGAGTTATGAATTATGCTGATTTTGTCAATTTGTTTTAGCATGTGTCATTAACTTACATTATGGATTATTTTGAATAAAAAATATTGTTCTTAAGTTGAGTGATTTTACATTGTCATTGCTTGAATTAATTAAATTTGAATTTTTATTGTAAATATTAATTAAGAGATTTAAAGGACTATTAGCACCGTAGTTTGATCTACTATAAATGTTGGAAATTGGCAACTGCCTTCTCAAATTATACTGACTAGCTATGAAATTTAATCTACAAAGTATCAGTGGAGCTGAAATGGATCCATTGATTATTCCGACAATAAAACAAAATTGTAGATACGCTCTGTGACTCGTTAGAGATGGAAGATTTATTAGTTGAATACGTTGAGCGTAAGGTGGCAAGATAATTCTATTCGACCATGGTAGAAATCTTAAACAAAATCTCATAAATCTTCTTTGAACGGACTCCAATCTATTTATATGAACCGCATAATATGGCGCCCATACAACACAACCATACTCTAAGATGGATCTTACGAATGAGACATAAAGAGTTTTTAGAACGTAGGGATCACGAAATTCTCGAGCAAATCTTTTAATAAAACCGAGTGTCATGTTAGCTTTTTTAATAATGTAGTCAAAATGGTCAATAAAAGTTAATTTTGAGTCCAACACTATCCCAAGGTCAGTAAAGCAAGACAGATTACTAAGAGGTGACAAATGAATCGCATAATTATAGACAATCACATTTTTCTTGCGTGTAAAACACATTGTTTTACACTTGTCAATATTTAAAACTAAACCATTAATATTGCACCATTCCCAGAAACTTTGAAGGTCTTTTTGTAAGAGATCACAGTCTTTTAGAGAGTTGATTGTACGAAAAATTTTTACATCATCAGCATATATAAGAGACATCGAATTTGATAGGACGGACGGAAGATCGTTAATAAATAGTACAAATAATAACGGGCCAAGATGGCTACCCTGAGGTACACCGGAGTTAACAGTAAAACATTTAGAACGTTCACTTTTAAAAACAACACTATATAACCTATCTTTTAGATATGAAGAAATCCACAAAACAAATCTATCGTTAAGACCCAAATATTGCAGTTTCCTTAAAAGAATATGGTGGCTTAGCTTGTCAAATGCTTTGCTGAAGTCAGTAAAAATACAGTCAACTTGTTGTTTTTTTTCAAACGCGTCAATACAAAATGTAGTAAACTGTAACAAATTGGTTATAGTGGATCTCTTTTTAACAAAGCCATGTTGGTTGTCACATAAAACGGAGGAACAGTGAAAAGACAAGATATCACAAATAATAGATTCAAACATTTTGGGTATAGCAGATAGTTTAGCAATTGGTCTATAATTTAAAATTAAATTTTTTTTACCTTTCTTATGAGTAGGAATAAGGAATGCGTTTTTCCAAAGGGTCGGAAACTTACAGCTATTTATAGACTGATTAAAAAGTAAAAATAACGGATATGACATATATATTGCACATTTTTTTAACATAAAAGCAGGAAAACCATCAGGACCAGGACTTAAGCAATTATCTAATTTTTTAATATACTCTATGATAGTTTCCTCAGTTATAGTAAAGTTAATCGAATTAAGATGTAAAAACTCATCAACAGCGGGAATATTATTTGTATCGCAAGTAGATACTTCAAAAGCACACTGAAAATATTCGGCAAACATATTTGCTATGTCCTCTGGGTTGTGGCTCTCAGAATTTTGATAACACATATTATTTGGGTAACCATCAGATTTTCTTTTACAATTGACATACTGTCGAGAGCAAGTTTTTTTTAAAGGAAAAATAACATGATTATTATAAAGTCCTTGTTGTTTTGAATCATAAAGAGCGTGATTGGGTTTGTTTAGAGTTGTATATAAAAAATGAGTAAATCAAATTTTAATTTAGATTTCGTGCAGCCTTCACAATCAAGGCCGTGAAGCGCGAGAAAATCAGAGTATGGATCCAGATCCAATGCCAAAATAGCAATAGAAGCCCACTTTTTTTCGACATTTTGAAAATAATTATAGCCCTTTTTAGTATTCGAGCTTATAGATACGCTACGTCAAGAATCCCAAGCCAAATACACAAAACACAAAGTTTCACAAATGTTCGCAAGCCTGCATATGACTGGAAATTGGTGATATGTGGATATTGTTGCACATCGTGTGAACACCGCGAATTTGCGACTTTTGGGACAGAATTTGCATATCGTGTGAATACCCCTATATGCACGTTTGCGAGCACTGATGTGGGGATAGAATTTGCGATATGCTTGCGAGTTTTTACGTGACGTCAGAGTCGCAAACGTTTGCGGGTTTTCATATGCCGTCTGCTCGTAGCTTAAGTCTCAACCGACTGACCAGGGTGAATATAACAACAAACAACCCAGATAAATATCGTTCTCTTTAGTTTACTTTAGCCCAAACTTGCTGAGTAAAATTGCTTTCAATGTCGTTAAACACACAACTTACAGGAAAGCAGTGCAGGATTTGGGCCAAATACGCGCGGTCGCAACGAAAAATTTGCCATGATGAATCAAATATCTCAGCATTAAGATGATCATTTTTAGCCATGTCTTAGTTAGCCCAAAAACATTAAATTCAGTAGAAGAGGAAACACGATGAACTTCATTGAAGTCTCCTCTCATTCCAGACATATTTTGATAGTAAATCCTTATCTCCTGACGGAGTGGCACCGCGCCGGCGTCGTAGTTTTTGAAAATTTGAATTTATTTGATGGTTCAAGTTTGTCATAGGTAGAAAATCACGTACTGGTACACGATTTGGCCAATTTTTAAAATTTAATAGATCGTCAAAGCATTAGTCAGGGATACTGACTTTGAAGTTAGTGAATTTCAGTTCAGACCTTTGAAGGTTCCATTGAACAATTTGCCTGCACACAACGCAAACTCAAATAAAAAAAAAAGTAAACAACATAAGAAACAAGAAAAAGGAATGAAATGGAAGTAAGCAAGAGAAAGATGGAAGATAGGCTGTTGTCAAACGAGATAAGCAAACTCAAATTAAATCACTTTTTCTTCTAATTTCTAAAAGAGCTGATTTCGGCCCTAATAAAAACGTAGTTGCCTTAGTTTTTTTTTAAAGCAATAATAAAAATTGACATGTTTGTAACAACTTAGCTTGCATGCATGCAAACTCAAATGAAGCAATAGCTAAAAGGTATCCAATCTTCTTGCATCTGATATATGTAGGTATCTGATATTAATATAAAACATTGCTCGCGCACCCTATCCAATGTTATGCGACAGCCTTTAAAACCATAATATCATTTGTTTAAGCTTAGAATAAAGCCTGATTTCATTTAAACCGCAAGAAATTAAAGCAAGTATACATATAATACAATACACAAAAGAGGTTTTCCTGCGCAATAAAATACGGATGACGAAACAGTAGTTCTCCTGCCTGGTACTGCATGGGATAACCATTTTTAGAGCTAATGCTTGTGGTCCTTGTGGAATTGTGTATTGTGTATTTGCATTTTTAATCCACGGCCGCCTAGATGGCAAAGTCTTTCTCTCATGCATTAAGTTTCACCATGATTGCTCAACAGAAAAACATAGACAGCTTGGACTCTGCTCATTTTTAGTATTCCATTTACATTCTCCATCCTAGAAAAAAGTCCCAATTTGAAACGCAAATAAACGATATTTGTAGTTGTATTTATATGCCAAAGTAGGGGTTTGCTAGCAAAAAGTAAACAGTAGCTACACTTTATTTCAGTCCTTATGAACATTATGGCTGGCTGTGCACTCTGAAATATACTGCCCGACAACCGATTAGTGCCCTCTATGATTCTTGTTTTTGGAGCTTAATATCAGCTAATTAAATAAACCTTTTGAAACGTTTATAAAATTATAAACAAATGAAAGTAAAGCTGGTAACTCAATGAGTAACATTTTAACAAAATTTTAAGGAATTGAATATGAGAGGTTTGGTAAGGTGTATTAGCTTGCTGGAATTTCCATTCCAAGGGTCCAAATGGCTATGCTAACTTATTTCATGAATGCTACAGCATCTAATAGTGTATTAATATCTTTCCCTGCATTCACGGATATTTTTGGACCCTTTGAATGGAAGTTAGAGCAAGCTAAGCCAGAAAAGTTGAGAAATCGAGGCGTTGCATCAGTGGCGGACTAAGCTTGTTGAAGGCCGGGGCGGCAATGCTGAAATGAGGCCCCTTGTGTGCAGATTTTTTTAAAATTATAATTTTGACTTCAAGTCTGTAAGACCTTAGGTCTTTTGTACGGCACTAGTTAGAGGGAATAGAGAGATAGGAAAAAAGTTTTTTAGTTAGTACAGTGGATTGAGAATAACGTGTAACTTATCTCACAAAATTCCGCCGGTTCCATCCAGTTGAAACTGGGGGAATATAGAAAATTGCTGCCCATGTTGGAGCTTGAACCCACAACTCTAGGTTAGCAATCAACAACTTCCACTGTACATCCACTGTACCATTGCCACCGCAATGTAGTCAGCTTTTACGACAAAAAAAAATTATCAATCATAGTAATTAAATTATAATACACGTACAGGCTCAGAAAGTAAGAATATACATCTGCATTTGGCATAGCAGCCAACAAGTTTAGTGCAAAAAATAATTACCCAATAGAAATCAAAATCAAAGATTTTATTTAATACTCGCTTGCTTAGTATGGAAAGCACTTTATTTAACAAAATAAAAAAACTCGATACAATCATAATATTGCCCGAAAATTTCATGAAAATTGGTCACGTCGTTTTGAAGTTTATTTGATATTTTATTTTTTTTTTGATTATAAGAACCTAAGTATGTACTATACCTACTGTACAATCATTAACAAGAATTTTGATTTTCTCGAAAAAGCAAATCATTTATAATTCAATTAATATTGCATTTCAAAATTTCTGATATCTTTAATCTTCGATTTTTATAAAATAATTAAGGTTTTTTGAAATTGAAATGATAGAAACTTAAGATTTCCCTATATTCTTGTATTGAAACAATTTTTAAAATATTTTTTCGGAAGGTTGTTCAATAACCCTTTTTTAAAGAAAACGGATCGAACGCTTTTGAATGTTTGTTTTTTCCTATATATGTAGCTTTAAGTTTTTCCAATAAAACTCTTAGGGGCTAGTTATAGCGATACGGAAAACCAAACCGAAAAAATTTTCAAAAGGAAAATTTAGTATGTTATGGTTCGATTTAGAACACAAATGTTACAATGATCGATGGCAACCAACTCAGAGAATTTATTTTGCAAATAAAAAATTTAATCGAAGTGGCGTTTTTAAGGGGGGGTTCTGATCAAATGTCGCAAAAAAGTGGATTTTTCATATTCAATTCTTTAAAATTTTGTAAAAATGTTGAGTTTTCAAGGTTACTGTGATTTGTTTAACCTATATTCTATATATATAAAAATGAGTTTGATTTATGTTTGACCATTTATATCTCGAGTTTGACAACATCGAATAAAAATATAAACATAATTTGGGGTAGTCTCTACCCATTTTCTTAGGTTATTTGGCGTTTTTAAGGGGGGTTCTGATCAAATGTCGCAAAAAAGTGGATTTTTCATATTCAATTCTTAAAAAATTTGTAAAAATGTTGAGTTTTCAAGGTAACTGTGATTTGTTCAACGTATCTTCTATATATATAAAAATGAGTTTGATTTATGTTTGACCATTTATATCTCGAGTTTGACAACATCGAATTTGATGATTCTTTTTTTTTCCTGGAAAGGTATTTATTTGCACCAGGTTCTTATGTAAAAAAAAACAATAGAATGTACGTTAAGTATGTTGCATATGTTGCAAATGCACTTGCCACCATGCAATCAATTAATGGTGGTCGTACACTCTGCACTTAAATCGCTTTTAAACATCAAGGTTAACGAAGCGCCTATAAATGTTATATTTTTAAAACGTAGCCAAAGTCTTGCAACAGATTATTGTATGGGATGAGTGTACAATGGAACACAAAAAGACAATTGAAGCTGTAGATCGAACTCTGAAAGATTTGCGAGGTAGCCAAGTAATATTTGGCGGCGACAGGATATTGTTGGTGGGTGACTTCAGACAAACTTTGCCGGTCATACTCCGATCGACTACTGCGGATGAACTCAATGCCGCCTTAAACCTTATACTTTGTGGAGATATGTTAAAACACTAATATTCGCTAAAAGGATCCATCTGCTGCAGAATTTTCAAAGCAGCCTACAAATCAGTTGATGCAATTGTAAATGAGGATGACGTACTGAAGTACCAGACGGAACTTTTAAATTCGCTTGATTTACCGGGACTGCCACCTCATTATTTAGCTCTAAAAATTGAAGCCCCGATTATAATGCTGCGTTATATTAATCAACCTAAACTTTGCAATGGTACGATACTTGCTGTAAAAAAGATAATGAACAATCTAATTGAAGCTACGATTCTTAGTGGCAAATATAAAGGGGAAGATGTTTGGATCCCCAGAATTCCATCAGATTTGCCATTTGATTTTAAACGTCTTCAATTTCCTACTCGCCTTACTTTTGCCATCACTATAAATAAAGCCCAAAGTCAGTCGTTGAAAATTTGCGGTATTGATTTAGACTATCCGGTGTTTTCTCATGGTCAACTGTATGTTGGGTGTTCTAGAGTAGGGAAACCATTCGCATTTTTTATTTATGTAAAAGATGGTAATACAAAAAATTTTGTTTATAAGAAAGCATTAGAATAAAATGTTATAATTTTAAAAACGCATTTTATTCAAATGATTTCTGTCTACTCCCTTAAAATTTAGCATTTCTCCAGCCTGACGAATTGAAAAATGGTACGACTTTTTTTATTGTCAAATCTGCTCAGCAAAGTGGGCGTGGGTTGAGAAAACAAACAGTTAAGTATTGGAATTGAGATTTGTTAATTGTCATGGCGAAAGCAAGATGAATTGGGAACTGAATTCGCTTAAACTCAAAGGGCATATCTGTTGGGATAAATGAATGAAAACTAACTCATCTTTAAATTTTCCGTTGAGTATGATCGCGGGCATCACATGACTCATCAGTTTTCTTATCACCAAGCGCGTTCCATCGCATAGTTTTGGTTGTTTTAGATTTCGAAGCTGATGACTACCGAGCCCGCCTTCAGTTGTACATTGTGCTGTGGTAAGTCAGGTACATCTAAAGAGTTTAAAAACTCAGTTGGATAATTAGTGGCTTCATCTTCGTTTGTTTTTCAAAAAAAACTTTTTTTCTCAAAAACTGCTCCACAGATTTTTATAAATTTATTCTCATAAATTCAAATGTATCCAAGAAACAATATGGCGTACTTTTTTTTCAGCTCAAATTAGTTTAAGCATTTATTTAAGAATTTTGAAAAATTTATTTTTATCAAAATCTCAAGCCCCTGGATCACTGACACACATTAGAGCAAGTTCGTGCGACCCAGTCCGTGCATTTTATTTTCTTTAAAATTAAAATAAATTCAAGCAATAAAATGGCGTACTTTTTTCATTGAATTAATATTTCTTTGATTTAATCTTATCTTTTCTTATCTTATATAATAAAAATATATTAAAAATGAGTTTGATATAAATGGTTTATAAGAAAGAATTTGAATAAAATGTAAGATATTTAAAAAACGAATTTTATTCAAAGTTTTCTTTCTAGCTATACCCTTTAATTTTAGCATTTCTCAATTTATACGCCTCTTGACTAAACTGAATTTTTTACTTGCGATTATAGGTACTATAAGGCAAGTTATGCATTCGTCAAAAAAAAAGTTTTGAGATAACAATCAAACAAGACATTACGATGATAGCGAAGACGAAAAAAGATGGTCTAAAATGTCTATCCGTCTGTAAGTCTGTCTGTCTGTCTGTATGTATAGACACCTACAGGCCAAACGGGTGGGCGAATTGCTTCAAACTTGGTATATAGACTTTTTTAGGTATTGTACAGAGGGGAAATTGAAATTTTTTTTTAGCTCAAAAAATAACGGTACCTGCCATACAACCGTTACGTTAAAGCTTAATTTTCTCAAAAACGGCTCTAACGATTTCGAATTAAAAAAATCATTGTTGCTTTTTATGTACGACTAATCATATGGCTGAAAAAAAAAGTTTTAAAAAATGGCTAAGAACGGTACTTTCCATAGGACCGTTTTTTTGCTTTCGACTATCTCGAAAACGACTCAAACGATTCTTTCGAAATTTCACACACATATAGCTGTAGATAGCTCAATTTGTATTGCATACCAATATTTTTGAAAAATATTTTTTTGTATTTTTAAGAGCATTTAAAAAAAAAATTTAAAATTAATATTTTGAAAACTGCTTATTAATTTTTTTCCTAAAAATTTTAAATATATGTATTTGCTGAATACCTATGAACTGGCGTTTTTAAATTTTTTTTCAAAAAGTTTTTCAAAAAAAACTTTTTTTCTCAGAAACCGCTAAACAGATTTTTATAAATTTATTCTCATAAATTCAAATTTATCCAAGAAATAAAATGGCGTACTTTTTTTTCAGCTCAAATTATTTAAGTATTTATTTAAGAATTTTGAAAATTTTATTTTTATCAAAATCTCAAGCCCCTCAACCACTGTCACTCATTAGAGCAAGTTCGTGCGACTCAGTCGTGCATTTTATTTTAGAGGCAACAGCCCATTGGAAATCTGCTCAGCGAAGCGATCGTGGGTTTGCTAGTAATTTTATAAACTTTCATTAGTAAAAAATTCGTTTCAAAAAGTTTATTTGATTAACTGATAAAGCTCCAAAATCATGGAGCATAGGGGGCGCTAATGGGTTGTCGGGCAGTGTATAAAGCTTTTAACGTCAATATTTGCTGCCAGCGACTCGTAAAATTTCAACTTGAGCTATAATTGAAAAGAATGCAATTAATTTATATGCTTTCTTGGGGATAAGAGAGACAAAAAAAACTGTACTCAACATGACTTTGGATTATACATAATAATTGTACTAAGCCATACAATACAACAAGATTGAATCCTACCAAAATTCAAGGAAATGGATTTGCCTTATACTTGTTATTGATATTTATTTTAATTATTATTGTAAGAAATATATTAAAACGTTATGTGTAAAAGCATTTTCTGGGGGAAATTGACCAAAAATCCAAAAATTAGCATATGCAAGAAAAATGGAACAGTCTAGAAAGGTATTTATTTCTTCTAAAAATAAAACTTTAAACAAAATTTATTCATTAGTACTAAAAGCGCAATTAACGTGGGTCAGGGTACACCAGAGTAAGACTTCTTCAATCCCCAAAAATTGTATCCAAATTAAAGATATGCCGTTCCTTTGTTTCTAAGAATATACATAGTAATCATGTTCTAAGATATTATATAGTGGACCTTCAGTAAAAAATTTTCTGCATAATGGTGAAAACCGTTTTAAAATCGAATGCGTACGTTTCGGGCTCCAGCATTCGGCGTATATTAAATAAAGTGCACGACTGGGTCGCACGAACTTGTTCTAATGTTTTAAAATGGACTTGGGGGTTGAGATTTTCGGAAAAAAGCATTCATATGAAATTTTATTAATCACTTAAAAATCAATAGTTAAAACGTTTTTTGGAGAAAATGAAGTAAGCCATCAGATTTCTTTTGGTTTTCTAAATTTTGAGGAAATTTTTTTTCAAAATCGTTATAGCCGTTTTTTCAAAAAACGGGTTTTTTTGAAAAACTTTTCGAAAACATACTCCAAATTTTTTTTGAGTATGCCAACTTCTATAACTTTGCAGTTTTTATCAGAAAAATAAAATTAAAAAACAATTGATTAAACCGTTTTTCGAAAAAAACAAAAATTAAAAAAAAATTTTAAAACTCTTTTAAAAAATTCAAAAAAAATTTTTTTCAAAAAAGTTCTATCATCGTAATGTTATGTTTGATTGTCCAAAAATTTTTTTTTTTTCTTACGAATGCATAACTTGCCTTATAGTACCTATAATCGCAAGTAAAAATGATATCAAATTGAACCTGAAACCCATACAAAATACAAAAAGTGCAAGATTTTACATCACCACAAAAAAAAAGTTCCCCATCAACGATCAAAATTTGGCATTTTCTGATGAAAAATTTGTTACTGTTCAGGAATACGTTAATAAACAGAATGATCGTGTGTGGTTGGAAACCAAGTCTGACGAGAATTTACAGTATCGGACTTGCTGTTCGTCAGCAAGATGCCAGCATCTGCTTCTGCAATGGTTTGAGCTGCTGTGACTGCAAATGGACGTTGTCCTCTCGTTTTTATCGACCAAGGCGTTTAAGTAAACCAAGAAGTATCCGACAAAAGATCTTAAATGATGCGTTAGGGCACGCAAATCTGGACATTCAAACAGGACTCAGCACCGTCTCATAAAGCTCGTTTAACCCAACAATTTCTCGAAGTTCACGTTCCATAGTTCTTTTCTTTGCAACAGTGACCTCACTACTCACCAGACTTGACTCCAATGGACTTCTCCAGTCTTCACATGGTCCATCTTGGAGGCTAAGCTTTCAACAAAAAAATATGAGAGTGTTGCAACCAGATTTTAAAAGAGGACTTAGTAGGGAATTTACATCATATGCACATCAAAGGAAGTATTAAACTTTGAACTGGTAACACTTCATTTGACGGGTCATGTATTTTTAGTGATTTTAAAAGATTTCGAGCTTTTACAAAATTTGTTAAACTTATCTTATTAAAAAGTGCTTTTTTAATAGCAACAATTTCCCCTAGATATGTGCAAGCTTTAATAAAATTTTGTCAAACTAAACCAACAAAAGCCTCTGTTTGATATCGGTAAAATATCGAAATGGAAGAAATTCTTCCACCTAAGTAATAAATAATAAAATAATGTTCAATTGAAAAAATTATTTTGAAATTAAAGAATAAGAAAATACTTTGAAAAATGTAGAGTAGATATTGTACATAATGTGGATGACCAATTGCCTTGATTGCTCTTTAAATTGATTATTATAACTCTTTATTAGTGATTTCAAATCTAACATCGAAGCCAACTTTCTAGCTCCAATTCTGATTGGCAATAATAACAGCACTGTGGACGATTGGAGTTTGGTTTCGTGATGAAATTAAATAAATTGTTCGTAATTAAAATGAATTCAATGCCTTTATTTCCATTTAAAAGAAAAAATATTAATATTTTAACAGAGATAAGTAGCTAATGGCTTGCCGGTAAAGTTGTATATGAGCGAAACACAAAACTATTAATTAATCCCTCAGCTTTCAATCGCTGCCCTTGTGAAATTATAGCCTTCTAAGCTCGAATGACATGTCCAGGAATCAAAGGGGGATGCCCGGAGTAAAACATCCACTCCTTTTTTACTTTCTGTTGAGAATGATCGTCGCATTTATTTAGCACATTCTCGTTTTTTTTCGAAGATAGAGTGAAAATATACACAAAACGAAAAATGTTTTTAAATTATGACAACAAAAAACTTAGCAGTCCACTTAGTGTAGAGTCCATAAATTTACAAGCAGCTTCTAGGTTCTAGCTTATTATTCTATAGCTCGAAACTCTAAGTACTTGATGCTAAATAAAGCTGTAAGAAAGTTCTGCCGTAAAATGACAAAAATACACTGTATCTTTCGTTATTATATTCTCTCCCGTTACAAATTGAATTACCCAAGCTACTTTCATATAGAATGCTTTTTCAAGTTTCGGTTACTTGTCAAACTTTTTCAATGTATGTATTATGATGCATGAAGATGAAATTATTGAATATTTTCAATCAAATTTAAAGGGCATCAAATTCAATGTTTTTGGGGTTGTAAATTGTAACGCCGTCAACGGCCTTAGCTCTTATAAAGCATCACTTCCCGATAGATCAGCCAAATCAATCTTCAAGCATCGTTGCACGTGGTTAGTGTAGTTCTAGTTAGATGGGAACAGTCAAAACTAATAACTGCGACACTGCGAGGTTTTGGCATGTGTTGTGTTTTCTTCTCTCTTCTGTTCTGTCTGTCTCTCTCTGCCGTGTTTCTGTTGTCTTGAGCTGAAGGCCTCCCTTGCCAGTACTTGTAAGTATGTCTACTTCGATTGATTCATCGACGGAGTAGATTATAATAATGTAATGTAATGTAATGTAATGTAATGTAATTATAACGCCAGAATGCAAAAATCTAAAAAATCACTTGAAAACTACTGGACCGAATTGGATACTTCCTTCTGTGGGTTTGTTCGTAATTGCTACTGAATTTGGAGTGACAAATGAACAATAACATCTGCAATGAAGCGTTAGTGCTAATTAAAGATTTGTGTTTGCTTATGAATGACAGACTAATGACTGAAGTGCATATGCCAGCCCAAATCGTCAAATTAGATTATGTAGGGAGAGTATCTGAATCCCGCTTTTCAAAAATCCCGAAAATAAAAAGTTTTAAAATCCCATCTGTGAAAATACTGCTTTTTTTAAATCCCGCTTGTTCAAAATCCCGATCTATTATAATCCCGCTTTTTAAAATCTTTTTTTTTTGTAAAACATTCTTATCAAAAAAATAGTTTTTGATTTATTTTGATATTATTTATTGCTGCAATCAAAAGTAGTTGTTTTATTTTGAAAAATCGCGCCATAAAACAACTACTTTTGATTGCAGGGATAGTAAGAGACGGGATTTTAAAAAACCGGTTTAAATGGCTTGATTCAAAGAGGATATATATACATAGAGTCCAATCTTTCCTACGTTCCATCCTCCTCTGCTAAAATGTTCGTGGTCTCTTTCCTATTGTATTCATTGTCCGTGTGAAACAACAACAAGAAACGATGAGGTAAGTAGTAAGGTGTGAACGCACACATGTATAACAAAAAGAACAATATGACAGTTGTAGCACACACACATGTTTAACAAAAAGAACAATATGACAGCTGTAGCTTGTAGGCAAAATCAAAACAAGGCACAAGATTGGACTCTATGTATATATCCTCTTTGGTTTGATTTAAAGAATCGGGAATATAAAAAGCGGGATATCGAACCCAACCCGATTATGTAATGTATATTGAATAATGAATTGGATCGTGAGCGTGCTTATGACACGACAATATTGCAACAAAAAGTACAAACAAATGTTCCACTGTTGAATGAACACCAAAAGAGTGTGCGTATGATCAGCAGATTAGCTAACGAAAGTTTGTCGAAGATGGAAACGGTTAACTACATTTCCTTGATGCGCCTGGCGGATCTGGAAAAACGTTCCTGATATCATTGCTATTAACATTAATACGTGTTTAATGGGGAATTGCGTTATTTATCGCATTTTCCGGAATTGTTGCAACACTGTTGAGAGGTGGAAGAAAATTCCACACTTAAGTTTCCGTTAAATCTACAAATAAATATATCCTATTTGTAACATTTCAAAGCAATCAGTCATGACAAAAGTGTTGAAAATTTGTAAATTGATCTTTTGGGGTGAGTGCACAAACTAGTTCTATAAGCAACCCAAGGATCATTGAAAGATTTGCGTAGCTTTAGTGCCGTGGTGATATTGTTAGCGGGCAACTTCCGACAAACACTTCTCGTTATACCAATAACAACAGCTACGGATGAATTAAACGTATGCCTCAAGTCGTTGTATTTGTGGAGATACTTGAAAATCATACCATTTAGTGTAAAAATGCGAATGTTCCTGCAACAGGATAGAATCGCAAGAGTTTTCTCCAAAGAACAACTGCTGAGAATCGGTAAATACCTAAAGTGGGTTAAATATCGATTCCACCCTCCATTTGCCAATTCACTCAAACGAAAAATCAACTCATCACTAATGTATAATCAACCATTTTTGGTCAAAATTATAGTAACTACGATGGATTGAGTGCACACGCAACTTGAGCAGCGAAAAATATTGATGTTAGTGAGCAGTGACTTGAATTGGACATACATAACATTACGATGATAGAGAAGCCGAACAAAGTAGGTCCGACAATTCTGTCTGCACCCGTTTTCAAAATATTTTGAAAATTCAAGTTTTTTTTTTTTTTAATTATTAAAAATCGAAAAAATTTGCTTTTGAAAATTTTTTAAATGCAATATAAATTCGATTATTAATGGCTTCTTGTATTAAAATTTTTATTTAAACCGAAGGTTCCAGGTAATTTGTATTATAATGTGCAGACTAAATCAGGAAAAAACCCATACTTACATTGATCCTTGGGAAAACCCGCAGCAGGTAAAAAAGGGTTCTGATTTCGTACCTTAATTTTTAATACGAAAGTGCAATAGAAGTTCAACTAGTAGAAACATACCAAAGTCTATCTCATTCCAAAACAAATGAAATACCTGGAAATGTATTTATCGATAGAAATGGTTTGTGTATTTGGAGAGGTATTTTTTCGACAGAATGAAATTTCAAATTAATTTTATATTCCCGATTTTAAATGTTGTTTTGTTTTTCTTCTAAAAAATGAATAGTTAATTTTTCATTCAATATTTTCGCTGCTCAAATTGCGTGTGCACTCAATACACATAATAAAAAAGTTGATTTTTCTATTAAAAGAGTCCCAATCTTCAATTCCATCACTATTCAGATGCTTAAACAAAAACTGGTACGCGATTTCATTTTGACTAACCGTCAGCTTCCCATTGTCAAAAAGAGGATGTAAATAATAAGCTGAGAGAGCATATTTGTTTAGAGCCATATCCACGCGCGATTTCAAAGATGTTTCGTGTTGTCCCTTAAATCTATCTGGGAGTTTTAAACTCAACCAAAGATGAACTGCTTCTCCAGCAGAACAATCAACCGCTTGACACCTGTTAATTAATGTGCAGACTGGATCAAGAAGCTCGATGTAACTCTTAACATCATCAATAAAGTGTTCATCAAACATCAACAAAGCTACATTCTGCTTTATTTTTTTGGTAGTTGATTCTGCTGCTACAATTTTCATTATATCATAATTTTTTACCAAGCATTTATATGAATCACGGTATGAACACCATCTGGTTTCACAGGGCAGCATAATTCTGGAGCCTCCACGATTTACTACCATTTTTTCAAAATCTACTTGTTTGAACTCTTTTAAAATCAAAGCAACCTTGGCATTAATATTTTTGTCGATTAAGTCTTTGGCTAAAAGATTTCCAATATGACTACTATATGTGCTATGCCATATAAAATGCTCTGCATTTTTCCCCATTCTCTTCATAGTGCTGGCGTTGTCAGATACAACAGCGTAAACTTGAGTGGAGTAAATTTCTTTTGCAAGATCTACAGATTCTGAAAGCATGTTTGTTAGCTTTTCTGCAGTCTCTGATTCTCCGGATAGGTCCCAGGCCTGAAGAAATGCTTGTTCTCCTTCAGCATTATGTAGCATTGAGACGACAGTATTGCTGTTGCTTGAACTATTCTTCCAGCAGTCAATCAGCAAAACAGAATCCGAACTGATAGATGACTTAATTGAAGAAACACATTTATTATAGGCCTGATCCAAAAGCTTTGTTGAAAGTTTTTTTCGACTTGGAACCTTATCTGCATACGCAGGTCAAATTTTTTTTTATAAAATTTTTAAATTGAATTGAATCAACAATTCTTAATGGAATGTTGCATCCAAAAACCAGTTTACCCAAAGCTTCATTCAACTCGTCTTCCTCTCTTTCCGTCAATCGGTCCATAAATTTAGAAACAGAGTTTGATGGGGTTGGACAACGTTTCGAACGTTGTATGTTCTTATTGAAAGATGTAACAGATGGGGGTGGGCCCAACGACAATGATGAGGAACTGCAACTGTTGGAACTAAACGAAAATGATGAGCTTGTTGTAGTCGCAACTTGTGGTGATTGAATTTTGCTTGAATCAGTATCAGTATAGGTAAGAGTTGTTGTTGTTGGAGCATGAATTGAATAACTGTTCAATGGGTCGGTTTTGTCAGCTGCTTCCTACAGAGAATGCGTCAGATTCAATTTGATCGATTTTAGTAAAATAAAAATACTTACACAGCTATTTAAAACATAAACATTATTGTTGTCAACATCGTTAGAAAGAGAGATAGACATCTAACAATTAACATTTGTCAGTTATAAATTTTATACAAAAGCACAATTTTTTACTACCGTCTCAGAGTTTTGAATGCAGGAGCTCGAGCTTAGATCACTGCCATCAATAAAAACAATCATAGAAACATCAACGGATTCAGACGCAGAAGGGTGATGCAGTGCCACTCGTTCAGTATTTTCTGACTTTCTTTTTTCCTAAACATTAACGTAGCAATTACGAACAAACCCACAGAAAGATATTAGGCAAATGAAATCTTATTGCATACCTATTTTTCTCAAGAAAAAAACTCTTAAAAAAATAAGGATTTTTCTTAATATTTTTTTTTTCAAAATACATAGCCCTTAAGCAAATATGTATATAGCAAATGAGCAAGTTCGTGTGACCCAGTCGTGCATTTTATTTTTTTGACAATCAAATGTTAGAAAAAAGAAAGTAAGGAAAAACAAAAATCGCATACGTCTATTCTTAACAGGGTTTATTAACGGGATTAACAGAAACTTTATATACCTTAATAATGTGCAACATAATTACATAATACGTTTTATATAAAAAAGAGATTGAACAAACGAATACGCAAAACTGAATGGGAATGAAATTGGAACACAAAGTAGAAATAAATTGTGTTGCCAGATAAACTGAATTCATATTATTTTAACATTCCTTCTCAACACAATATATTTTTCAAAAATAAAAATTTTAACAAAAAAAAAACTGTTTTAATACAAGCCCATAGCTTGTGTAAGCTTATTATGTTTTACTTTTGGCAAATTCTTTGTTAAAATATCCGACATCATTTCATTAGTACACACATAATTCAAACTTATTTCATTGTTTTTATACAATTCGCGAATATGATGGTACTTAACAGAGAGAAGATACTAATAAAGAGAGGCAACTTCGACGATGGCTCTCTTTTAGCCTACAAGCTGCGATTCGGCCAGCAACTTGCATCTGTATTAAACTCCATATAAAAAAAATGTGAGGACAACACAGATGCAAGTTGCTGTCCATAGACCTTTAAATAAGAGAGAAAGAGATACACATTTTTTTTTTGATTTTGTTTGTTCTGGACAAGGAGAAAACATGTATATACCGATAGGAGTTCAACTCAATATAAAAAATGTAAACAAAAATCTTTGCGGGGACGGAGGCGAGGAAAGTTGTTTCTCTCTATTAGTATCTTCTCTCTGGTACTTAATGTCGATATGTTTGCTGCGAGCATGGTAAATAGGATTTTTTACCAAATGCTGAGCACTCTGGTTGTCGCTCTTAAGGATCATGGGCGTTATGTCACAAAAACCAATTTCGTTCACTAACTTCTTGATAAAAACTGCTTCCTTCGCTGCCATCGAGAGCGCAACGTATACTCCGCCTCCGTGCTGCTAAGTTCCACCAAGTTTTGTTTCTTCGATTCCCACGAAAACACGCTTCCAGCAGCAACAAACGCACAACCTGTGTACGACTTCCTGTCGTTAGCGTCGCCTCCCCAGTCTGCGTCGGTAAAACACTCAATAGGTTTTCCAGTTTTATAATAATGCAGCTTCAGATCAATTGTCTTCTTCAGATACCTTAGAATATGCCAAGCACCAGCTTCGTGTTCAATATGGGGGTCGATGTTGCGTTGCGAAAGTCTAAATACTGAATGTTATATATCAGGCCGTGAAGAAATTGCTAAGTACATAAGTGCGCCAATGAGAGATTGGTACCCATTTTGGTTGACTCTCTTACAACTATCATTACCGCAATTAATTTGGTACCCTGCGTCCAACGTTTTCGATACTGGTCTGCAATTCTCCATGCCATACTGTTTCAGGAGGTTGTTTATGTATTGCCGCTGACAAACGGTTACAGCACCTGTTTGGCCTTCACGCTGTATTTCCAGGCCAAGGAAAAGCTTAAGCTGACCTCCATCTACAACATAGAATTCATTTGCAATTCGCGCTTTGATTTCAATTAGTTCATCCAACTTAGAGCTTGCTAAAATTAGATCATCAACATAAACAGCGACAATATTAAAATTACCTTTGTGATTTTTTGTGTACACACACGGGTCACTAGCACACGGTGAAAATCCAATTTTTTTTTAAAACGGAATTAAGTTTTTTATTCCATTGTCGTCCACTCTGCTTCAACCCATAAAGCGCTTTATTAAGCTTAAGGACACGATTAGGAAACTCTTTACTGACGAATGATTCAGGCTGATTCAAGTAAACAATGTCATGTAGCTCACTATTTAAGTAAGCGGATGCCACATCCAACTGGTGCAAATGTAAAGTATGCTCACAAGCCAAAGCAAGCAACATACAACCACAACCGACGAAAATGTTTCGGTAAAATTGACACCGAATTGCTGACTACGACTTAAACCTTTGGATGCTGCCATCTGCATTCCTCTTGACGTTGAACACCCACTTGCAGCCAATAACTTTTTGTCCAGAGGGTAGGTCAACTAACGACCACGTATCATTGGTAACCAAATGAATTGAATTCCTTTTGCATCGAATCTTTCCATTGCTGAGAATAGTTTCCACTAACCGCCTCTTCTACGCTTTGCTGTGGTAATGGATCATCGTCCTCCAAGAAATTTAATATATGACGTACCTTTTGAGGACGCCCACGCTTACCTGTACGAACTAGTCTAGGTCTGCCTCTTCCATATCGAACTGGTTCATCGATGTCGTCACTCGAACTGTCATCTTCACTTTCACGCTAACGTTTTCCAGAGCGAACTTCATCCTGAGCTACAGGTTCCTCTACAATGCTTTGGTTGCTCATTGATTCCACTTCACCAGCATCATAGGTAAATATATCATCACTTGGATCTTTCGAACCGACAAACTTATGTTCAAAGAACTTTACATCTCTGCTAACAATTACTTTTTTCGTTTCGGGACAATACAATCGATAAGCCTTGGAGGTGTTGGAGTATCCAACCATAATAAGCTCTCTACCTTTTGGCAGAATTTCTTTCGCTGCGTTTTATCGATTGCAATGGCTAAACTACCAAATGTTCTTAGATGCAATGCTGTTGGCTTTTTGTTAGTCCAAACCTCATACGGAGTTTCATTAATGAGCGCCTTTGTTGCAGCTCTGTTGCGCAGATACGCTGCAGTTGAGACAGCCTCCGCCCAAAAAGATATATCGGTTATGCCACTTTATTGCGTCATCTATTTGCGTATTTGACAACATGCATTTATTTAGTTTTGCCTTAAGTAAAAAACAGGCCACCACACTCATCTGCTTTCATGACGACATCACCGTTTTGATTTTTTATGATGGCACTATCTTTAATGAAATTAACTGTAAGCCCGTTGTCCACAGCCCTGCTAACCGAAATAAAATTGCCCTGAAGAGTTGGAACATACAAAACGTTTCTCAATTTTACAACGCCACCATTACTCTCAATGCAAACATCTCCTCTGCCGTCCGCTTCTATGAAATTTTCTCCCGCTAAATACAATTTTTCGCTTTTGCTCTACGTATGAGAAAAATAAATTCCGATCACAACATAAATGTGACGTAGCACCACTATCAATACACCAGGAATCTCTTACAAAACCTTTAGCTACAGCAGAAGCCAGAATCGAAAAAGAATGCTCGTTTATTTCCTTTTGAGAAACAGCCCTTTTCGGATCTTTACACTTGGCGACGAAGTGGCCGCGTCGCCCACAGTTATAGCATTTGCCATTAAATCGTCCGTTGTGGCTATTTAAACTAAAAATTTTCCTGCTGTGTTCATTGTTACCATTAACCCGAGCAACGAATGCTTGATGACTTTCGCCAATCTCTGATACGGTTTTCTCCTCTCTAATTCATCAAGTAATTTAACCTTAAATATACTTAAATTTGGAAGTGCGTCACGTGTTTCTATTGCTACCACAAAGTTTTCGTAAGAATCTGGCAAACTAGAAAGCAAGATGATAGCCTTCATCTCTTCTGGAACATCAATTCCTATTTCAGCCATTTTATCTAATGTCTCGCAGAACTCATTCAAGTGCTCCGACATTCGTGTGCCCTCCGACAACTTAAGATGAAGAAGCTTTTTGAACAACGCGATCTTACGCGCAGGACCACTTAGCTGGTAAATTTCCTTAAACTTCGTCCAGTCCTTTGCAGACGTATCACAGTGCCGCACGTGGTTTAACTGTGAAGACTTTATGCATAACATTATACTTGCCAAAGCCTTTTCATCTTTTGTGTCGAACGCTTCTTTTCGGCAACAGGAGCAGTCTCACTTTTAACAAGCTTTCCACTCGCAATTGTCCATAAATCGGAATGAACTAGAACGCTCTTCATGTGGACTGACCACGAGGCATAATTTGAGTCGTCTAGTTTTTCGATGGAGTACAAACCCGAAGCACTTATTTTGAAAGCAACTTTTAAATACAAAAAAAAATATGAACTTTTTTAAAGACTTACTATAATTACGAGGGGCGTTCAATATATTCTCGGTATCGGGGTGAAGCTATAGTTATGTATACATATAAATTGACTTATTTATCAAGTAATACTATTATTTTATTGCATTCATGTAAAATTTCATATAAATGTGATTATTATTTCGCGTTTCATCTCTAGTTAAACAGAATCATAATGGCAACTGAGACGATGATGGTGAAAATTGAGCATCGCGCTGTAATTAAATTTCTCATTAAGCAAGGAAAAAGTCAAAAAACTATTCATGAAGAGATGGTGGCTGTTTACCAGGGTTCCGCACCTTCATTATCAACTGTGCAGAAGTGGTCAAGTGTGTTCAAGAGAGGCAGAGAGAGGCCGCCGCTCCGGCGCCCCGGCTACTGCTTGTACGGGAGAAAGCATCAAAGAAGTCGAAAAACTTGTTCTTGAGGATGCCCGAATAAAGGTGAAAATGATGGCCGAGATCACCAAGCTTTTAACTGGTACCATTCACACCATTCTTCATGACCATCTTAACCTGTTACTGGGGACGAAACATGGGTTCACCACTATGACCCTGAAAGCAAACAAGAGTCCATGCAGTCGCATAAAAAAGGAACAGACCCCCCGAAGAAGTTCAAAGTCACTCCGTCTGCCGGGAAGCTCATGGCCACAGTTTTTTGGACTCAAAGGGAATCTTGCTCATTGAGTACAAAAAAAGGTGAAACCATCAACGCCACATCCTACGCTTCCACTTTGCATAATTTGCGGGAGGAAATTAAAAAGAAAAGACGGGGTAAACTCGCAGCGGGTGTGTTGCTTCTTCATGACAACGCTCCTGTTCACACGGCGCGAGTTTCCAAGGCTGCTGCGTGAGATTGTGGTTTCGAAGAAATCCAACATCCACCCTATAGTCCAGACACCAGACCTTGCCCCCTAGTGATTATTTCCTGTTTCCGGATTTGAAAACATGTCTTCGTGGAAAAAGATTTTCGGATGATGAAGAACTCAAGTCGGCAATAAATGGGTATTTTGCAGTTAAAGAGGAAATTTATTTTTTTGGGGGTTTAAAAAAGCTTATATCAAGATCTGTAACGAATGCATTGATGTTAAGGGAGATTATATTGAAAAATAAAAACAATTTAAATTGAATTCGCATTTTCCTTCATATCGATACCGCGAATATATTGAACGCCCCTCGTATCTTTAGTTTTAACAAAATATCAAGGTTTGGCCTGGGCCCATAACCTGTTAGAAAAAAGAAAGTAAGGAAGAACAAAAATCGCACACGTCTATTCTTAACAAGGTTTATTAACGGATTAACAGAAACTTTATGTACCTAATATAATGTACAACATAATTACATAATAAGTTTTATATAAGAAAGAGATTGAACAAAGGAATAAGCAAAACTGAATGGGAATGAAATTGGAACATAAAGTAGAAATAAATTGTGTTGCCAGATAAACTGAATTCATATTATTTTAACATCAAACATAACATTACGATAATAGAGAAGCCGAACAAGTACGTCCGACAATTCCGTCTGTCTGTCCGCCTGTCTGTATCGGCACCTACAGCCTAAACGGCTGGACCGATTCGCTTTAAACTTGGTACATAATATTATTAAGATGTCCTACAGAGGATTTTTACGAATTAGCATTCTAGCTCCAAAACTAACGGTACCTGCCATATGATATTGTATGTAAAAGTCATTTATCTCAAAAAACGGCTAATACGATTTTGATAAAACTTTTTGAATTGTGTGTTTTGAGTAAACTTTATGTTTTGGTTGGAATTAATTTTTCAAGAAAAGTCTTGTAACGGTACCTCCCATAGGACAAGTTTTTTCATAACTGATTTTCTCGTAAGCCACTCAACGGATTTTGATCAAAATTTAACTGTGAAAGCGCTTTTATAGACAAAATAATATTTATTCTTTAATTTTTGAAAAAAAATTGAGTTTAAAAAAAAAGTTATCTAATTTATTTTTTTATTTTTGGGTTTTTCAAAAATGGTTTGTTCAAATTTCTTTAATTTTTTGTTTTCTGATAAAAACTTTAAACTGCTAGATATATATATTTTCGAAAAGTTTAAAAACCCGTTTTTGGAAAAACTGGTCGAACGATTTAGAACAAAATTTTCTTTAAAATTCAAAAAATAAAAGAAATCTGATGGATTTACTTATTCATTTTCGCCAAAAAACGTTTTAACTATTGATTTTTAAGTGATCAATAAAATTTCATATGATTTTACTTGCGATTATGGGACAATCAAACATAACATTACGATAATAGAGAACCCTAAAAAAGTGGGTCCGACAATTCTGACTGTCTGTCTGTATTGCTACTAACAACCTAAACGGCTGGACCGATTCACGTCAAACTTGGTACAGAGTATTATTATGATGTCCTACAGAGGAATTTTCGGAATTAGCATTCTAGCTCTAAAACTAACGGTACTTGCCATATGAAACTTTATGTTTTGGTTGGAATAGATTTTTCAGGAAAAGTCTTATAACGGTACCTCCCTTAGGACCGGTCTTTTTAAATAAGATTTTCTCGTAAGCCACTTGACGGATTTTGATGAAATTTTTAATGTAGAAGCCCATTTTAAGACGAAATAATATACATTTTAAAATTTTTAAAACAGTTTTTTTGAGTTTTTTTTTAAAATATTATTTTTTTTTCAAAAAGGGTTAAAGCTATTTTTTTTTTCAATTTTATTTTTCTGATAAAAACTACAAATTGCTAGAAGTTGGCATACTCAAAAAAAAAAAATTGGAATATATTTTGGAAAAGTTTAAAAAAAAACTATTTTTGGAAAAAACTGGTCAAACGATTGTGAAAAAAATATTTCTTAAAATTCTTAATAACAAACAAAATCATATGGCTTACTTCGTTTGTTCCAAAAAAAAAAAACATTTTAACTATTGATTTTTAAGTGATCAATATAATTTCATATTGTTTTTCCCTGCTTTTTTTCCAAAATCTCAAACCCCAAAAACCACTGTTTCACATTAGAGCAAGTTTGTCCGACCCGGTCGTTCACTTTATTTAAATAACTAAAATCATTTTTACCTCAATACATTTGTCATTGGGAATAAATTTATTTCATAAAAAAATTGGAATACACAATGCCACAGGCAAATTTATCGACACAATGTCACCGAGACCAAAAATAAAATAAAAATATTTATTCAATTCTTCGATTTGCTGCGTGCGAAAATGGGGAAAAAACACTGCAGACTTTGTAGATATTAATTGTTTTTACCGACAACAACTTAATAAAAAATATAATAATGTTGTACAAGCAATGACATTGGTGCGAAAATATATTTACTTACTTTGATATTATCGTTTGCAATATCAATATCAAGTTTAAAGGCTTTTAAAGAGTGGATTTACATTATATCATATTTAAGGCCCACTAAAGGGGTTTGGTAATGTCAAGTTAAAATTTTATTAAAACTGAATTTGGCGATGATGAGCTTCCGAAGTATTTATTTGATAAATATTGAGATAGATGGATAGAGTTTTAAGTTAAATCAACTTAATTTGATAAAACATTTGATAGAATTTAAACAATGTCTATGTTACATTAAGGACACAAAAGATACTTAGAAACTTAGATGCAAGCAACTTGGACTTGAAACACTAACGTAATGTGTTCCTACCCCGATGTCATCTGTAAATCAGTAAACGTAGACTTAAAATCACTTCTGTTTTATAGAAACGTGATTGGAATACATTTATGAAAATGTAGACCCAGTTATTTTTATATTGCCATTTTGTCAAAGGGAAGTACTTTTCAATTCTTATTTGTACGTCAGCAGGTAAGCACGCGTGATTGGTAAGAAGTTTTTATGGATTGACAGTAACGAGAATTTACTCTGACTTGCACCTCACCCAATTCAAGTCCAGTCCAGATTGAACTGGCATTTGTTAAATTCTGTGTTGCCTTCAGTTTGATTTATGAAATTTCGGCTTTCAAATAGCAACGTAAGGATTCTTTTATTAAGGTTGGTAGAACGCTTTCAATATTAATAGCTTTGGGATATGTGTAGATATACTAATGGCTTAATGAATTTAATATTTCCAGCATAATGCTTAAAGATTTAATGCCTTTTAAAATTGCATTTGCATATATCACTGTGTGTGTTTTTGTTCATTTGGTTAGAGCTAAGTAGTTAGGTTTTTTTTCGTATTTTATAATTCCAATTTTGGTAAAATTGAGATACGTTTTTTAAAACTCGCTAGAAAAACATGGTGATTCGCAATTTTTGCGAAACAATGTTCACAATTCCGTGATACGCTGATATGATGTAGAATAATTAAGTTTAAAGATTTTATTCAAAAATGCTTTGCTTCCTAAATTGTATGTCTCCAATTTTCAAAAAAATACATTCTCCTTATTCTTTATACTTTTTAAACTTTTGTTTTCATGTCTTATATAACATGTTGCCACCTTCTGAGTTATTTTTGGAATTGCAATTACATCCGATAAATTGCTATTTCCATTGAACTCTCTTGTGTATAGTAACTTTTTGCTATTAAAACAGAAAAGATAATAATTATTGTGCATGTCCATTCCATGTAAGGATTACCAATTCAAAGTTCGCTGTGGTATTTTATCATATTGTATAGATGCTTACATGTTCTCCCAATAAAACAATTTGCATTTTAGCTGTAACATTGTTTCCATAGATTCTATCAAGGATATGAATATCATCATGTATACTTCATTAATACTTCCCAAAGGATTAAAATGAAATCCCTGAAGCTGGAGTGTAATATCAATCTGAAACGTGTTGTTTTGTAATGATTAATACAAAGTGATTGAAGTGACATCAAAAGTTTTTTAGGAAACGTGGGGATACGAAGTGGAATTTGGTTATTCTTTTGTTAAATTAATGGATAATTTGGATCTTTTGTTAATATTTCAGAGAACTCATCTAGCTTCGAATAACAAGTAATATTTCTTTGGTAAACAATGACAATGACGCAAGCAAACAACAACATCACATGCGAAGCTGGTAATTAAGAGCGATTACATTTGTATGGTATGTAGCTCAAGTAAGGTTCTTTTTGAACCAACAAGACTAACTCTCGGCTTAAGTAACGCAGATAAACATAAACATCTCCATTTGTTTAATTAAAATAAAAACTTCAAAAAAAAAAATGTGTGTGCGTAATTCACACTCGGTTGAAGTGAAACTTCAAAGAAGTTGGTATACCTAATTTACGAGAGAATGAGATGAAAAACTCAGCCACCCAGCACCAGTTTTCGGATTACTTTCAAACCTTATTTTATGTATGACTAAATGCTTTCAACACGTATCTATACAAATACAAAAGTTTCAACACATATTCCAGCATACAGACGTACCGACATACTTTGCGTCCTTTTGACTCCCTTTTAAAGTATGAACTCTAGGACGCCACTATTTAAAACAAGTCAAAAAAATATTCGAAAACTGACTATTTTCAAAAATTCAGGATACTTTTTTAAAATTTAAATAATTTTTTTAATGCCAATTTTCTATAAATACTTTTGTTATGTATTTGTTTGAATATTACATTCTTCTTGAATTAGGTTTATTGAAACCTTTTATAAAGCTTTTCCTGTTAGACAGCATTCACATCACGTACCTATATTAACTAACATACTAACTTAATCGTACCAACGCGCCTGCTCACTCGCTTTTGTTTAACATAATGCTTATAGACCAGAGTGAGAGGCAAAACGTATGATAGGAGAAAATGAGAGCTAGAATATAAAATACTGTGTCATAATTTTTTTTTCATTCGTTCTCTCTCAGACTTGTTGCGATATATTTTTTTTTTTAATTGATTTACATATTTGCTTAAAAGTGTCATGTTGCATTTCCGTTTCGTCGCGTTTCAAATTACCATGATATTAAAGAAGTTTCATTTCAATAATAACACACCACGCTGACATCTTACTAAAAAGCTGTAATACGCAGCCGCATACAGTGTACAGTAGCTCACGTAGTTTTCACATACACTAACACACGTTAAATGCTCAAATACAAGCACGTATTAAACAGTGTGCAATATACATACACACCGACATCTGCTCTCTCGCTCTGGCTCACAAATTACAGGCGACTATGCTTAGAAGACGGGAGTGGGGACGCTACGAAGTATGGGACAAAGAGGAGAGACCGATAATATAAAATAGTATGTATATTTCTCATTCTTTCCTGGCTTCATCCTACACATTTTTGTATTTGTGTCTCTTGCCTGTCGTTTTTTCCGTTGCATCCGGTTTGAAACCACAACGATTCTAAAGAAGTTTCACTTCAAAAACCTGGGTACTTACCAGATAAATAAGGGCAGATTACCTTCTTTAAAAATACCCCAAATACTAACCTTCCTAAAAGAAACCAATTTGGAGGAAGTGCTGTAGGACGAGTATCCTCATCCACCTCTAAAAGGGGCACAATAGATCTTTAAGGTCGCAGTGCGCTTTTCCCCAATTTAATTCATTCATGCAACTTAAAATAAAATGCATACGATGAAACATAACACAGTTTCCGAGCAAAGAAGTTCAAACTCTTGTGTTTATGTTCCGCATTTTTATTTATTAAATTCAGTCGTTTATAAACAGAGATGTCCGTTATTTGTATTTTTAGCCAAAACAACATTTAAAAAAAAAAACATACTGTTTTCTTCATGTCTATTCTTTTTTTACGAATTTTGAATGCTTTCGTAATATGTATGAATAATCATGAGAAAACTGACGATATATCGATATATTGATTTTTTTCACCCGATAATTATCGATACTGTTAAAGAATATCGATACGATAAATATCGATATATTTTTTACTTACCCATCCCTACATTGATCAAAACAAACAAATGTCATGGAGCACGTGCATGAATGAGTAAGATTATAGTATTTATATTCTCACTCGTTCGTGCACACGGTGAGCTAATGCGAGTCATCGGTGCCGCCATATTGGAATACTGAGCGTTACTTCCGTCAGAAAAATAGTATGTATATTTCTGTCTCATTCTTTCCTGGCTTCATCCTACACATTTTTGTATTTGTGTCTCTTACCTGTCGTTTTTTCGTTGCATCCGGTTTGAAATCACAACGATTCTAAAGAAATTTCACTTCAAAAAGTAAATTGAAGGGTTTTAAGTCTAAAGGGTCTAAGTGCCAACAAAAATCAAAATTCAATATTTTTAAGTAAATTCAATCTAAGTGCCAAGCCTAATAATATTCAAATGGATCCAAGTGTCAGTTTCTTTTAAAAATAAATAAATAAAATAAATAAAGTTGTGATAGCTCATAAAGAGCCCACGAGCTTTTATTATGTTTTTCTCGTTTATCTCGTAACAATAAAATTGGCACTTAGACCATTTAGACTTATACAACCCTTCAATTCTTTTCAATGTTTTGCCGGCTTTAATATGCACCACAATATATCCAAGTTCATACATGGAGCTTTGTTTATATACCCAGTACATTTGGAATATGGTTCAAGATTGTAAAATAAATAGAAATAAAATGCACGACTGGGTCGCACGAACTTGCTCTAATGTATGTAGTGGTCTAGGGGCTTGAGTTTTTTTTGAAAAACTTTTTGAAAAAAAATTTAAAAAAAAATTCAAAAACGCCAGTTCCTAGGTATTCAGCAAATACATTTATTTATAATTTAAAAAAAAAAATTTAATGGGCAGTTTTCAAAATATATATTACAAATTGAGCTACCTACAACTATATATGTGTGAAATTTCGAAAGAATCGGTTGAGTCGTTTTCGAGATAGTCGAAAGCAAAAAAAACGGTCCTATGGAAAGTACCGTTCTTAGCCATTTTTTAAAACTTTTTTTTCAGCCATATGATTGATCGTACCTAAAAAGTAACACTGATTTTTTTAAATCAAAATCGTTAGAGCCGTTTTTGAGAAAAATAAGCTTTAACGTAACGGTTATATGGCAGGTACCGTTATTTTTTGAGCTAAAAAAAAAATTTCAATTTCCCCTCTGTACAATATCTAAAAAACTCTGTATACCAAGTTTGATGCAATTCGACCCACCCGTTTGGCCTGTAGGATACATAGAGACAGACATCAGACAGACAGACAGACAGACAGACATACAGACGGACAGAATTTTTAGACCATCTTTTTTCGTCTTCGCTATCATCGTAATGTCATGTTTGATTGTTATCTCAAAACTTTTTTTTTCGACGAATGCATAACTTGCCTTATAGTTCCTATAATCGCAAGTAAAAATAGATAATAGTTTTAAGGTTCGTTTGTTTGCACTGACATAAAAGGGGTATTTTTTTACTGCCTAGTTAAGTTTCGAACAATATGCTCTAAAAATACGCATTTATTATAAAAATATGCATAAATATGCATCTATAGTAAAATATGCAAAAATATGCACTAACGATTGGATGCCATTTTTAAGGAAATTACCTGATTCGTATAAATAATGTGTTACCTTGCTTCCAAAATGTTAACAAAATAAAATGCACGACTGGGTCGCACGAACTTGATCTGTGGGTGCAAAAGTACGACGAAAACAAACTTTTCGAACAAACGGAACAACTCTTTTTTGAAAAATTTGGTAAAAACTAAAAAAAAAATTGGCTAAAACTGGAAAACTCGATGTACAGGAGCTAACGTTAAGTTACCTTTCTTATATCAAATTTAGATGTCGTCTTTTGGGTGATATAAATGATATAAATTTCCGCTTATGGCCACAATAATAAAACTGATATTACCAATTTCCGCTATTATCATGTGTAGCCAAAAACTAATAAAATGCACGACTGGGTCGCACGAACTTGCTCGAATGTGTGACAATGGTTTAAGAGCTTGAGATTTTGATAAAAATAAAATTTTCACAATTCTTAAATAAATACTTAAACTAATTTTAGCTGAAAAAAAGTGCGCCATTTTATTTCCTGGATAAATTTGAATTTATGAGAATAAATTTATAAAAATCTGTGGAGCGGTTTTTGAGAAAAAAAGTTTTTTTTGAAAAACTTTTTGAAAAAAATTTTCAAAAAAAATTCAAAAACGCCATTTCATAGGTATTTAGCAAATACATTTATTTAAAATTTTTAGAAAAAAATTTAATAAGCAGTTTTAAAAATATTAATTTTTAAATTTTTTTTAAAAAAAATGCTTTTAAAAATACAAAAAAATATTTTTCAAAAATATTGGTATGCAATATAAATTGAGCTACCTACAGCTATATGTGTGTGAAGTTTCGAAAGAATCGGTTGAGTCGTTTTCGAGATAGTCGAAAGCAAAAAAAAAACGGTCCTATGGAAAGTACCGTTCTTAGCCATTTTTTAAAACTTTTTTTCAGCCATATGATTGGTCGTACCTAAAAAGCAACACTGATTTTTTTAAATTGAAATCGTTAGAGCCGTTTTTGAGAAAAATAAGCTTTAACGTAACGGTTGTATGGCAGGTACCGTTATTTTTTGAGCTAAAAAAAAAAATTCAATTTCCCCTCTGTACAATACCTAAAAAAGTCTATATACCAAGTTTGAAGCACTTCGGCTCAGCCGTTTGGGCTGTAGGTGTCTATACATACATACAGTCAGACAGACATACAGACGGACAGAATTTTTAGACCATCTTTTTTCGACTTCGCTATCATCGTAATGTCATGCTTGATTGTTATCTCAAAACTTTTTTTTTTCGACGAATGCATAACTTGCCTTATAGTACCTATAATCGCAAGTAAAAATGCAGTTTAATTTGAAGTATTTTATATATGTTATATAAAAAGTTTCATAAAAAGGGGGAGCCTTTTTTGAGTAAATTAGAAAAAACGAAAAAATTGGCAAAAATCTAATGGCTCTTTGTATAAGAGCCACCATTTAAAACAAAGAAAATAAAAAAAAATCAATGCCATCTGCTAGGAAGCTGAAAGAAACTATACCAAACAAAGATTAAGTGAATTCGATGCAACCGTTGACAACTTATGGCCATTTGCAAAAAAGCCGTTAAGAGCAGATCTCCGTTATTTGCATTTTTAGCCAAAAACTGAAAACGCAGTTCTCTTAAAAACACTAAAAGAATATAACACACAAAGTTTAATCAAAATCGTTAGAGCCATTTTCGAGCAAATTAGAAAAAACCAAAAAAAAAAATTGGCTAAAACTCAAAGGCTCGTTGTATGGAAGCCACCGTTTAAAAGGGCTTCAGGGAAAAATTTATTAAACCATCCTATAGAAAACGATGAAAAACTATGTCAAACGAAATTTGAGTCGATTCAATCAAGCCGTTGTGAACTTATGGCTATTTGAAAAAAGCCGTTAAAACATGATTTTCGTTACGACCATTTGAGCCAAAAACAAAAACGCAGTTTTGTAAGAAATGCTTAAAGTAAGCTAAATTTTGAGTTTAATCAAAAGCGTTAGAGCCGTTTTCGAGAAAATCCAAATTGAAAAAAAACCGTTACTTGAAAGGTACTAGTTTGAGCCGGGCTAAAACGAAATAAAAAAAATCTCGACAATAGTTTTCCTTCAAACTACTATATATCAAGTTTGAAGAAAATCCGTCAAGCGGCTTAGGCTGTATGACGTGAAAAAGCGCACATCCGCACAGACGCACAGACAGACCGACGGACGGTATGGCGAAAACCACTTTTTTGGGCTTCACTATCATCGTAATGACATGTTTGATTAAAACCTCGATTTTTTTTTCTGCACGAAACCAATACTTTCCCTATTGAGCAAGTAAAAATATGCATTTGCATGTAAATCCGATCCCTAGTGATTACTGTTTCTATATTATGGGAAACAAAGTCATTGAATCATCTATCATTGAATTAATAATTGTTATTGGAATGTACTCCTATGCTTATGCTATCAAAATTACTTCCCAATTAGTGGCAAGGGTATGACAATACAATAACAGGGAGCAAGCAGTCACTGATTTTAAATGATTAATGGTATAAGCTATAAGCTTCTCTAAGTTTTTAATAAACTTCTGCGTTGTCCATAATAATTCATAAAATATCAAGGGAAATATTGCTTCGTCATTTTTATGCAAATGATGACATACATCGGTACTTTTATATCTTTTCAAACTTCACAGATTGACTTAATTTGAAAACAGAATTCAAATTTATAAATTTTCAAACACAAACTAATTATTTAAAATTCAATTAAAAAATAGCATTCTCAAAGTTTTATCAAAATACTTTGAGCCGTTTCCTTCTAAAGAAGAAGCTTGACATTATTTATCGGACGGTGTCCATCTAGCTAATATGAGCACAGACTTAATACACATGAACAAATTCCCCAAAGGAAACAATCTTTTTTGCCAAAATCCGCACGAAATCTCCAAATCCCCAGTGCCCGTTTACAATGTAGATTTGGTATAAGAAACTATAGAGAGAATCATTTTTGAATACATATTGAAACATTTATTAAGAGAAACTTGTTTTGTTTTGAATGTTTCGTTTTATTTAAGACTTTGAGAGAAACCTTATTTTGGTTGCATTATTGTTACATATTAAGTTCCTGACTGTTCTTACTAATTTTGAAAATATACTTTAATTTCAATAAACATTTTAAACAATTATAAATTAACTCTTTGAATGACAATTCATGCAATATAAACTGAACCAAATAACCCCAAAACAAATTATGTAATTTAAGTTCAGCTATGAACATTGAACCCTCTATAAAATATGAAAACGCTTTTCAAAATTTCCGTTTCATCCATCTCCCCTCAGAATTTTCCTGTACCCTTTTTTGAAGTAAAACGAAATATATCCCACCATTTGATTTGTGACAAAATGTTCTAAATTTATTTTTACTTGCGATTATAGGTACTATAAGGCAAGTTATGCATTCGTCGAAAAAAAAAGTTTTGAGATAACAATCAAACATGACATTACGATGATAGCGAAGACGAAAAAAGATGGTCTAAAAATTCTGTCCGTCTGTATGTCTGTCTGTCTGTCTGTCTGTCTGTCTGTCTGTCTGTATGTATAGACACCTACAGCCCAAACGGGTGGGCCGAATTGCTTCAAACTTGGTATATAGACTTTTTTAGGTATTGTACAGAGGGGAAATTGAAATTTTTTTTTTAGCTCAAAAAATAACGGTACCTGCCATACAACCGTTACGTTAAAGCTTATTTTTCTCAAAAACGGCTCTAACGATTTCAATTTAAAAAAATCAGTGTTGCTTTTTAGGTACGACCAATAATATGACTGAAAAAAAAGTTTTAAAAAATGGCTAAGAACGGTACTTTCCATAGGACCGTTTTTTTTGCTTTTGACTATCTCGAAAACGACTCAACCGATTCTTTCTAAATTTCACACACATATAGCTGTAGGTAGCGCAATTTGTATTGCATACCAATATTTTTGAAAAATATTTTTTTGTATTTTTAAAAGCATTTTTTTAAAAAAAATTTAAAAAATTTATATTTTGAAAACGGCTTATTAAATTTTTTTCTAAAAATTTTAAATAAATGTATTTGCTGAATACCTATGAACTGGCGTTTTTAAATTTTTTTTGAAATTTTTTTTCAAAAATTTTTTCAAAAAAAAACTTTTTTTCTCAAAAACCGCTCCACAGATTTTTATAAATTTTTTCTCATAAATTCATGGTTTTCCAAGAAATAAAATGGCGTACTTTTTTTTCAGCTCAAATTAGTTTAAGTATTTATTTAAGAATTTTGAAATTTTTATTTTTATCAAAATCTCAAGCCCCTAAACCACTGTCACTCATTAGAGCAAGTTCGTGCGACCCAGTCGTGCATTTTTTTTTTTTTTTTAGATTTACGTATTTTTTTTTTTTTTTTTTTTTAGTTTGAGCCCGCACACAAGGGGTTATTAATACCCTTAATATGAGTCAACACAGTGCGAGCGTTCAGGAAATGAGGATAGGAGATAAAAGGAGGTGCCGGTGCACATTGGTTTTGAATGCCTGTATATCGCAATGGGAGGGAAAAATCGAGCCGGGTAAAGCATTCCACATTCTTGTAGTGCGGCTAAAGAAAGAGTCTCTATACTTAACAGTACGTCCGAAGTTAGGCTCGAGGGTAAATTGGTGGGCGTTCCTTGCGGTGCGGGTGTTACGGGGAAATTGTTTTAAGGGAGGAACGCAACTGGCTATTTCGCTGGAGCACTGTTTGTGGAAGTAGCGATAAAACAGGGTTAGACAAGAAACATTACGACGATGTTCAAGTGAAACAAATGTTTCGGTAATGGTTCTTTCACCTATCAATTTTAAGGCTCTTTTTTGAATCCTATCCAGTAGGCGCAAGTGAGTGACAGGAGCACCTGCCCAGATATGAGAATTGTACTCTAGCTTCGGGCGAATGAATGCCTTGTAGATTATAGCCAGATCAGAAGGGGAAAAATATTTCTTGCATCGATTTAGGAAACCTAAGCAATTTGCGGCATTTTTGGCGACGTCAAATATGTGATCGTTCCACAAAAGATGATTTGTGATGCACATACCTAGAACGCAGAGCTGATCGGTTTCCTCAATGCAAGTGCCACTCATGGACAGTGGCATAGGGGGTAGGTTATGCTTTAACGACAGAAGACAGCATTGAGTTTTTGAAGCATTAAATTCCACGCGGTTGATGATTCCCCATTGGACAATGCTGTCAAGATCGGAATTTAATGAGCTTATCATACGATTTCGTTGCAGTTCCACATCCGAAGGACATGGATGTGAATCTGGAAACGAGTATGAAAAGCTGAGAGTACTGTCGTCAGCAAAACAATTTAGTGGATTAGAAGTATTAGACAAGAGATCATTTATAAAGATTAAAAAGAGAGTCGGAGACAGAACGGAGCCTTGGGGCACACCAGCATTTATTTTGTGGGTAGCAGACTGAAAACCGTCCAAAACAACGCGAATTGAACGGTCCGAAAGGTAATTTCTAATCCATCGAAGGAGGGGTTCATCGATGCCAAATGCACGCATTTTCGATAAAAGAGCTTCATGCCAAACTCTATCAAATGCCTTAGAAATATCAAGTGCAATAATCTTACTTTCTCCAAAACGATGTAAAGATTTGTTCCACTGTTCGGTGAGATATACCATCATATCACCAGTGGACCTATTGCTACGAAAACCGTACTGCCGGTCATTAAGAAGTTTCCGTTTCTCAAGATATTTCTTGATCTGAAAGTTTATCAGAGTTTCCATGACCTTGGAAAGAAGGGAAGTCAGTGCAATTGGTCGGTAATTTGAGGGGGATGAAGATACGCCTTTTTTTGGGATGGGCTGGACAATTGCTGTTTTCCATCCACTCGGGAAGAGACCTGTAGAATAGGAAAGATGGAAAAGCTTACGCAGTGGTTTTGCCAGCGTGGAAGCACACCTCTTCAGAACTATGGGAGAAATACTATCCGGGCCAGCGGATTTGTGTATGTTGAGATCTTTTAGTACTCTTGCAACTGTTCGAGTGCGAAAGAAGATTTGTCCCATAAAACCATTCACGTTCTCAAGTACAGGAGGAGTCATATCACACTGGGGTAGTGTTGAATTAGCAGCAAACTTTGCTGCAAATAAATCTGCTTTCGCTTGGGAGCTTACCACAGGAGTGTTATTTTCGACGAGCGTCGGAACCGAAGACGTGGTAGAGTTACGTACATTTTTTACGAATGACCAAAAATTTTTACTACCACTGGGACATTGTAGTATTTTTTGCCTTATTTTTTGTTCATGCAAAAATTTGGTTCTTTGAATGTGAGCATTACAGGTCTTTCTAGCTTGTTTGAACTTTTTCCGGTTTTCCTCAGAAGGGTTGGCTTTATAACATCGGAAGCTTACTTCTCTCTCCTTGATAACCTCTTTGCAGCTCAAGTCGAACCATGAATTCTCTTTTGGTTTGATATTCTTTGTTCTATTCGGAACAAAATGTCTCATCCCGCAGAGAATAATGTTTGTTATCATATCAGCGCTGGAGTCTACGTCACTATCGAGGAAGCATAGTGACCAGTTAAAGTTTCTGAAGAAATCATTGAGACCGTCCCAGTTGGCCTTCTCGTATCGCCATACGGTTCTCTTAGGGATGTTTTCTTTAACTGTACTGTTGGAACACGAGAAAATTGCTGATATGATACAATGGTCCGACGTGCCTAGGGGCGATAATACATTTATCGTGTATTTATCAGGATGAGAGGTAAGAAACAAGTCTAGGGTGTATGCGGAATGACCTGCAATGTCAGGGATTCGTGTTGGCTCGTCGACAAGCTGAGTCAAATTGTTTGACTCAGCGAAGAACTCAGCATACCTTCCTTCGGGTGTTGTCTGACCAGAATAGCGAAGCCACGAAGAATTGTAGACATTGAAATCGCCCGTAACAACGATTTCAGTGCGAGGATAAAGGGAAACAATTCTTTGGATGGAGTCAGACAGTGCATCGAATTCGATAAAAGTCGAGTTACTGTCCAGATTTGGGCTTCGATAAATAAAACATGTATGGATGACGTGCTTTTGTACGGTGAATTTAAACCACATGAAATTGAAGTCTGTGTTTGAACACTGACCATATTGTGGTAGAAGCTGGTAAGCAACGTCATTTCTAACGTATACGGCTAATCCGTGATAGGAAAAGAATAATGGCACTAAGCTGTACCCGTGTAGGTTAAATTCTAACGGATCAGAATTATCACCTATTTGGGTTTCACTTAGTGCCAAAACAGCTGGCCTGTACGTAGCAGTGTGAACATACGCGGCATAGAAATTCTTTCTTAGCCCCCGAATGTTGCTGTAATCGACCCTAAAGTTACCTGTCATTACGATATACAAACATATAGTGAAAACCAATAACGAACGACTATTCTATAATAGTTGCACATCAATCACCAAAAAGACTTCATAAAAAACACACTAACATGAGTAATTATGCCTTCATATTAATATGTTCCTAATCCGCCCCTGGAAACTTACATGCAACTACTAATACATTCATCTACTATCATGATTTCAATTGATACCTCAATGCGTGTGTACACATTTGAATATAGCAATTAAAACCATGATAGGCTGTGTGTAAGAAGAGGGAAGGGAAGAAGAAGGGAACCACTCGATGCTAATCCACAGATGACAACGACACTGAATTTTCCTTGCGCGAACTGATAGCGGATTTTGTTGTTGGATTAGCTACTGTGCTTTTGTTTTAAATTTGGGTTTGGTGGTTGGGGCTATTTTTTTTTTTAACTAGATTATTCGCAGGTGGTAGCGGTCGACTTTTGTTGTTGCATTTAATATTAACTTCGAACACTGGCACTGATCTATATTGCGCGCGCGTTATGTTAATATTTTGATGGGCTATTGTAGGTAGGTAATGATTTGCACTATTTTTTTTTATTTTTTTTTTTTTGGGCTATTTATAAAATAAGTTATTTATAAAATAAGTTTTGGGCACAAGACACAACTTGATGGGGTGTAAAAAATAAAACAGAAAACACAGTTTGACAAGACGAGGGATCTTCGACGCCGACGACACACAGCGCGTGCGCTGCCGGTGGTAGGCAGTACGACACTCAACGTATAGCTTTGAAATTTTATTGCATACTTAGTTTTTCCGAGAAAACTCTTAAACTAATTTAAAAAATAAAAAAATTTTCGAAATTATTTAATTTGTTTTTAATATCCATATATGCAGCCACTACGCAATTATTGAACATAAGAGCAAGTTCGTGCGACCCAGTCGTGCATTTTATTTTATTATTGTTATACAATTCTTTTATAACGATTCACTTCTTAAATAAATACAGTTAGCTACCCCACTAACTAAGTTGTGTTCTACGCTTGCGATAATACGAGTATGTATCGAAAATTCGACCATGGTCAGAGGGGTACACCATGGTCGGTCGCTTGCGGTCAGTCTTGCCATAAGAAATTAAATCATTATTACTGTATTAAAATTTAATTCATAAATAATAACAGAAAATTACAAATTTAAACGAAAATCGATGGCTACGAATAAAATCTCTGATTAAATTTATAACGCAACAATAACTTTAAACAAAGGGTATCGTTAAATAACCGTATTCATTTCGTCTTAATAACTCAACCAATAATGTATTTCACTCCTCTACTAAAAAATGGAAGTAAAGCATCTCTTCCCTGGCAAGCTCGTTTGGTTTTGTTTAAGTTTGTTTGGCCCCTCAAGGATAATGCAAGTATTTGGATGAAAATGATAGATGTTGTTTGCATTTTTTTATCAATTTGTAGTTACTTATTTGTGTCAGAAGCTGCTGTTAATTTTTTCACAAATAATTTAAACAACATTTTAATAGCGACAGATAGTCTTGCAACACTCGTTGTTCATAGTGACATTCTGCTTCGATTGTGTAGTATGGTGCAAAGAAAAAATTCGTTTAAGGACTTTTTAAAAACATTTTACAAGGAAATATATATTGATAAGTATGATTATTAATTGTATTTTTCTAGTTAATTATATCAGGATATTACCATTACAAATTAAATATAAATACAAAAACAATGGTGTTTTCTTAATTCAAAGAAAACAAAAAATATTGAAATTTATGATGTATTTCCGACATTTCGTTTGTTGTTTTAATACACAATAAAATCTAATAATACAAATTCCTTAATAAACAAAACCTTGATATAATTTATGCATATGATTAATTTTGTGCCTACATATTTGTTATAAACTAATTTTTTTCTTGTTTATAGAATGGAGAACTTGGAAATTAATAAAAAAGTTAATAGGTCAAATATACCTATCAAAATTTACTCTTATTTTTATTTTTTCTCAATCGGGTCATTTTCTGTTGGACCAATAGCAAATTTTATATTATTTGATGGACGTATTTTGCCACATCGCATATTATTTCACTACAAAATTGATCACCCAGGGGTATATGTCCTTACATGTGCATTAATAATTGCAAATGGCTTTCGTGCAGTGCTTGTGATGACAGGTGAAATTTGTTTAATGGGAATATTCATCGGCCATTTATGTGCACGATATGAATTGTTGGGTTCTCAACTAGAGAATATTGCTTTTGAAACCAATTCATTTCCACCATCGGAGGCAGCATTTGAATTCCGTAGAATTCTGAACAAAAACATGAACATGACAAATAAATTAAACGAATTTTCCGTATTATTGCATGAAACGTACACTTTTCGCATTTTTATTTTAATAGCTCATAGCGGCATAATGCTATGTGTGCTGATATTTCAAAGCTTAAATGTAAGTATGTTACTTTTTTTTTTTTGATGAAACAAATGATTTTTTTTTTAAATGATAACATTTCAGTCGGACTTTGGATCGGAAATATTCTGGGGGTACGTTGGATGGATGTGTGCCAAGATTTTGGAACTAACAATAATTGGATCACTTGGTACAAGACTTATAACAATGGCAAGAAGAAAATTAAAATTATAAACATACATTCATTTAATGTTTTCTTTTCGTTTTTCGCCAGACTGATAATTTGAGTTCAATGTTTTATAATTGTAACTGGGAATTTATTGTCAATCGTTCTTCAAATAAGCAGTCAAATGTATATTTAATGAAGCAGATACAGTTGGCAATTTTACTTTATCAAAAACCTTTTAAACTAAATGGTCTTGGATTTTTCGATCTGTCCTTAGAAACAACAGCATCGGTTTGTATATAAATAACATTGCATTTCTTAACAGTATTGTACATATAAATGATGCATTTACTTTCTAATTTAATTTTATTTAGCTTATTCGTGGCGCTGGATCATATTTTACTTTCTTAAACACAATGCAATAAAAAAAGTCTTTGGCTTAAGAAAGAATTTAGGAAATACAAACCTTCGCCGCCAAACAACAAAAATATTAAATTGGAGAAAGTTTAATGTTAATAACATCGAAAATAGTTTCGATGTATTGTATGTCAGTGGCAGCACTGGTTGTAATCGTAGTAGTTGTGTTTTATTCAAGCTCTTATTTTTTTATTTATTTTGCATGTAAATCTTTCATTTTGCATCAATATAATATCTTATAGTTCAATTTAAAATCATTAGTGATCAGTGTAGTGATTTAGTTTTGTATAATATTAGTCTAATATATCAAAACTTCAATAATTCTTTTTTTTTGTGTGCTGTGGTAAGAGTAGGTATCATTCACATTTGTTTTCTTCGTTGCAGTAGTTAAAGGTGGCTTTACATGGAGTTGCAAATGCAGACGAAAACGCAACAACAACAATCATAGTGCAGACGATGAAAACGAACATGTTCATCTTCACTATAATTTTCAAGCTGCATCTATAATTTTCCTATAATCTGCATCCATGAAGACCGTCTGCATTTTTGCCTTCCCTCTCTATCACACAAGTATGATTTATTGATTTTGCATCCTCTTTTTTTGCAACTCAGGGCTTGCAGCTCTATGTAAAGGCACCTTAAGCTTTTGCTGAAGTAATTTACTTCCCCTCCATTTGACTTTTTTTCATTTTTTTTCTTTCCTCTAATATTCATTAAAGCTTTTAATCCTGTAATAAGCTCTTCTTCTATTAAAGCATGACATTTGTAGGGTTTTGTATTTTAAATAAGTAATAGCTGCTGAATTTATTATTGACGCGACAGTCGGTACTGTCTGAACGCGATCCATCAGAATTGCTTTATTGTCCCAGGTTCGAATCTTAGCCGGGTCCAAATTTTTTTTCTCTTTTTTTTCTCTTTTCGTTTTTTCTTTTTTTTTCATTTTAAGTGATCTGATTTCGATTTGTACTTTTTAATCTACCGTTTTATTTTTTATTTCTCTGTTGTAATGGACTGCTCAGCGGAGAAATGCACAGAGCATTCGAATTCGGCTCCCCTTTTTGCTTGTTTTGGCCCTTGTGGGAAATTGTTTCATACCAAATGTTTAGGATCAACTAATCATTTTATCGAAAAGATCAATTCTTCAAAAATTGCTTTTTGGTACTGTTACTGTACAATCTGTACTAAAGTATCTCTTTCCCAAGTTACTTTTAAAATGTCGGCTCTTAAGGATGAAATTCTTAAAATCGCTAAGAGCTTTGAGGTTTTGTCAAATAATTTTAATTCAATTGCAGCTAATGTGGCTTCAATTTCGTACCCAATTGAAACTGAGAATAAGTCAACCTCGATAGAGCCTTTTGATTCTGATTCTTCACATCCTTCACCCACTTCCCCAAGCAACGCCTCTACTTCTTCTCCTAAGCTCACCAAAGCAGCATCAAATCCTAAAAAGGGTATCAAAAGGGGGCGAGAGGGGACATCATCTTCAACAACTCCTTTTCCGGCACCAAAGCGCCCTAACTCACGAAATGATAGTCCAACTGTAAACAAAATATCACTTGCTTCTCTTCAGGAAGAAAATATAGCCACTGAAATTATTCCACTTTCCGATATAAATCCACCGGCAGTTCTCAGTGTATTAACAAGCACATCCCTGCCCTGTCCTGAACCGAAAACTGTATCGAGTAGTTCCAATACCAATAACAACAGCGGTTCTGAACCTCCCAAAAAAATAGTGTTCGTTCCAAAGCCTAAATCAGTATTTATATCCCGACTTGACCCTGAACTTCAAGCCAATGACATAATTCAACATCTTGTTGTCAGTAACTGCATTTCAAGTGCGTCATCTTTAAAATGCACTAAAATCAGCAAGCCTGACAGTTTTGTGTCATCTTTTAGGATAACCACTCCTCCTTCATTATTCGGTTCTGTTTGCGACAGTAAATTTTGGCCTCCTGGAACACTTGTGAAAGAATTTGCAATTCGATCTAAGAATCTTAGTAATCGAATCGCTAAAGTTCCGGCTCCAAAAAACTAAAAAGGATTACCCTCTTCTATCAAAATGTAAGAGGGCTACGCAGCAAAACTGCTGAAGTTTTTAAAAACTCTCAAGCATTTCCGCATGACATTTTTGCTTTTACAGAAACATGGCTCAATAGTTCATTTTTGGACACAGAAATTTTCGACGATGAGTTTTCTGTTTTTAGAAAGGACCGCCATACGGATAAGCCGAAAGAATTGGGGGGTGGTGTATTGATTGCTGTTCGTAATTGCCTTTCATCTTCCCTTGTCTCTTTTCCCTTCAATGTTTCAATTGAACTCATTTGTGTTAAGGTTTCCCTTCAAACAAATGCTATCTTTGTTATTAATGTTTACATTCCCCCGAAAAGTTCTGCATCAGTTTTCACCGAGCTATCCTTTATCCTAGATTATATGATCGATATTGCTGGCTTAAATAACAATATTCTACTGTTGGGCGACTTTAATTTGCCCAATATCATCTGGACCCCTTCAGAAGACGAGTCCTATTTAGAAGCATCCTTAACTTCGTCGCAACAAGAACTTCTCCTTTTGGACAATATAACTTCTACTGACTTACAGCAAGTAAGCTGTATTAAAAATTTTAAAAATCGAACTCTCGATTTAGTCTTTTCCTCTGACGCTGTTAGTACGGTAGTGGTAGAATCTACCTCTGCCATTTCTAACGTAGACTGCTACCATCCTCCACTTGATATATTTTTTGACATGAGCAGCCATTTACTCAATAACAGTAATGCTCAAGACTGTTCCTATTCACTTGATTTTCGTAAAGCAGACTTTCAATTACTTCACGAAGAATTAAGTGCTTCTAATATTTCTAATATGCATGATTGCTCTAACATTGAAGATGCAGTTACTCAATTTTACGAAATTTTCAATAGCTGCTTGATTAATTCAATTCCTCTTAAGTTATCTAAAAATATAAACTCTAGCCATCCGTGGTACACAAAAGAACTCAAATCTCTACGTAATAGACGAAATAAGGCTTGGAAGTCTTATATTAAAAATCTACTACTCCCGTGATTTCCCCCAAGCCACTTTTAATAACATCCACATTGATAATGATAAGGTTTTGCACTATCTTTCATTGCTGAAAGATGATTACTCTCCCGGTCCTGATGGCATTCCTCCTATAATATTAAAAAAATGTTCCTCCATTTTAGCTTCTCCCTTGCAATTTCTTTTCAAGCTATCCCTTCAGTCCGGTAAATTTCCTCAAGTATGGAAAGATTCATTCATTACTCCCGTCTTCAAAAACGGTAATAAGTCCGATATCACCAACTACAGACCGATTTCTAAACTGTCTTCTATTCCAAAGCTTTTCGAACAAGTAGTTTGTGATAGCATAACGTTTTTCTGCAAATATTTAATCTGCCATCAACAACACGGTTTCATGCAGAAGCGGTCTACTGTCACAAACTTATTAACCTTTATGAACAAGTGCTCAAAGGCTTTAGAGAGTGGACATGAGCTGGATTGTATCTACACAGATTTCTCAAAAGCTTTTGACTCTCACATGAAATCATCATTTTCAAATTGAAAGCTTTAGGTTTCCCTGTAGGATTTGTTAATTGGATATATTCATATCTCCGAAACAGATCATACATAGTTAAGTTCAGAAATTCGTTTTCTAACCCTTTCCCAGCAAAATCAGGAGTCCCACAAGGCAGCCATCTTGGTCCGTTACTGTTTATACTAGCTATAAATGACGTAACTTCGTGTATTCATTCTAGTGAGATCCTTGTTTTCGCTGATGATATGAACATTTTCAAATCTATTAACTCAGCTAATGACCGCGTAGAATTGCAAGCCGACATCGACAGATTTGCTATCTGGTGTAGCAAGAATTGTTTAAGCCTGAATCCAGCGAAATGTCAGACAATGACATTTTCAAGGAAACGGGTACCAAGTACACACGGCTATTACATTTCACAACAAGTTTTGCATCGCGTTTTTAGTTTTAAAGATCTGGGAGTAAGCTTTAGCCCAGACTTGAGCTTCACGGAACACATCAACTTTATTGTTAAGAAAGCTAATTCCATGTTGGGATTTGTTAAAAGATGGTCGAAGGAATTTCAAAATCCTTATGTAACCCTAGCTTTATATAACTGTCATGTTCGCCCCCATCTAGAATATGCATCACAGGTTTGGTCTCCTTTCTACGAAGTTCATAAGTCTAGGATAGAGGCAGTTCAGCGTAATTTTATTCGATTTGCTTTAAAAGGTCTCTCCTGGGCAGATCCATACAACCTCCCACCTTACGAACACCGGATTCAACTTCTACAGATTCAAACTTTGTCACAAAGGCGTATTAACAATGATGTTATTTTTATTCACCAACTTTTAACGGGATCTTTGGACTCACCCGATCTTCTATCGTGTGTAGGTTTTAACTATCGCGGAGGGGCTCATCATCTTCGTAGATTAGAGCTATTGCATTGTCCCCAACACCGTACTAATTATGGCATGAATGAACCTCTTACCCGCATGTGCAAACTTTTCAACTCTAATAAAAGTATTGTTGATTTTAATATTAGTAAATCCTCTCTAAAAAAAACATTTAAAACCAGTGCACCACGCTCATAGTTTATGTTTTGTATGTTCTCAATGTTTTTATATCTATTTTGTATAAATGTACTAGCTGACCCACCCGGCTTCGCTCGGTTAAACAAATCTTAGTTTCATACGGATTAAATGAATTACAAATTAAAAAATATAATAAATATAAATATATAAAAATTTCTTACTTGCGATTATAGGTACTATAAGGCAAGTTATGCATTCGTCTTGAAAAAAAAAGTTAAAAATTCTGTCCGTCTGTATGTCTGTATGTACAGACACCTACAGCCCAAACGGGTGGGCCGAATTGCTTCAAACTTGGTATATAGATTTTTTTAGGTATTGTACAGAGGGGAAATTGAAATGTTGTTTAGCTCAAAAAATAACGGTACCTGCCATATAACCGTTACGTTAAAGCTTATTCTTCTCAAAAACGGCTCTAACGATTTCGATTTAAAAAAAATCAGTGTTGCTTTTTAGGTACGACCAATTATATGGCTGAAAAAAAAGTTTTAAAAAATGCCTAAGAACGGTACTTTCCATAGGACCGTTTTTTTTTTTTGTTTTCGACTATCTCGAAAACGACTCAACCGATTCTTTCGAAATTTCACACATATATAGTTATACTGCATACCATATTGCATATTTTTGAAAATATTTTTTTATATTTTTAAAAGCATCTAAGAAAAAATTTAAATTAATATTTTGAAAACTGCTCATTAAATTTTTTTCTAAAAATTATAAATAAACTAGCTGACCCACCCGGCTTCGCTCGGTTAGACAAATCTTAGTTTCATACGGATTAAATGAATTACAATTTAAATAAAGTGCACGACTGGGTCGTACAGACTTGCTCTAATGTGTTAAAATAGTCTTGGGTGCTTGAGATTTTCGGAAAAAAGCGTTCAAAAAATCATATGAAATTTTATAAATCACTTAAAAATCAATAGTTAAAACGTTTTTAGGAGAAAATGAAGTAAGCCATCAGGTCTCTTTTACGTTTTTGAATTTTTATTTAAAAAAATTCTAAAATCGTTCGACCAGTTTTTTCAAATTACAGTTTTTTTTTGAAAAACTTTTCGGAAATATATTCCAATTTTTTTTTTGAGTATGCCAACTTCTAGAACTTTGTAGTTTTTATCAGAAAAATAAAATTTAAAAAATGTAGATTAAACCATTTTTGGAAAAAACAAAAATTTAAAAAAAAAATTGGAAACTTTTTTAAAAAAATCAAAAAAACTTTTTTTGAAAAATTTAAGAATTTAAATTCTTTCTTTTATAAAAGGGCTTCTACATTAAAAATTTCATCGAAATCCGTCAAGTGGCTTACGAGAAAATCGGATTTCAAGAAACCGGTCCTATGGGAGGTACCGTTATAAGACTTTTCCTGAAAAATCTATTTCAACCAAAACATAAAGCTTGCACATAAAACAGTATTCAGAAAGTTTTATCAAAATCGTAGGAGCCGTTTTTGAGAAAAATTAATTTTTCACTATAAATCGTATGGCAGGTACCGTTAGTTTTAAAGCTAGAATGCTAATTCCAAAAACGCCTCTGTATGACGTCATAATAATACTATGTAACACGTTTAAAGTAAATCGGTCCAGCCGTTTAGGCTGTAGGTAACTATACAGACAGACATACCGACAGACAGACAGACAGAATTGCCGGACCCACTTTTTTAGGCTTCTCTATCATCGTAATGTTATGTTTGATTGTCAAAAAAAAAATTTTTTTTTACGAATGCATAACTTGCCTTATACATAGTATGTACCTACAATCGCAAATAAAAATTCAATTTCCCTCTGTACAATACCTAAAAAACTCTATATATGTACATACCAAGTTTGAAGCAATTCAACTTTTTTCGTCTTCGCTACCATCGTAATGTCATGTTTGATTGTTATTTCAAAACTTTTTATTTCGACGAATGCATAACTTGCCTTATAGTATACCTATAATTGCAAGTACAAAAACTTTTTGATTATAAATGTCGATATCATTGTATTTAAAATTAAATATTTCTTAACAACACTTGCGTTTTAATTTAAAAAAATTTTTCCTGTCAGTTTTTAAATATTGCAATTATATTTTTACTTGCGATTATAGGTACTATAAGGCAACTTATGCATTCGTAAAAAAGAAAAAAATTTTGACAATCAAACATAACATTACGATGATAGAGAAGCCTAAAAAAGTGGGTCCGACAATTCTGTCTGTCCGTTTGTCTGTCTGTATAGTTACCTACAGCCTAAACGGCTGGGCCGATTTGCTTCAAACTTTGTACATATTATTATTACGACGTCCTACAGAGGGGTTTTTGGAATTAGCATTCTAGCTTCAAAACTAACGGTACCTGCCATTAGATTTTTTGTGAAAAATTAATTTTTCTCAAAAACGGCTACTACGATTTTGATAAAACTTTCTGAATTACGTTTTCTGTGCAAACTTTATGTTTTGGTTGAAATAGATTTTTCAAGAAAAGTCTTATAACGGTACTTCCCATAGGACCGGTTTTTTGAAATCCGATTTTCTCGTAAGCCACTTGACGGATTTCGATGAAATTTTTAATGTAGAAGCCCTTTTATAAAAGAAAGAATTTAAATTCTTAAATTTTTCAAAAAAAGTTTTTTTGATTTTTTTTTTTAAGTTTCAAAATTTTTTTTTAATTTTTGTTTTTTCCAAAAACGGTTTAATCTACATTCTTTAAATTTTATTTTTCTGATAAAAACTACAAAGTGCTAGAAGTAGGCGTACTCAAAAAAAATTTGAAATATATTTTCGAAAAGTTTTTCAAAAAAAACTGTATTTTGAAAAAATTTTTAGGAAAAATTCAAAAATGTTAAAGAAACCTGATGGTTTACTTCATCTTCTCCAAAAGGTATTGTACAGAGGGAAATTGAATTTTTACTTGCGATTGTAGGTACATACTATGTATAAGGCAAGTTATGCATTCGTAAAAAAAAAATTTTTTTTTTGACAATCAAACATAACATTACGATGATAGAGAAGCCTAAAAAAGTGGGTCCGGCAATTCTGTCTGTCTGTCTGTCGGTATGTCTGTCTGTATAGTTACCTACAGCCTAAACGGCTGGACCGATTTGCTTTAAACGTGTTACATAGTAGTATTATGACGTCATACAGAGGCGTTTTTGGAATTAGCATTCTAGCTTTAAAACTAACGGTACCTGCCATACGATTTATAGTGAAAAATTAATTTTTCTCAAAAACGGCTCCTACGATTTTGATAAAACTTTCTGAATACTGTTTTATGTGCAAGCTTTATGTTTTGGTTGAAATAGATTTTTCAGGAAAAGTCTTATAACGGTACCTCCCATAGGACCGGTTTTTTGAAATCCGATTTTCTCGTAAGCCACTTGACGGATTTCGATGAAATTTTTAATGTAGAAGCTCTTTTATAAAAGAAAGAATTTAAATTCTTAAATTTTTCAAAAAAAGTTTTTTTGATTTTTTTAAAAAAGTTTCCAATTTTTTTTTTAAATTTTTGTTTTTTCCAAAAATGGTTTAATCTACATTTTTTAAATTTTATTTTTCTGATAAAAACTACAAAGTGCTAGAAGTTGTCATACTCAAAAAAAAAAAATTGGAATATATTTCCGAAAAGTTTTTCAAAAAAAAACTGTAATTTGAAAAAACTGGTCGAACGATTTTAGAATTTTTTTAAATAAAAATTCAAAAACGTAAAAGAGACCTGATGGTTTACTTCATCTTCTCCAAAAAAACGTTTTTAGGTATTGATTTTTAAGTGATTTATAAAATTTCATATGATTTTTTCAACGCTTTTTTCCCAAAATCTCAAGCACCCAAGACTATTTTAACACATTAGAGCAAGTCCGTACGACCCAGTCGTGCACTTTATTTTTTTTTAGCTCAAAAAATAATGATACCTGCCATATAACCTTTACGTTAAAGCTTGTTTTTCTCAAAAACGATTCTAACGATTTTAATTTCAAAAAATCAGTGTTGCTTTTTAGGTGCGACCAATCATATGGCTGAAAAAAAGTTTTAAAAAATGTCTAAGAACGGTGTACTTTCTATACGACCGTTTTTTTTTGCTTTCGACTATCTTGAAAACGGCTCAACCGATACTTTCGAAATTTCACACATATATAGGTGTAGGTAGCTCACTTTATACTGCATTCCAATATTTTCAAAAAATATTTGTGTATATTTTTAAAAGCATCTTTAAAAAAAAAATCTTTAAATTATTATTTTGAAAACTGCTCATTTAATTTTTTTTCGAAGATTCTAAATGAATGTATTTGCTGAATACCTTTGAATAGGCGTTTTTGAGTTTTTTTTTAAATGTTTTCAAAAAGTTTAAAAAAAAAATGTTATTTCAAAAACTGCATTTAATGCATAAATAAACAATAAGGACGGTTTACCCAATCGCGAACATCCAACATAAAGTTGTCCGTGAGAAAAGATTTTAAAAATATTTGCCTAAAGTCCTCTGCTTACAATATCAATAAAATAAACGTTGGTTTCCTCGTAAATCTTGTAATGTTCGATTATTAAAATTTGTTTATTTTACATTCCTTTAAACCCTTTGCCATTTCAGATGTTTTTGAAATATTACATGTTTAAAATTCATTTACTTGCATGTTCAATGGCAATTTTAATGCAGAGTGAGCTGTTCGACCACCGTCTAACAAAGTTTGTGCAATCCCAAGCGCTAATGCTATTTTATTTTCAGATCGAATCGTTGCTAAAATCCAAGTTCTGGTTTGAATAAATATTTCGCATTCAATGTAATATTTCTTCAATCATTTCATCCCGATGATTTGTCCAAAGTCGCAGAATACAAACTTATTCCAATTTTATTAAAATTAAATTGACATCATTGACACATTGAAAATAAAAATAATTTTTCTATAATTACGGGAAAAACACTTTATATGTCGACAAAAATGCTAGATCAAAAAGAACCACGCTACCGCTTTACAGAATTTTGAAAAAACTTCACAGAAACCTTTGAAGGCATCCTCAGAAGATGCTACCAAAAGAAATTGTTAGTAATTTGACAGAATGAAATAAAACTGCAGTTGTGGCAAATTATTTTACCGAAGTTTGGCCAATCTTCACAGAAACCTTCGTCGAAATACTCAGAAGACCCTACAGAAAATTTTGTTAGTAATATGATAAAATGCACTAAAAATGCATTTTGCGGTTTGCCCTTTACCGAAATTTGACCAATCTTCACAAAAAGACCTTCCTCAATAGGATAGCTAACTTTATAAAAAAACATTAAAAAATTCTGCCCAGCCATTCTCGAGTTTATCGACCCCGAACATAAGGCAACTTATTTTTATATATTAGATGTATTTGCTGAGTATCTATGAAATGGCGTGTTTGAATTTTTTTTGAAATTTTTTTTCAAAAAAACCGCTCCACAGATTTTTATAAATTTACTTTCATAAATTCAAATTTATCCAATAAATAAAATGGTGTACTTTTTTTCAGCTCAAATTAGTTTCATCTCAAGCCCCTAGACCACTGTCACACATTAGAGCAAGTTCGTGCGACCCAGTCGTGCATTTTATTTGTTGATGCGCCCGGCGGAACTGGAAAAATGTTCTTGATTTAATTAATATTAGCAGCAATACGTGCTCAAAGTGGAATTGCGTTAGCTCTCGCATCTACAAGAATTGCTGCAACACTGTTGGAAGGTGGAAGAACAGCACACTGAGCACTGAAGCTTTCGTTAAACCTGCGAATCAAAGAAAATCCTGTTTGCAGCATTTCAAAGCAATCAGTCATGGTGATATAGCAAACGGATTTCCGAAATCACTTCCCGTGATTCTGAAACCAACAGTTCTTTGGATTTGCCTGGCATGCCGCCTCATCATTTGAGTTTTAAAGTTGGATCTATCATCTTAATGGTACGAAACCTTTATGCCCCGATACTGTGCAATGGAACATAACTGATTGTGAAGAAGCTGATGAACAATGTGATAGTGGCAAGGATTTTGAAAGGACCGTTCAAAGGAGATGAATGCCAAATTCCGCGAATTTCCTTTTCTTCAACTGATTTGTCGTCAGCTATTATAATGTGGCGTGTTTCCTAGTTGGGAAACCATCCTCACTCTTCATTTACGCTCCGGAGCAGAAAACAAATTGTTGTGTATCATGCAGCCTTAAACTCAATTCAATCATTTTTCTTATATAATTTATTAATTAATTTAACAATTTTTTAAATGAACCACTTGCATTACTCAAGAGCTTTTTGATAAACAATTTTTTTTATTTTCGCATTTAACGCATAAATAAACAATAAGGACGGTTTACCCACTCGCCAACGTCCAACATAAAGTTGTCCGTGAGACAAAATTGGAAAAATGTTTGCCTAAATTCCCCTGCTAACAATATCAATGCACCACCAAATAAACGTTGGTTTCCTCGTTAATCTTTTAACTTTCGATTAAGGGCTTCCAATAATTTCTTGTGAACCATCGTGCACTCATCCCAAATTATTTAACATTGCTGTAAAACCTTTGCCATTCCACATGTTTTTGAAATTATACTTGCATGTTCAATGGCAATTTTAATGCAGAGTGAGCTCTTCGACCACCGTCTAACAAAGTTTGCGCAATCCCAGACGACGCAAGCGCTAATGCTATTTTATTTTCAGATCGAATCGTAGCTAAGATCCAAGTTCTGGTTTGAATAAATATTTCGCATTCGATGTAATATTTCTTCAGTCATTTCATCCCGATGATTTGTCCAAAATCGCAGATTACAAACTTATTCCAATTTTATTAAAATTAAATTGACACATTGAAAATAAAAATAATTTTCTATAATTACGGGAAAAATACTTTATGTGTCGACAAAAATGCTAGATCAAAAAGAACCACGCTACCGCTATACAGAATTTTGACCAAACTTCACAGAAACCTTTGCAGGCATCCTCAGAAGATGCTACCAAAAGGTTTGTTAGTATTTTGACAGAACGCAATAAAACTGCAGTTGTGGCAAATTATTTTACCGAAGTTTGGCCGGAAACCTTCGTCGACATACTCAGAAGATCCTACAAAAAATGTTGTTATTAATAAGACGAAATGCACTAAAAATGCATTTTGCGATTTGCCCTTTACCGAAATTTGACCAAATTTCACAAAAAGACCTTCCTCAATAAGATAGCTACCTTTATAAAAAAATATGGACAAATTCGGCCCAGCCATTCTCGAGTTTATCGACCCCGAACATAAGGCAACTTATTTTTATATATTAGATTTGTTTATTTATTTTTTTTATCTTTGTGCTTGTGTTATGCTATTTGTATATTTTGCTTACTAACAACTAACACCTGCACTAAATGATGTAGCCAGTGAGCACATAATATGTGTTGGCTAATCTCTGATTGTAAGTTAATGCTTGATATAAGCTTCTTACTCTCGAGAACTGATAGTGTAAAAAAAAAAAAAAAAAAAAAAAAAAAAAATTAGTGATCTGTCAAAGAGCCTATTGAAAATCAATCCTCACGATGAATCACCCGTCATATCTAAAATTTGCACCATACTATAGTGAAAGGTAAATTTGGAGATGGACTTCAAGTTAAAAGTATTATGAACACACATTATTTATATGAAAAATCAATAAATAAAAAAAAATGCACGACTGGGTCGCACGAACTTGCTCTAATGTGTGACAGTGGTCTTGGGATTTAAGATTTTGATAAAAATACATTTTTCAAAATTCTTAAATAAATTCGAGCTGAAAAAAAGGACGCCATTTTATTTCTAAGATAAATTTGAATTTATGAGAATAAATTTAGAAATATTTATGTTTTATTTGTAAAAAAAGTTTTGCTTGAAAAACTTTTTTCAAAAATGTTTCAAAATCACCAGTTCATAAGTATTAAGCAAATAAATTTATTTATAATTTAAAAAAAAAATTTAATGGGCAGTTTTCAAAATATATAAATTTTTTTAATTAAGAAAAAATATTTTTTGAAATATTGGTATGCAGTATAAATTAAGCTACCTTTACCTTTATATATTTATGTGAAATTTCAAAAGTATCGGTTGAGCCGTTTTCGAGATAGTTGAAAGCAAAATAAACGATCCTAAGGAAAGTATCGTTTTTAAACATGTTAATAAAAATGTTCAGCCATAGGTATATCATATACTTGTTCCTACCTTAAAAACTTCACTGATTTTTTTTAAATCAAAAGCTTTAACGTTATATGGCAGGTAGGTACCGTTATTTTTTGAGCTAAAAAAAATTTCAATTTCCCCTCTGTACAATACTTAAAAAACTCTCTATACCAAGTTTGAAGCCATTCGGCCCACCAGTTTGGGCTGTAGGTATCGGACATACAGACATACGGACAGAATTTTAAGACCATCTTTTTTAGGTTGTGCAGTTGATCGGAAATCTGACGACGATAAAATTTAGTTATGTAAGGTCGTTGTTTACCTGTAGAGGTGTCACAGTAAAGGCCAAGCATTTTCTCTCTCGGATAGTTTTTTTTTTTCAAAAGAAAGATAGTGGTTGCCAATCACCATTTATCATCTGCATTAGAGAAGCCCCAATTGAGTGGTTTGACGCATCCGTAAAAAGTCCAAGTTTCGCTCCATAACTAGGACGAACAAGAAGAGTTGCAGAAGGTAAGCCGTCTTTACAGCTAGCGAAAGCTTCTTCTAATTCTAACGTCGGAACAGGTTGAGATCCTTTGAGCTGTGGATTACTAATGGCATTATGAAGAGGTGCTTGAATTTCTGATGCTTTGGGGATAAATCTTCGATAAAAGTCAACCATTCCAAGAAAGTGACTTTGCAGTTTTTGTAAGTGGGTAGTCTTGAATAGCTTTAACTCGTTCCCGAGGTGGTTTGATTATCCCAGAAATTTTACTTACGAAGCAACAAATACGCACTTTGGTGGGTTCATCACAATTCCATGGTCAGAAAGCCTTTGAAAAATTAGGCGCAAGTGATCCATGTGTTCTTCTGTGGACTTAGAATATACCAAAATGTCATCCACATTATGTAAAACAAAAGTCGAGTCCGAAAAAAATTTCATCCATCAAGTGTTGGAAAAGGTTTCCAGCGTTTCTAAGTTCGAACGTCATGAAAAGAAATTCGTATGAACCAAATGGGGTTGTGATTGCAGTTTTGCAAACATCATCGGGGTTGATGGCAATTTGTTTGTATGCCTTTATCAAGTCAATAGTTGAAAACACTTTGCTTCCACTTGTGTTATGGGTGAAATCATGAATATGACGTGAAGCGTACATATACATATGTATGTGGAATTTTTCGGGCATTCAATGCTCGATAGTCTCCCCAAGGACTCCAACGGTTTTCGCCTTTGGGTGTTAAATGAAGTGGTGAAGACCATGGGCTGTCTGAGGGTCGAATGGTACCTGCAAGGAACATCTCTGCAAATTCTTTCTTGGCAATTTTTAGTTTTTCTGGAGCCAAACGTCCAGGACGAGAATATACTGGAGTTCGTACGTGATGCATAGTTTTGTATTTTACAATTCTGGGCAAACCAGCTGGGCGAGTAATTTCTTAAAATTCAGTAAGTAAAGTAGTGCATGGTGATGAAGTTTGTAGATTTTGTTTTCCATAATTTGTAATGTATTTAATACCAAGCTGCTGTGGAGAGAACCTACAAACTTCAGCTAATCTTATGGGGTTTGATGGTAAAATTTGGCTGTAGATATATTACTTAGGTGTGTATAAAAATATCAAAGACAACTTGCGCTTGATAAATATAGAAAACGAAATATTTATTCCAGTTGTAGCTAATGAAACAGCCAAAACCAGTGTTTGTAAATGACCTGTCAGATATAACCATCGCAGATTTAAAATGCACATTGGCCACTGATATTATGTCAGTTGAGTCATATGACGAAGATTTTTCAAAGGGGCGCCCCTATGAAAAATCTTTTTCACAAAAAGTGATAACAATGTATATGTCACGGTCAAAGCCCGATCTCTAGTCAAACCTAGGTTTGACTAGTCAATGCTCAACATTGACCAGCGGCGTTGGTCAAAGCCCGATGGATTCTTTAGTTTCGGGCTTTGACCGATGAGTTTTTAGTCGAACCTAGGCTTGACTAAACTGTTCGGTCAAAGTCCGAAACGAAATTATGATATTCGGACTTTGACCAAGGCACTGATGCTCAAAGTTAGAGGGAAAATATTGTTTGTATGGTGTGAGAGATGGTATTCTCTCAATTGAGATAACAATCAAATCAACCATTATATTACAACAACAACTAAATGTTTTTTTTTTTTTTTTTGACATTTAACAAAAGTGTAGTGTATTCATAATAGAATATTGAGCCTCACCTCTATTAGAAATATTTATTTCGGGCATGACAGATTTTATTTCTAAAATTTTATATTTGTATCTAATTGGAATTGCCATCTGCTAACATTATTTTGTAAGCTCTCACAAGTGATGTCATTATTATCTTGTTGAAAAGTTAAAGAAAAACGTCTTTGTGCACTTAGTATTTTTCTTTGCATGATTTCAAAAGTAAAATATACATAGTTAAAGTAACCATTTGAAAATCAAAAGCAAGAGAGTAATTACTATTCGTCGCCCGAGAAAATTATTGTCGTATGTAGCATTTCGTAATGTTTGGGAAATCGCAATCAAAGTTTAAAAAATCATATCTTTGAAACGGCTAAGTAGAATTGTTTGAAATTTGAACCATTTGTTAAGAACGAATTATATTTTATTTTTAAAGCAAAATAAAAAGTATGCATCCACTATAACGACAATTGAAGCCAATTTAGTAAAAACTCATTTTGTCGTATGTTACATTTTTACTAAAAACGTTTGCCTTTCATACACATACGACAAAAAATATGCACATTCGACAAACATTTACCCAAGTAATAAAGTTTCATCACGTAATAAAACCGACAAAAAAAAACAATTTTAATGGGTTTGAAACAGAAAACTAAAATAAAACCAAAAATTTTTTGAACATGAAACATAAACTCCACTTTTATTTTCTTGTAAACGAATAAACTTAACAAAACATTAACAAAACATGAACTTATAAATATCAAATTCATAAAAAAAAAGAAAAAAATAATAATCTTCACAAAAAATTAAGAAATAAATAAATTCTTATTCTTAAAATGACATTGCCTAGAAGTTGTCGATCGACAATAGTGAGAATCAATAACAGCAAAACTGGATATATGCTCTTTCACAGCATTAATGCGACTTTCTTCAGTTGCCTTTTTTCCTCTTTTGGAAATATGGGTTTTAGATTCGGCGCTATTTACATCATAATATTTAGCAAAGAAATAATAAATAGTTCGTTCTGATATATCCAATGTGTTCAAAAAGTATTTTTTGCAAACTTGTAAAACTCTGCCTTCAACTTGAAAAAAAAAATGAAAACTTGCCTTTTTTCTAGGAATTTCATCTTTGTTCTTGGCCCTTCTTCTCTTGACATCTGTTTTTTTTTATGAAGTTACCATAAAATATTTTTTTTTTATCCGAAGTCAAACTCCAAAAAATTGAATGAATGTCGCACCTGCGTACATGTGAAATATTTTGTGTGAATCCATAAAAACACGTGGCAGGACATGTTGGTTTCAAAGTTCTTCCTTCTTTTTGAACAGCTTTGTTGCTTGTAAATGTCAAACCTTGTTCACGGAGTTTTTTCTTACATTTTGTTTCCAGAGCGACGGGTTGCGTTGGCGTTTCCTTGTCGGTGTTTGTGAATCGCTGCAAGCTGTTAAATAAAGGTTATTGTTTCAATAATGTATGTAAACTTTGATTTTGACTCTAAATATAATTACAAGATGAACTGTAGTCAGATGGTAAACTTCGTTGTGCTATTAGATTGGAATGAGAAGTTGGAGTTTCAATGATATTGCCTGCATTCTCATAGAACGATCTGACGGCAGAGTGCTCATTTTTATTCGGAGAATAGGTTGGATCAATATCTTCGTCATCATTTGAAAAGTCGACGGTTGAAATCGTATCATTTAAAATTTCATCACTCATTCTATTGAAGTTAAAAAAAAAAAATTTAAATTAGATATTTTAGTTGAGTTTTAAGTCACAATACTTACGCAATAAGTTCTGCTATTAACTCCGGCGGAGATGACTCACCCGAACAGAACGACATCCTGAAGTCGACTGAATTTTCTCTGTTATGTACGCGTCCTCTGCATATCCTCATAGCACATACGACAATGATTTACCGTAACTTGAGTAAGAAATTGTCGTATGTGCAGGATTTTTAGCACATACGACAATAATTTACTGAAAGATCAAAAACCGAGTTTTACAATAGAAAAAATGTCGTATGTGCAAAAATTAAACACATACGACAAAATAAATACCCAAACGCATTCGACCTTGCACATACGACAAAATTAACACTAATTATCTCTGTAACTAAGATAGATATTAAAACGCGGATAACTGCACTTGAAAGATTATTTTTTGTTTGTCAAAACTGCATCAAAACCTGAAAATCGCATTTTTTCACATGCGACAATAATTTTCTCAGGCGACGTCGTCGCCCGAGAAAATTATTGTCGTATGTAGCATTTCGTAATGTTTGGGAAATCGCAATCAAAGTTTAAAAAATCATATCTTTGAAACGGCTAAGTAGAATTGTTTGAAATTTGAACCATTTATTAAGAACGAATTATATTTTATTTTTAAAGCAAAATAAAAAGTATGCATCCACTATAACGACAATTGAAGCCAATTTAGTAAAAACTCATTTTGTCGTATGTTACATTTTTACTAAAAACGTTTGCCTTTCATACACATACGACAAAAAATATGCACATTCGACAAACATTTACCCAAGTAATAAAGTTTCATCACGTAATAAAACCGACAAAAAAAAACAATTTTAATGGGTTTGAAACAGAAAACTAAAATAAAACCAAAAATTTTTTGAACATGAAACATAAACTCCACTTTTATTTTCTTGTAAACGAATAAACTTAACAAAACATTAACAAAACATGAACTTATAAATATCAAATTCATAAAAAAAAAGAAAAAAATAATAATCTTCACAAAAAATTAAGAAATAAATAAATTCTTATTCTTAAAATGACATTGCCTAGAAGTTGTCGATCGACAATAGTGAGAATCAATAACAGCAAAACTGGATATATGCTCTTTCACAGCATTAATGCGACTTTCTTCAGTTGCCTTTTTTCCTCTTTTGGAAATATGGGTTTTAGATTCGGCGCTATTTACATCATAATATTTAGCAAAGAAATAATAAATAGTTCGTTCTGATATATCCAATGTGTTCAAAAAGTATTTTTTGCAAACTTGTAAAACTCTGCCTTCAACTTGAAAAAAAAAATGAAAACTTGCCTTTTTTCTAGGAATTTCATCTTTGTTCTTGGCCCTTCTTCTCTTGACATCTGTTTTTTTTTATGAAGTTACCATAAAATATTTTTTTTTATCCGAAGTCAAACTCCAAAAATTTGAATGAATGTCGCACCTGCGTACATGTGAAATATTTTGTGTGAATCTATAAAAACACGTGGCAGGACATGTTGGTTTCAAAGTTCTTCCTTCTTTTTGAACAGCTTTGTTGCTTGTAAATGTCAAACCTTGTTCACGGAGTTTTTTCTTACATTTTGTTTCCAGAGCGACGGGTTGCGTTGGCGTTTCCTTGTCGGTGTTTGTGAATCGCTGCAAGCTGTTAAATAAAGGTTATTGTTTCAATAATGTATGTAAACTTTGATTTTGACTCTAAATATAATTACAAGATGAACTGTAGTCAGATGGTAAACTTCGTTGTGCTATTAGATTGGAATGAGAAGTTGGAGTTTCAATGATATTGCCTGCATTCTCATAGAACGATCTGACGGCAGAGTGCTCATTTTTATTCGGAGAATAGGTTGGATCAATATCTTCGTCATCATTTGAAAAGTCGACGGTTGAAATCGTATCATTTAAAATTTCATCACTCATTCTATTGAAGTTAAAAAAAAAAAATTTAAATTAGATATTTTAGTTGAGTTTTAAGTCACAATACTTACGCAATAAGTTCTGCTATTAACTCCGGCGGAGATGACTCACCCGAACAGAACGACATCCTGAAGTCGACTGAATTTTCTCTGTTATGTACGCGTCCTCTGCATATCCTCATAGCACATACGACAATGATTTACCGTAACTTGAGTAAGAAATTGTCGTATGTGCAGGATTTTTAGCACATACGACAATAATTTACTGAAAGATCAAAAACCGAGTTTTACAATAGAAAAAATGTCGTATGTGCAAAAATTAAACACATACGACAAAATAAATACCCAAACGCATTCGACCTTGCACATACGACAAAATTAACACTAATTATCTCTGTAACTAAGATAGATATTAAAACGCGGATAACTGCATTTGAAAGATTATTTTTTGTTTGTCAAAACTGCATCAAAACCTGAAAATCGCATTTTTTCACATGCGACAATAATTTTCTCAGGCGACGTATTGTTGTCTACTTTGCTCCATTAAGCATTCCTTTTGGTAACGGAAAGTAAACTTGATCCTTTATCTGGCTTGTCTGTTGTGTGAAATTAACTGCAGTCATTAAAAACCCTTTAGAAGATAACGGCAATAAATCTCCTTTGAGAATCTAGAGAAATGTTGTTTTTATTTTGTTGTTCAATCTACCAAAGAATATTCCTTGTTGCTGCTGAATTCACTCTTTCCACTATCAAACACTTTTTTAACGATACTCTGACTCTGTCGTTCCATCCACATCCCACACGTTTGGTGGGTATTGCATTTTATAGACCTAAGTAACAGTATTATTCTTGAAAGAAAAATTCCAATCTTAAGGATTATGTCCCCATTAAGCATAAGGGGGAAAAGGTCAATACTGGACCTTAATCCGCGACCTTAGGATAAAATGGTTCTATGTACACCAACATGCCATTTGAGAAAAACGCTTGTGAACATTTGAACCTTTTAACGCGACCGCTATGTTGTATTTAGGCTTACAATTATTTGGCAATACCGGTGAACTTACTTTATATTTATAAGATTTTCAATAAAAAAAGTGTTCAATTTAAAGTTTTTTCCCTTAAATTTGGCTTTAAAAAACCGCAAGGAACCTTGTTGCTCAACTTTGTGACGATGTATAATTTAGATATATAAGGTTCTATGTACCACTTAGAACCTTGTTGGCTATATATTTTTTTTTTTTTTGATTTTTCTTCACATAGAACCTTGTGACCTGAATTGTTTGGGATACAAAGCAACCTATATACTATTTCAGACTATAAATCCATCTCTGTACCAAATTTCATCCAGATCCGTTCAGATTCTCTGGCGTTATTGAGCAACAAATATCAAAATATCGAAACTTTCACCTCGACTGAAAAGGTAAAGTATCTTAAGTCAATTTTGATAATTTTTCAGGAGAGCAAAAAAATGATTCAAAGCTGCCTCCCAAAAAATCTTTCAAGTGTAGACTTTATTGAACAAAGCATTTAGATGTCAAATTTTATGATTTTTTTTTTTTAAATTTATTTCAAAAAGATATTTTTAAAGTTTTGCCCGTTATAAGGAAAAATATGACTTAAGATAGTTTTAAATAGTATTTTATATTAATTTCCCAAATCTTAAGTTGAGATAAGATGCAAAAGGTGGAAAAAAAGAGATTTAAGATGATAATTTTTATTTTAAAAATTTCAAGTCCTTAAGTCTATAGAGATAGACTTTTATATTTAAAAAATATAGAAAAAAAAAAATTAAACAAAAAGAAAATAAACCAGATTATAAATTCATTGCAAAAAAACTTAAATAAACTTCATTTTACATTGTTTTAAAATTCAAATTAATAATAACAAAAAATAATGGAAAAACTGAACAAAAAACTTAATTTGATTTTATTTAGCATTGTTTTTTTACGTGCATACGGTCTTAAAATTAATAAAAAAAAAAATAATTACGAATTCAAACATTAGGTTTCTTATTCTGATTCGGCTGACAGATTTTTTTTTAAATTTACCATTCGCAGAATGGCTGCAGCACGCGAGTTGCTATATGTACATATGTACATTATACCAATGTATCTGAAAAAAAGTATTTTAAAAAAGTTATGTATGAACTATCCTTGAAACAAAAAAGCTTTCTTGTAATTTATAAAGTATTCACTAACTAGCCTTTACCCGCGGCTTCGCTCGCGTTTCAGATGATCAAGAAGTAGACTGTAGCTTGAGAAGTCGTCAATTGTAATCTAGGTTCTTCTTCTTTTATAGCTTTATAATTCCATACCTATGTACATTAAACCGTGATAAAAAGAAACCTTTGTGCTATTCCACACTATAATCTATCTCTGTGCTAAATTTCATTCAGATCCGTTCCGCCATTCTGGTTTGATTTCAAAAATTAAAACAAATCTATCCCACGGGAACCATACATTTTACCGGGATAAAAAGTAGCCAATATGTTTTTCCAGACTATAATCTATCTCTGTGCTAAATTACATTCAGATGAGTTCAGCCATTATTGTGTGATTTCAAAAATTAAAACAAATCTATCCCACAGGAACCATACATTTTACCGGGATAAAAAGTAGCCAATAGCATATGTAATTTCAAAAATTAATACAAATCTATCCCACGGGAACCATAGATTTTACTGGGATAAAAAGTAGCCGATATGCTATTCCAGACTATAATCTATCTCTGTGCTAAATTTCATTCAGATCCGTTCATCCATTATGGTGTGATTTCAAAAATTAAAACAAATCTATCCCACGGGAACCATACATTTTACCGGGATGAAAAATAGCCTATCTGCTATTCCAGACTATAAGCTATATCTGTGCCAAATTTTATCCAGATCCGTTTAGCCGTTCTGGCGTTTATTAGCAACAAACATCCAAACATCCAAACATCATAACTTTCACATTTATAAAATTAGTAGGATAAGTACATTGTACATACCTTTTTTAGTTGTATGAATGTGTTTTATTAGTAATAATTTTTCTATAACGAAAACAACACTATCTGAAACACTAATTGACACACTAACTTAAATATTAACTGAAACACTAAATGAAAAAAGGACTGAATTATTAACTCTTACCAAAAGAAAAACTTTCGCTCAAGAAGAAATCCAGAATCAAACTACGCTCAAAAATATCTTATGTTCTTATTACTACGGATATTTTGTTTAGGTTTGCAAACGGTAAAGTATCCTATGACTACTTAGGGAGAGAAAAATTTCAGTTTTAAATTCAAAAAATCATGTTATGTCGACATAAGATGATTTGCCTTTTCACACTTTTTCAGAATTTATTTAAGTATTTTATCCTATGTCGACCTAAGGATGGCTTTTGTTTATGTTTGCATGCTTGAAAATATCTTAAGTCAACTTAATATGATTTACGATTTTACAACAATAAAAAAGTCTAAAGTCAATATAATCTTAAGTCTATTTTAGGTTTTAAAATTAAGCAGAACACACAATCTATTATGTGCACTTAAGATATTTACCTCGTGTAGAGATGTGTCTTTTGAACATAAGATGAAGTTGTTTTTGTATATAATAAAGCAAAGGAGTGAGATAGAAGGTTGTCGATAAGAGAGAACTGTAGTCCTTTCGAATGGCACTGAGGTTCAACAAAAAAACGCTAAATATCTTAAGTCGACCTAAGATACTTTACCTTTTCAGTCGAGCTATAATATTAGTAGGATAAGTTCATATTTATGTTTGGTCACACAACACTCACGTAATTTTCAACCAATTGTTCTGGCTTTTCTTTTAATTTATTCGGTAAAACAATGAGAAGGTCTTTGTATCTTTTTTTTCGACGCCCATTCTTGGATGAAAAATAATGGTCGGTCGGCTATTAAGATACATTAAAAGCTAACTTAATCTTTATCAGTCGGAATTTTATATAAGTTTTTGTTTTTTGTTTTGAAGTAAAAAATATGGTTAAATACACAAACAAAGTATGTAAGTGCATGATGTTGCACGAATAAAGGAAGCCTACGCCTAATCAATAAATTCAATCGTGAATTTGACGAAAATGACAGTACGATAGAAATGCTTTGAGTCAATCTGTACAAAGTAAAGTCCCACTTTAAAATAGCAGCAAAAAAACTTACGAAACGATAGTGAAAACAGTTAATGAAGGGAATGGAGGAATCTTAAAACATATGTACTTGATTTCATTAGTTTAAGATTCGATTCGAAGTAAAATAGCACTGGCAGTAGCATCATCTAGGATCGCTGCTACATTTTTAGAAGGTGGACAAACCGCTCATTCCGCGCTCAAATTGCCAATTAATTAACAAACAATAGATGAACCATTAATATAACAGAAAAATCCGCCATGGCGAAAGTGTTACAAAGTTGTAAATTAATAATTTGGGATGAGTGTACGATGGCGCACAAACAAGCATTCGATCGAACATTTAAGGATTTGCGAAGCAATCAAAACCTATTTGGAGGCACTATGATTCTACTGGCTGGAGATTTTCGCCACCGCTGCCAGTCACTCCTAGATAAACAGCATCAGCTTATAAATTGAATGCTTGCTATGGAAAGCATCAAATTTATGGAGATATTATATTATTTATTATAATTAACTGGCACAAAGCAAATATATATATGTATATGTATATTATAACTTCGGCCAGACCACGGGTTATATTAATATTTTAGGTGCATGAATTTAAACAAATTCTCCTAAAATGTTAAAATTCATATTTATGCTGTAATTTGAATAAGAGTCGGTAATCATCGACCGAAATTTTGCGTCTTATAGAAGGGTACAACAGCATCAAACTGATGAGCCCAACTGTTGTACCTGGGCAAAACGCATTTGGACTATAGGCCACTAAAAACTTAATTTTGAATTTACTTCAATACAGTCCACTAAAAATTAAACAAAATTTTGAAAAATATTCATTTTTTTCATTTTCTTCGTTTTTCATCATCGATATGTATGATAGAGTACAATAAGTTTAGATTCTGTGCCAATCTTAATATCGGCGTACTTCTTTCACAGTCCAGTTAATTATGAACTCCAGAAGAACAGATTCTCTATTTTTATACTTTTTTAAGTGACATATTTTATTAAATTATTATTTAATGATTTCTCGATAATAAACTATTTCTCAAGTTATTTAGTACTACAGTACTATAATATGTATATCTATATATATATTAAATACAATGTTATTTATTAGTATGCTGGTGTGGTGGTTCGATTACGACAGTGGTTTCTTTCGCGATTTCTGTTGTGCAAAATCTTCTATTATGTCTTCAAAGGCTATTTTATGAAGGATATCACTTTATATGCACACTTTATAAGACAAAAAAGTTATTCGTTCTTCTAACATAGATGTTTGTACTTCATTTGTATGCTCTTTAGCTGTGAAAATGAGCGCTCCCCACTACAATTGGTAACCATTAAGCAGATGAACATTCTTGTAGCAACTTCAACATTCGGAAAAGTTTCGTCTGAGATACTCAAATCAGCTGATTCCTTTGCTTTAAATGCTTAACTGCTTTAAATTAAAACATTCATATTTGATTGTAGATGCATTAACGTCTTTGTGATAGAATTGTTCAAATTCATTGCATTTTTTTGGCAACTCACCAGAATCGATTGTTATTAATTGACAAAGAAAACTGAAACGATTGTAAATTTCTTGGTATGCTATCGAACGACTTTTTAAATGTATATTATCGATTATAGGAATGAACGTGTTCACACGAAGACATAGACTCTGATGATCCTTTTAAAAAAGTAAAGCGTGTGCTGCGAAATCTTTTTCTTACAGATTTATCTTTACTGTAAGCATTTGGATCTTTTTCCTTAGCAGCCAATTCGTACTAGTCGAAATTATTGCGTGCTTTATTGGAATAATCTATCAAAGATGCGTAAAGTTTTGTTGCAACGTCCATGGCCATAGTGCTATTCTGTAATTTCAATATTGTTTTGTTCAAAATTCCCAAAAGATCATTCCATATCTCCGTTAAAAGTATAGTATTCAATGTTTCCATTTTTGTAGCTGGGCTTTAGGCTTCGTGTCTTGTTTCTACTGGTTGGTTTTTGTCACTTGCAATTGACGACAAAGCTTCAGAAATATTAAAATAACTGTTTTGCAAAGCATTAATAGCATAAGTACGTGCAGACCATCTATAGTATTCGCGAGAGCTGGTCGAAGCCGAAAGAAAATTGAAAAATGTTTGGATAATATTAAAGGTATGCTACAGCTTCGGAAAAACCTTCAACAGCCCAAACACCTACAAAATTCAGCGAAAGCACATGTCCCGCACATTGGCCAAAAATGGCAAATTCACATTTTTCTTTTTTGACTGACCACCAGAATACTTTCTAGCCATGTTTGATGCATTATCATAACTCTGCGCACTCTTTAAAGGAATATTAACAGTTTCTAAAAAGTTTAAGATGGTATCTGCAACATATGTATTCTGAGTCATGTTTATCCAATGGAAATAAAGTGCACGACTCGGTCGCACGAACTTGCTCTAATGTTTTACAGTGGTCTTGAGGCTTGAGATTTTGGAAAAAAAGCAATAAAAAAATCATATGAAATTTTATTAATCATTTAAAAATCAACGTTAAATCGTTTTTTGGAGAAAATGAAGTAAGCCATTAGATTTATTTTACTTTTCTGAATTTTAAGGAACTTTTTTTTCAAAATCGTTGGAGCCGTTTTTTCAAAAAACGGTTTTTTTTTTTAAACTTTTCGGAAACATATTCCAAATTTATTTTGAGTATGTCAAAATCTAGCGGTTTAAAGTTCTTATTAGAAAACAAAAATTTTAAGAATTTTGAACAAACCGTTTTCGAAAAAACCAAAAGTCAAAAAAAAAAAAATTTAACTTTTTTTAAAAAATTCAATTTTTTTTTTTTTTTGAAAATTAAAGAATTAATATTATTTCGTTTATAACAGAGCTTTTATTTTAAAATTTTCATCGAAACTCGTGAAGTGGTTTACGAGAAAATCTGATTTAAAAAAACCGGTCCTATGGAAGGTACCGTTATAAGACTTTTCCTGAAAAATCTGTTCCAGCCAAAACATAAAGTTTACTTAAAAAACACTATTCAGAAAGTTTTATCAAAATCGTTGAAGCCGTTTTCGAGAAAAATCAATTTTTCACTAAAAATCGTATGGCAGGTACCGTTAGTTTTGGAGCTAGAATGCTAATTCCAAAAACCCCTCTGTAGGACGCCGTAATAATACTGTGTACTAAGTTTGAAGCAAATCGGTCTAGCCGTTTAGGCTGTAGGTGCCGATACAGACAGACGGACAGACAGACAGACAGACAGAATTGTCGGACCCACTTTTTTAGACTTCTCTATCATCGTAATGTTATGTTTGATTGTCCAAAATTTTTTTTTTTCTTACGAATGCATAACTTGCGTTATAGTACCTATAATCGCAAGTAAAAATTGGAAAAATCTCTCCATTGGTTCTACGTCTTTTACATATCTAACGATGAAGGTCAGTTGGTCAACGTGAGAGGGATCCGGTGTAGAATTATCGCTTATAGAGTAGTATTTTGATGATTCTATTTCTGTAACAATAGTTTTTAAAACTTGCCACGATTCCCGTAGTTTCGTTTCAATAATCAGCAAGAAAAGGATCGAATTCACTTATTAATTCTAAGCATCATTAATAATTTCTGTTATTTTGAGACCCCAATATCTCATTGTCACCACGAAAAGCAAGACCTCTAGAAGCCAAAAATTTCACTACTGCAACAATTATTCTAAGTAAATTCTTCCAATAATTGACTTCTGCATTATATTGTGACAGCAACTCACTATCAACTCCTCCAGTAGTTTTGCTTCTTGTGACATAATTCATCATTAATTGCCTGTGCTGTAAACTGTTCTCATACTCAATTAATAAGTTACTAATATGCTTCCAAGCTTTATTTCCATTCGTTGAACTCAAATTATTATGTCAAGTACCAGTAATAGTATTAAATAGACGGAAGCAATAACTGTGCACAGATTTCTACGACGACGGTGAATAGCAGCCATTTTTTATCTAAAGTCTCAGTATTCGTCAATTTACGGATACAAATATTTTCGGTCAAATATCTAGTTTTCGTTTTAGCTCTTGAATCTTGAAAGCTTGTAGAAGTTTCGGAGAAGTCACAATTTTTTGTTTTGGAAAAACTCTGGCACTTTTCGAATCCATATAGTTAAAATTTCAACACAATACGTACCAGGACCAGGATCAGCAGATATATTATTTTCCAAACTTGTAGTTCTTAACTCAGAGGGCCTTGAAGTAGAGGGTTCAGCACCTGATGTGTGTTGGTCAATTTTTTGACACGTAGGATAACTTTCTCGTTGAGCTACAGACGTTTTTCGATCTTGAGGTGATGAGGGTAAAGCATTAGTCAAGTCAGCCTTATTGTTTCTTCAACTATTTTTTTTTTAGCTTCAACTTTTTTTTCTTAAATATATGTTCTATTCGACATACTGAAATTGCAAATGAACAACAGGTTAAACGTCTATTATCTAAAATAATTTCTATTGTTTGACACTTTTGGGGAATCCCTCAACCATAAAGAAATGTAGCACCAAAATTTAAAAAAAGTATCAGTATTATAAATATTGTAGGTAGGTAGGTACATACGAGTAATCCCGAAAACACAAATTTATTTTCTAAAATAAAAACATAATGATACAAACAAATAATCTTTAAATAAAATCTGAAACTTACATTTTGCGCTTCTGTATTTACTTTGAACAATGCTGCTACTACAACTTTTAATTATTTTTTATTTTTTATTTAGTTTTTATTTATTTTGGATCCTCCTCACTCGGAAGATATAGGGGGGTGGTTGTTTTTCGTTAACATCCAATGAGTTTTGGTGGTATTTGTGTGTATATATCTTATATATGTGTGACATCCGGTTTCTTGAAAATTGATTTTTTAGTGTGAAATATCATTGATGAGACAAGTTGTAACACTTTTGCGTGGTAAATTGTAAGATGTAAAAAAATACCTCTTGATTTTTTACTAATCGTTTTGAACAACAACTATTGAGAATTGTTTTCTTCTTTAGTTGTTTATTATTTGTATTTTGTGTGATAAATAATTTGAAAAAGGTCCATAGGGTTTGATGATTATCAACAACATCTGTGTCTTGTTTGTTGATAGGCATTTTCTGTAATGAGAAAATGGGCAGTTACCAATTGCGTAAAAATATATTCTGTACGGTAAAAAACAGTAGCGCAGAAGAAGCTGTAAAATATGCGAGAGTGAAATATTTGAAATGTGAGATAAGACACATTTTCCGAAAATTAGCCGAGGTTGAATTATTGCTATATGAGTTACATATGAAAATTATTAAAAATATGGATGGTCTGTGCTATGAAAAGTGGTCTGAGTTTATAAATGATTGTGAAGAAAAATTAAAATGTAAATTGGAAAAAAGAAAATTAATTCACAAACAAAAGTTTGATTCCCTTCTTTTGGAAAAAAAAATAAAAAAACATTTAATTGAAAGTGTATGTAAACCTGCAATCATTCAAGATTATGTCGTAAACCAGTCGAGTGTTGTTTTTTCGGAATTGGAAATGGAACTTTTAAATAAAGGTTTTAATTTCACACCGGTCCCTAAAAAAGAACCCTTGCTTGATTTGGTTGTTGACATTGAAACCATGCTCAAGTACAAACCGTTCGATGTGCAGAAAAGTATAAGATCTACGGCGTTAAATCTAATATACTCATATAAATCAAAAGATCGAAAATCTGTGATAAATAAATATAATAAGGCTATGGCTTCAATAAAAAAGAAAAATTGTTATTTCGTTAAGGCAAGATAAAGGAAACAAACTAGTTATATTAGATAAAGATGATTATGACAAAAGAATGAAAAAGTTAATTGAAGAAGGAAATTATCAAAAAGTTAAGAAAAATCCCTTGCCAAAAATGATAGATGAAGTGAATAGCCTTATTACACTTTTTCTTCGCGGCACGAACACGATAGGGGGAGGGGAATTTATTTACTAAAAATTATTATTTAAACACAATAAGTTCCGCGAGCAATTAAATTAACAAGAAAAAAAAAAAATAAAAAGATTTTAACGCGCACCGACGGCGACACAGACACGATAATTAACTATTTGTTTACTAACTCAAAACTCAATCTGCCACGAATGAAAAACACGAAAGCGAATGCGAAAAAAAAGTGTAATAACAGCTAGATCAAAATAGCTGTCACCACGGCTGCTCAGCTGGGGTGGGTTCGGTGGAAGAATTTTTGGGCTTCTTCTGATAAACTTTATTGATTTATCGAATCAAAATAGTTTATCAAAAGAACATGTAGGTATGCACAGTAGGGTGCAAAAAAAGTTAGGCGCCAGGAATTTTTTTTTAAAAACCGAATTAGAAAATTCCAAAACTAATTATGGAATTCGAAGAACCGATGTTTTAAATAAAAAGAAAGAGTGTTATATTTAAAGTGTTATTTTATTGTTTTGGGAAACCATGGGACAGAAGATCCCTGGACTAAAACCCAAAAGTCTTTTCAAATAAAAGGTTTGAACAAATAAATATGGCCGTTTGGCTCAAAGAAAAATTTAATAAGCAATTGAAGCTAAACAAAACTAAAAGCAATTTAAAAGAAAAAAGTAAAATGGGTTTTTAACAAAACCAAAGCGCGCCTCGTACACGAATAGATTGAATATAAGTATATATTTTGAAATTGTAAATATATATTTATATTCAGAATTTTAACACAAACTACTTATCTTATTTTGGGAATGACTCCTTTCTCCTATCACCTTTTCTCCTTTCAATCTCTATCACGTCTCGAATCCCGATTTTCTAAATCCTCGATCCAAAGGTTTTATCCCAAACAAAAAAAATGTCTCCTCCTCGATTTTTTTCTTCACCAAAATTTCTCGAAATTCTTTTTTCTCTCCTTTATAAAATTTTGTCTTCGCTTCTAAGGCTCTCACAAGAGTGCCTTCCAAGCTAATTTTTAACAACCACTTTCTTCCCTCGTCCATTCCAATCATTCACTCATACATACAACGCTACAACACAACCATTCGTTTCGAGATCAGCGCTGCAGCTGAAAAAAAAATCTTTGTGCCAACTTTTATTCAGTTGGGTGCCACAGAGTGCCAAGCTATTAAATCCAAGTAAAAACATAAGCGAGAGCTACAGTACGTTTGCAAAGAACTGTTGGATACCCTATTCCCTATATTTTTGTATGTGTATGCGTCTGCCTTCCGAAACCAGCCGATGTTTCAGTTTCAGAAACAAAATTCTTCTTTAGCAGACAGAAAACAATTCAATAACAGTAATTTTGTGTGGTGTGATGTTCAATTAGTGCTAACACAATAAAAAAAAGCGTGCGCCACGCCCAAAGTTAAAACTTTTTATTGCCAAGGCAATTGGTATTAGCTCAGTGACACTCAATTTTATTCATGCAGATCGATTTGAACAAAACAAGACACAATTTAAATTTTTTAAAATTAGATTTTGAATGGAAATAGCGATTATGGGTGTTTTTAACAATTCTTGGACCACACTCTGCTACATAGCCAAGGAATATAAATCTAAGTGTTTATCTTTTTTCTTCAAAACTGCGACCGATAGTTAAGAAACGTTAAAAAATTAATGCATTATATATACGACTTTTGACAAAAACGGCCCTTAAAAGTGGGCGTGTCCTAAAAATTTGAAGCACTAACTGAGCTTTGATCATTAGTCAGTATTTAGGCATATGTGTAAAACTTCAGCGGAATCGAGTAGTTTTTAAACGATCTTACCTGAACAAAGGTATTTTATCAAAATCACGCCTTAAGAAGTGGGCGTATTGAAAAAATTTACACAAGAAAATGTAGAAATATATTTTTCATATAACGAACGGAAGGAAAAAAGGTTTAAATTAAATATTGGTAGTACCTTAAATTTTTAAAACTATGTTTTTCGTTCTTTCATGAAAAGTGGGAGTAAGACACGCCCAAAAATCAAAAATTTCTTTTCATACACAAACTTTTTAGTTTCTACTAAGAGACGCAAAATTTTGGCTTACAGATTCATTATAAATACAGTTTATCTACAAAAACAATTTTTTTATAAATTCTAGTGAAAAGTGGGCGTTAGCCAACCCCAAAATCAATTTTTTTGATTTCATACACAAGATGTTTATGTGCAAGTAATACCCACAAAATTTAATGTTTTTCGCTTTAATATGTATAACAATTGTTATTTTATAAAAACAATATTGATGGTTTTGTATGAAAAATGGGTGTCAGCCACGCCCAAACTAAAATATTTTTATTTTATTGGAAGAACGTTTACCTAAAGCTTCCGTGTGCAAAATTTTAGCGTTATGCTTTTATCGTAACTGTACAAAAAACATAATTTAATTTTACCACATTGAGGTTGTTCAACAAAAATGGCGATTGTGGGCGTGTTTGTGGGCGAATTTTGCCGGTTCAAGAACTTAGCCTTACTCTTGAACCAAAGATTATATATACCGAATTTCAGATTTCTAGCTCAAAAATTGCGACCTCTAGAGAGTATACATACGGACGGGCGGACGGACGGACGGACGGACATGGCTTAATCGACTAGGCTTTTGATTCTGAGTCAGAATATATATACTTTTCTATACCTACCGTTTTATTTCTCTATGTTACAAACTCCACACCAAATACAATATACCCATTCTATGGAATAGGGTATAAAAATCTTATGTTCAAACAAGAACAATTAATATTTCTTATTAATAACAAGCTGTCCTGGCAGATGTTCGAGTATGTACATTTATGGGAATTTGTAGTTTGCATCTGAAAAATAATGTTTAAAAAATTAAAAAAAACCCGTTTCCAACATACCTATTTCAAAAGGAAACATTTTTTTTATAAAAAAAAATTATTAAAAATGAAAAAAAAATCAATTTGAGAATTTTGAAATGCCATATAAATTATAAGTTATAAATAACTTATTGTTTTCGAAATTTTATTGAAATCGGATTTATAGTTACTTGATTTAAAAATTCTAGTTCCATAAGAGGTATCATTATAAGGCAAATTCTGAAAAATATTTTCCAGCCAAAAAATAGACTTTTCTAAAAAAATAGCATTCTGAAAGTTTTATCAAAATCGTTAGAGCGGTTTTTGATCAAATCAAACTTTTTGTTTAGGATTGCATGGCAGGTACCGTTATTTTTGGACTTATAGCAAAAATAAAAAAAGACCTCGCTAGAGAATTTCAAATAAATTCTAAATACCAAATTTGAAGCAAATCGGCCCATACCTTCAGGCTCTAGAGGTGCGAACAGACGGACAGACAGACGGACGGAATTTCCAGACTCACTTTTTTCGACTTATAGTACCTATAATCGCAAGTAAAAATCACCCTATATACACAGCTTGTTAAAAAAATCATTATTGGACACAACTTCTGACATTTCTTCGAACGTACAAGTGCCAGTGTTGTAAGCAATCATTGTAGTAGATTTTTTAGGGGTTTACGAAAAGAAGTAACAAATGTGAAAAAGTTGGTTCAATTTTTAATATTTGTTATGAATTTGTTACTTAAATGTATGATATTTAATTTAAATAAAAAGAAGTGCCAAATTTTAAATTTTTGAGTGCCAATGGGTGCCACAGTGCCAAACTCATTTGATAGTGCCAGTTTGGCACTAAAGTGCCGGTTTCTGCAGCGCTGTTCGAGATCATCGGTCACGGCTTTCTGGAAGCATGACGCTCTCCTAGAAAACAACCGTCGTGGGATCTAACGAAACATACTCATACGCACACAAACACGGTTTCAACAAGTAGTTGGATGTGTTTCCAAAACTTGCCAAAACATACTTTCACGCACACAAACAACGTTTCGACAAGTTATTGGATGTGTTTCCAAAACTTGTCGAAACATTATGGACGAGTTCAGACTATTTTCCAACTAAAACAATTTTCGAGAAAAATTGAAAAGAATTAAAATTGAAGAGGAGTCTGAACTAGGCTTTTTCCTACTACTCTACAACTATCGCGCGGGATTCGAAGCGTGAATTATTTAATGAACTATTTTTTAAGATACAGAAAGGAGCGTTACTTTAAACTCATTTTGAACATTCTACAAAACTATGATCTAACACGCGTTAAAAACCCATTTTGTACATTAAACAAATTTACGTTATTTTAAGTTAATGTTAAAATGATAAAATGAAAAGATATTAAAATTAAAAGATAATTATAAAAAGGTGTATAGTTGTTGTTGCTCAGTTTATGTAGGTAAGTAAGAGTCCACCTGACTCGTTACTTCTTCGGCTCATCCGCCGGCTCTCTTCTCGTTTTAGAACGTCGTACTCGAACACCTGCTTTTGTTGCTTTTGCAAAATAAGGCTAGGTACACCACTGGTTGATGAGACCATAGTTGCCCTCAACTTCGCCAATATTTTGCAGCCACAACGTGAAAAAGAACGACCGAAGGGAAGTTTTTGTTGCGGTAAAATTTACCGTAACAAATTCCACCCTTACCTCCCAAGAAATGTGTTTACTTTTCAAGAAAAATAAACCATTTCTTAAGGCTCGGCCAGGATTGGAGGGTAAAAGTACAAGGTGAACAGCACAACACAGGGTTACCATCATATTAACAAAAGAAAAATAAAAAAAAGAAAAAAAGAATTAGTGGCACGAATTGAAAATATAAAATTGGACAATTTACCAAAAAAACAAACAAAATACAAAATAAATTACGATTTAAAAGAAAGATTAAGGGACTTTTGACTAAGTGTCAATAAATGGCTTTAAATCCTTTACGTGCCACGTCCCTCGATCCTTCCCTTTATCGTCTATCAGGAGGTATGTCCAAGGTGACTCCCTCCTACTGACCTTAAATGGACCAACAAACTTGGTCGCTAATTTAGACGCGAAATAATTTGCCGCATCGGACAGAGCATAATTCCTACGCCAAACGAGATCACCAGGTTGAAACTGTATGTCTCTTCTCCTCAAATTATAAGTTTTAGCGGTCTTATTTCCCGCCACTTCCAACTTCCTAGCTATCTCCTGTCTCAGTTTCTTAAACTGCCTAACGGTATCCCCTCTATCTTGGTCCCTATCACTATCTCTAAGCCCTACATCATGGCAACTAGTTACCATGTTCTTACCAAAATTCACAAAATAAGGCGAAACACCTAACACCTCATGTTGCGAAGTTCGGATAGCACAGGCCACTTTTGCCAATTGCAAATCCCAACTCCGCTGGTTTTCCGGGACATACGCTCGGAGCGTAGTCTTAATTATTTGATTGATGCGCTCCGCAGGATTCGCTTGCGGATGGTAATGCGCCGTATACCGAAGTTGTGACCCGTACGCTTCACTAAGCGTCTTCAGTTCCTTGCTACGGAACTGGGGACCGTTGTCACAGACGATCCACTTTGGAACACCGAAGAGAAGAAAAACGTTTTCTTCCAATTCTCGACAAACCGCTTTTGCCGTTGCGGACCGTAACGCGAACAACAGGGGAAATTTACTAAAATAATCGACGACCGTTAAAATATATATAAAACCACGCGACGACTTCGGAAAAGGACCAACTAAATCCACACAAATCATATCCCACGGTTGGGAATTTCCCACCCTCTCAGTCATAAGACCAGCTGGCCTCTCATTCACCGGTTTCACTTTTTGGCAAGTCTTACAACACCTAACATATTTCGTTATGTCACTCCTCATTTTGGGCCAGTAATACTTTTCTGCTACCCTAGCAAAAGTCTTTTTAACGCCCATGTGTCCTGAAAGCGGAGCATCATGGCAATCGTTTAAAATCTTTGCCCTCTATCACCTTTCCCTTCAACTAATTTCCACTCCTCATTCTCGTTGTGAACAACAATATGGTTCACCCTAACATGTTTATAGAGCCGCCCATCCTCAACTCGCCAGGATGGGTATTCTAACGGGCTCTTTTCTACCTGTGATTTCATTTTGATCACCCAAGGGTCCGAATCCGCTTCAGAGACACCGGCTACTTCGGGGACTCCTCGCGACAGCATATCAGGAACGACATGTTCTTTGCCCTTTCGATGGATGATCTTGAAATCAAATTGTTGGAGCCCAATGGCCCAACGAGCTAACCTACCCTGCGGATCCTTAAGATTGCTAAGCCAGATCAGTGAGTGATGATCCGTCACAACCGTAAATCGAACACCTTCGAGATACGGCCGTAATTTTTCGATCGCCCAAAGAACCGCTAAGCACTCTTTTTCGGTCGTAGAGTAGTTCCTTTCATTCCTATTCAATGACCGACTCAAATAACAAATTGCCTTTTCCCCCTCTTCAAAATTCTGAGAAAGTACGGCCCCGATACCAAAATCTGACGCATCTGTCTGAACAAAAAACGGCCGGGAAAAATCCGGACATGTCAAGATCGGTGCCGTAACCAAACACTCTTTGGCTTTCCTAAAACACTCCTCACACTCTTGTGTCCACTCAAATTTCTTACCTTTCTTTAAGAGATCGGTAAGAGGCCTAACTAAAATTGCAAAATTTGGCACGAATCTTCGATACCAAGAAATAGTCCCTACAAAACTCCTAATTTCCTTCACGTTTTTCGGTGGAGGAATCCTCATCATGCTTTCCACTTTTTCCGGGTCTACATGGAGCCCGTTCCTATTAACTACATAACCTAGAAATTTCAAAGAAGGCCTACAGAAATTACACTTTTCCCTACCTACTTTTAAACCCGCCTCTCCTAACCTTTTAAAAACTTCTTTGAGAATTTCATCTAAGTACACAAAGACGAACGGTTCTAAATCGGGACCTAGAACGTCGTCAATAAACCTTTGCCATGTCGCTGGTGAATTATGAAGCCCGAATGGCATCCTACAAAATTGAAAAAGACCCCTCCCTGGCACGGTAAAGGCTGTGTACTTACGCGATTCTTCCTCCATTGGAATCTGCCAATAAGCAGATTTAATGTCTAATGAGGACAAATACTTCGCGTTTCGAAGCTTGTCCAAAATTGCCAAAATAAATGGAAGTGGATAAGCATCCCTATCAGTAACCTCATTTAATTTCCTATAGTCAACGCAGAACCGATAACTGCCGTCTTTCTTCTTAACAAGAAGAATCGGCGATGCCCAAGGACTCTTCGACTTCTCGATCACTCCAGCTTCCAACATCTCTTGGAGTTCTTGATCGATATGTTTCTGAATCGCTGGCGAAACAGGGTAATATCGTTGTTTGATTGGTTCTGCGGACGTCCTAATCTTGTGCTCAACTAAGTTGGTGCACCCTAATCCCTCGGTCATTGATTTAAAAAGTTCTCCTAACAAGTGTTCTAACTTCTTATTTTCGAAATCGTCCAAATCCGATTTTTCCCTAATTGCTACCATGTCTGTTACCGAAGCCACCATTTCCTGGCTCGAAAAACTCCACATACCTGATCTCAAATCTGGGACTATGCCCGATAGTGCTCAAAAGTCGGCACAGAAGATCAATTGGTGTGGGAGATTCGGTATAACCAGACATTCTATTAAAATGGATCTATTCTCAACCTCCACTGGTAGAGAAATAGACCCAGCTACTCCTACACCTGCCCCATCCGCTAACGCTACTGACCCAACACTACTCTTTTCTAATCTAAGCCCTCAGTCTTTCAAAATTTTCCACCCGTCACCACCCACAATGGTACGAGAAGCTCCTGAATCAAGTAGACCCAAAAACTTGATCCCATAAATCCTAACTCCTAAATATGGCCTACTGTCCCTACCGCTTGCCGCTAAAGTGAAACTTAAATGAACTTGACGTTCCAGCTGATCGTCAGCAGACGACCTAACTAACGCCGACGGGTCTCCTGTCCTGCTGACACAAGAGCCCGTTCCCCATTTCCCGAACATTGCCTACAATCCCTACGTTATACACCTACAGCCCCGCAACCAAAACACTTTCTTTGCACTGAACAGTTTTGTGCCAAATGCCCATCCCTGTTACAATTGTAACACCCAACGACCTGTCTAAAAGGGTTCTCTGGGACTGGAGCAACAGCCGCAACTCGGTATTGTCTGGACGAACTCGGTTGGTAACCACATCCAACAAATGCCTACCTCTACTTGGTGGAGTAAAACTGTCCACGTTTACCTTAAGGGTATCTAGTTCCCTACCTATGATAGCAAGTTCCTTAACCGTCTTTGGTTTGGCACTCGCTATCTGCACCTGATAAAAGGGGTCTACATTTTTCCTCAATATCGAAATCATTCTTTCCTCTGACAAAGGTTCCGACAATCTTCGGAACAATGTCCTCATAGTGGCAAGGTACGCGCCGAAAGTTTCATCCTTTCCCTGCGAACGCCGATTAATTTCTTCCAATAGAAGATCATCGTAATTCGCAGGAAGGAACTCCGCTTTGAGTTCCTTGACGAGTTCCTGCCAATCCCCCAAATCTTCCCTAACCGTCCTATACCACATAAGGGCCCTACCCGACAAAAGCTCCGAAGCGGATTTGAAAAGGTGGGAATCCGGAACATCGTTAGCCAGACGAAGTTCCTCCACTCTTTCCAGGAATGAATTCACTGATGCTTCATTAGAGTCACCAGTAAATTTCACCCCCCACTTCCCAATACGTTCGGTGCACTTCTGTTGAAGGACCATCTGTTCAGCAAAAGTGTCACCCCTATCAACCCTAAGTCCTAATGGGACCCTAACACTAATACCACTGACTGAAGGACTACTGCCAAAACGACTTGGTTCAGGCAATGACCCTCCAGCCAGTCCTAACGCAGACCGCACACCACTTGGGGTCTGACCAACTTGTACTTGAAGTTGGGTTTGCGTTTTAACGGGAGTCTTTTCCTTCTCAACTTCTTCTTCCCTATCACTATTCTCACTATCACCAGTGAGATCTCCTAATAAACATAAAACTTCATTACGAAGTGAGCTGATAGCATCTTCTTCGTCTTCTGCTTCACAAGGGGTCCTAGCTAACCTACCTATACACCACTCAATCTTTGTTACAATCTTAATGTACTCCGAAGACTTTGGATTCTTCGGAGGTACTTTAAGAAGGCCCCTAATCTCCTCAATTTTTGCTTCAATAGCATCTCTGTCCTCATCGTATGTAAAAGGGTACACTACGCTAACCTCCATCGAGTTTCTCTTAACGAGCAACCTCGATGACCTCAATGCTTTTCGCATCTCATCTACCGAACCTACTTTTAAACCCCTGACCTTCATCTCGTAGGCCAGTTCGTCCTGTGCTAGTCTTCCTATATACAAAAAAAATTAATAGATAGCACACACACAAAAAACGAGAACAAATTATTTAAAATTAAAAAAACTTGGAAACCCTTATCGATTTATATAAAAAAAACCTTAATCCAAAGTTTCCTAAAGTTATTAATAGAAACAAGAAACACTAAATTCTTAACTCGCTAGATGTTACGCGTAATGAAAAAAAAACTCTATTTAAATTGTCACCTAAAAATTTAGCACATAGGTGGCAACCGTAAGCACGAATCACTTCTTTTTAAGATAGAGAACTAAAGAAAAAAAACTTCCAGCGATAAACTTGCGAATTATTGTTTTCTTCTAATAAAAATAATTAATATTCTATCACCAAAAAAACACTCAACTTAATAATCACTCAATTTCCAAAATAAATAATCGCGAAATATCCCACGCGAGAAAAAAAACAACAAGAACAAACTATCACCTACCTATCACTCAATAATAACTCAATTTAATATTCACTCTATTTACCAGAACAAAATATCCCACGCGAGAAAAAAAACACATACAAAACTATCAGCTATCACTTAAAGAACTCAATTTGATTTCCACTCAAAAACGAAAATAAATATCACTATTTATGTAAGTAGGTATCCCACGCGAGAAAAAAAAACAATTATCTAACAAAACAAAAAAAAACTCTAAACAAGTTACCTATATGAACACAAACAAAATTAATAAAATAAAATAGAGATCCAAAAAATATGTATATAAAACAAAAGACACCACAGAATTAAAAAAAACGAGTTTACAACACTAACAAAATAAATAAAAAAAATATCACCAAAACTCCTTGCTGCTACTACTGCTTCTTTTGCTGGATGCCCTTTTCGCTGCTCCTCCTTTTCTTCACAACAATTTTGTTTCCCCGAGAAAACTACACCAATAAAAAAAAATGAATTAGAAACCAATCAAAAGATTGACAAGAAAAAAAAAAACACCACACACAACAATAAAAAACTCTTCCACTTTGGGCCCCACGTTGGGCGCCACTTTATTACACTTTTTCTTCGCGGCACGAACACGATAGGGGGAGGGGAATTTATTTAATTAAAATTATTATTTAAACACAATAAGTTCCGCGAGCAATTAAATTGCCAAGAAAAAAAAAATAAAAAGATTTTAACGCGCACCGACGGCGACACAGACACGATAATTAACTATTTGTTTACTAACTCAAAACTCAATCTGCCACGAATGAAAAACACGAAAGCGAATGCGAAAAAAAAGTGTAATAACAGCTAGATCAAAATAGCTGTCACCACGGCTGCTCAGCTGGGGTGGGTTCGGTGGAAGAATTTTTGGGCTTCTTCTGATAAACTTTATTGATTTATCGAATCAAAATAGTTTATCAAAAGAACATGTAGGTATGCGCACAGTAGGGTGCAAAAAAAGTTAGGCGCCAGGAATTTTTTTTTAAAAACCGAATTAGAAAATTCCAAAACTAATTATGGAATTCGAAGAACCGATGTTTTAAATAAAAAGAAAGAGTGTTATATTTAAAGTGTTATTTTATTGTTTTGGGAAACCATGGGACAGAAGATCCCTGGACTAAAACCCAAAAGTCTTCTTACTAATATTATAAATGTGAAAGTTACGATGTTTGGATGTTTGGATGTTTGGATGTTTGGATATTTGTTGCTAACTCACGCCAGAACGGCTAAACGGATCTGGATAAAATTTGGCACAGAGATAGCTTATAGTCTGGAATAGCAGATAGGCTATTTTTTATCCCGGTAAAATGTATGGTTCCCGTGGGAAAGATTTGTTTTAATTTTTGAAATTACACCAGAATGGATGAATGTATCTGAATGAAAATTAGCACAGAGATAGATTATAGTCTGGAATAGCAAATTGGCTACTTTTTATCCCGGTAAAATGTATGGTTCCCGTGGGATAGATTTGTTTTAGTTTTTGAAATTACACAAGAATGGCTGAACTCATCTGAATTAAATTAAGCACAGAGATAGATTATAGTCTGGAATAGCATATTGGCTACTTCCTATCCCTGTAAAATGTATGGTTCCCGTGGGATAGATTTGTTTTAATTTTTGAAATCACACCAGAATGGCTGAACGGATCTGAATGAAATTTAGCACAGAGATAGATTATAGTCTGGAATAGCATATTGGCTACTTTTTATCCCGGTAAAATGTATGGTTCCCGTGGGATAGATTTGTTTTAATTTTTGAAATCACACCAGAATGGCTGAACTCATCTGAATGAAATTTAGCATAGAGATAGATTATAGTCTGGAATAGCATATTGGCTACTTTTTATCCCGGTAAAATGTATGGTTCCCGTGGGATAGATTAGTTTTAGTTTTTGAAATTACACAAGACTGGCTGAACTCATCTGAATGAAATTTAGCACAAAGATAAATTATAGTCTGGAATAGCATATTGGCTACTTTTTATCCCGGTAAAATGTATATGGTTCCCGTGGGATAGATTTGTTTTCATTTTTGAAATCACACCAGAATGGCTGAACTCATCTGAATGAAATTTAGCACAGAGATAGATTATAGTCTGGAATAGCAAATCGGCTACTTTTTATTCCGGTAAAATGTATGGTTCCCGTGGGATAGATTTGTTTTAATTTTTGAAATCACACCAGAATGGCTGAACGGATCTGAATGAAATTTAGCACAGAGATAGATTATAGTCTGGAATAGCATATTGGCTACTTTTTAACCCGGTAAAATGTATGGTTCCCGTGGGATAGATTCGTTTTAATTTTTGAAATCACACCAGAATGGCTGAACTCATCTGAATGAAATTTAGCACAGAGATAGATTATAGTCTGGAATAGCATATTGGCTATTTTTGAAATCACACCAGAATGGCTAACCGGATCGGAATGAAATTTAGCACAGAGCTAGATTATAATCTGGTATATCTTATAGGTTTCTTTTTATCACGGTTAAATGTAGGTATTAAATTATAAAGCTATAAAAGAAGAAGAAGCTGGATTACGATAGACTATACTCCTCAAGGTACAGTCTACTTCTTGATCAGCTGAAACGCGAATGAAGTCGCGGTTAAAGGCTATATCTGTGGCCACAACCAAAAACCGCTTAAGTCCAAAACTATGATTGTTGGGTATAGGTCTTTGAAACAAATTTTAGAATCTGGAAAAAACTGATGCATTTAAAAAACAAATCATTTTCAAATTCCAGTAAAAGACTTCAACCACAATTGCGTACACAATTTTCTGTAATCCTTATATCCTTATTCCGAAATTTATTGCAAAAAACTTTTGTAAAGTTGTTTTTCCAAATCGTGTTTTATCCTTTATTGCTTACCTATGTCAGTTAAGCTGTTATTGCAAACTTTATCATTTTTCAAACTTTTTCTTAAATGAGATAAGCTGTTTTTGATAATCCATTTTTTCACTTCAATCAATTTAAGTGATTTTTTTATTAACAAAATAAAGGTAGGTTTTTTTAAAAATTAATAGTATCTACAAAATTAAAAAGGAAAACGAAACTTAATAAAATACATGTAATTCATATTATAGCATAAGATTATTAAACAAAACAAAAAAATTAAATTTCATCATTTTCATCCTGATCCACTAAGTCAGGATGAATATCACATGCATTTTCTGTTTCTTAATTGTTATAAAAATCGTGAAATGCAGGTTCGATGAACGAAAACAAGCTTCTAAGATCATTTTTTTTCTTTGAATTTATCAAATTTTTCTGTGGTGCGTTGGGGATATCACTCAATTTAATTGAGTTGACCCCCCGTTTTGTAACATTAAGAGTAGAAAATGGTTGATTTTTGTCAAGAGTGGTTTTGTACTGAATCTTGCCAAACATGTTTTTATTATATCTTAACCACCGTACTTTATTCCAAACAAATTGGTTAGATTCTTCATCTCGGGTCCTCCAGAGGAATTTAGACTTAGCAACAGAACTGAAATCGAAGAAGTCTTCACTCTGCATTTCTATGACATTAAATGTTTGTTTTGAACCTACGGTTCGTACAAAATTATACCAGTCATGGGGATGGTGAATTCGGACTTGTGTTCGTTTTTTTTTCCTTTCAATAAGAGCGTGATCAACGTCACACTCCATGTGAGTGTGACCAGGCTCGAGGAATTTATGATCAATAGTTTCAATCATGGTGTTGTTTAGCAATAAAGTTAAAAACATAGTGCTTACATATGAGTTCTTATTTTGTCCACTGCAAGAGTCACTGTAAAAAACCAAATGGCTTATTGGATTGTGGGCGATATTTTGTATATGCTTCATTAAACATGATGCGATTTCATTGCCTCCTCGCTTAGCCATACCCTCGTGCCACATAAAGCAATATGGGGTATTTGTGGCAAAGTTATGTACGGTAAGATTGTATGTCCATAGTTGCCGTTTATAGAAGCTAACGGAATTTCGGAGAAAGGGTGTCGGTAAGCACTGCTGAAGGTCAAATGCGAAAGCCATAAGTTCAGAATTTTCTTTCGCCAACGTTTTATCTTCCCTTTTAGAATCGTATGCTAATTCCGTCATGTAATGATGATGGTCCAATTCACCTTGAAGGGTTGCAAGCTCTGCAGCATCTTCACGTTTCGCAATCTCTAGTTTTGCTTTCAATGTGTCACATTTATTACAGGTGTCAATGCTGGGCTTTTTGAATTTGATGTTCATTCCTATAGAAATGAAAGGTACAAAATAATTCATTCATTAAAGCCTAAACTGTGATATCTGATATCTAAATATGATTAAGTTTTCAATAAGCAGACGTACCTTTAAAAATACTTGAAAATTTGCTCATGCTCACGGAGATCGTTGGGTGTTTTTCGCCGAATAGCTTGTACATAGTAGCCAATGTCAAATCCGCATGAAAATACTTACAAGACGTGTCACGCCTAGAATAATGACTTTCGTATGCAGGGAAGCTATTTATATGTGTTTTGATGAGTTGAACCACTTCTTCAGATATCTTGTTACTTCCTCCACCAGAACCACGATTATCTTTAAAAGGTATGTTTGGTTGCTCCAATTTTTTTTTTTGCAACTGATTTCAAAAAGCTTTCAGTTTCATTGAAGCATTGCTTGAAACATTTTTGGCAAACACGAACTTTCTCTGCATTTATGTTTATAAAATATTTAATGTAATGCTGTCGGTTTCGGGGACGAACTTCACTTTTCTTTAACGTCTGTGACTTTTTGTCTTCAATTTCTATCAAACCTCCAATGAAAAGAACTCTTTGAATAAACGTTCCCAACGACCAATAAGATTTTCAAAATTTATTTTTTCTTTGCAATTTTGTCGACAGCTACCAAGAGGCGTACACTTTCTTGCAGCAACAACTCCAGATTTGCTAGTGTATGATTCTCCTCTGTTTCGTTTTTTTGCAATTGTCTTGCTTGATTCAGGTTTTTGTTGGTTTTCAAATGAAGTTGGTAATGGCGAGGAGACCAGATTTGCTTCAAGTTGCTTACCCATGTTAAAAAGTTCCTCATCCGAACAGTCTTCGGATATGTCCATGTCCGAAAGCTCAAAATTCGGGTCGCGAACAGAGTCATCCGAACTAAAAACATCGTCTTCCAGTTCTGCGGTTCTATCGGCACCAAACTCTTGAAAGAGTAAATCCAAATTTTCATATTCAAACCCATTTGCTGATGATTTTGTTTCATTTAAAACGGGTTCCAAAAATAATTGCGAGTTAGATTCTGAACAGACATAGAAGAGAAATCAAAAACTTTTAAAGTTTGAAAAGAAAAACTTTATAGATAAACAACCTAAATCACTTTTTTTACAATTAAAATTATTGTTTTTTGGTAGCGGTAGCAGCTCACTTCTTTTCTCATTCTGTTTGGCAAACACACCTTTCCTTGCCAGTGTAAGAATTTGTAATGCTCGAGAACTCATAGTCTTTTTTAACTTGTTATTTAAATGCACAGGCTTATACGTTTCAACACTCTTATTAAAAAAAAACTTAAAGCACTTCACTATTCACTTCCCGGTACGATTGGCTTAGTTCAACTGATGTCTCACAATTGATTTCGAAATAACAAATTAACAAATTGACCGTTAATATAAAACGCTTAGCCTACATAGCTCTTTGTGCCGACCCACCTGAAATTTGCAATAACCGCTTATGTTTGTTTGAATTCTAGGAACGAAATTTAAAAATTTTCAATAAACGCTTAATTCGAATAAGTTGTTTTTCGAGAATATGACCGATTAATTTTTGAACATTTTTCTTATTTACAATAATTGCTTATGTCTTTTTAAGCGGTTTTCATTTATGTATGCGTGTTGGATTTCAGAAGAACCTTTGAATTTTTATAAATGGCTTAGATCCACTTTAGTCGTTTTTGGTAATGAAATTATCAGATTTTAAAATTCTTTGGTGAGATAAGCGATTATTGCAAATGCTGTGTGTAATGATAAACACTTAAGCGACTTTTTCTTTACCACGTATTTCAACGAAAATTGAAGTAAGACAGCTAGGATTTTTTTCAAATATGTAACAACATAAGAAGATAACGATGCAAGAAAAATCTCAGTTTACGCTTATGTCGACTTAAGCGGTTATTGATTGGGGCCACAGATATATGTATATATAAAAATGGATGTGTGTATATATGTATGTTGCGTATGGGCTCCTAAACCACTAAATGGATCTTTATGAAATTTTTGGGGTTAATATAGTTTAGTCCAGGGACGGTTCCTGTGAAGGTTTCGTGCCGATCGGGTGGAAGGAAAAAAAATGCATGCTTTTAACAATTTTGGTTCAGTTTTTTTTAATTCTTTTTTGGTGTTTTTCATAAATTTTTAAGCGGAATGCCCGGGTGGAAGACAGAAAAATGCGGGCTTTTGGCAAAGTTTTTTTTGTCAATTTTTTTATAAAAATGTTTTCCTTTCGTTGAATAAAAGCATCATATTAATGGAACTGAGTCGAAAAAATCAAACTCTGAACGAACGTGCGTGTCCATTTGGTGCAAGAATCGTCCACCCAAACATTTTCCAAACAACTTTTAAACATAGGAAAAGGAATTGAATCGCACAACAAATGACATTTTATTTTCCCAAATTTTTGTCAAATGCAGCAAAATATTCAAGCCACAATTTATCAATGTTATCATGTTCAGTTTAACAATCAAATTAACTGCACTTTGTGTGTATGCCAAAAAATTTGTATATTTATACACCAACCGAAACGACCAAAAATATTGCTTATCCGCTAACATTGAGATAAAATATACATATAAATAAATTTAGTTTCACATTAAATACACATAAGTGTTTTTTTGGGCGTAGCAACGCGCGCCGGGTACCGCTAGTTTCAAATAAAAGGTTTGAACAAATAAATATGGCCGTTTGGCTCAAAGAAAAATTTAATAAGCAATTTTATTTATTTACATAGCTAAAGACTAGCTTCAGATATAAGTACTTATGTCTATTATCAGCGCCGGATCTAGGGGGGGGGGGCAAAGGGGGGCACTTGCCCCGGGCGCCTGGCCTTGGGGGGCGCCAAATGGAAGATGAAGAAATATAGGAGAGCAAAAAAAAAAAAGGTGTTCAACATTTAAACAGGGCGCCAAAGTAATGCAATGTTTATTATTTTTTTTTTGTTCCAAATATGAAAGAAATATGTAATGAACCACTTTCGTCGCCCTTTAAACAAATAGGAAGATGAAGAGAGAAACGAGAGTAACAAAAAAATAAAGGTCTTCAACTTTTGAAGATGATAAACAAATTCGTTGCCCTTCAGCAGGGCGCAAAATTAAAAGATGAACAAGGAAAAGGGAGTAAAAAAAAAATTTGGAAATGATGCTTTGTTTATTTATTTCTTGTTTAAAATATGAAATATGTAATATGTAATAAGCCACTTTCGTCGCCCTTTAAACAAATTCGTCGCCCCTCATGGGGGCGCAAAATTGGAAGATGAAAAAAGAAACGATAGTAAAAAAAAGGTCTTCAACTTCTGAAAATTATAAACTAATTCTTTGCCCTTCAGAAGGGAGCAAAATTAAAAGATGAGCAAAAAAAAAAGTAAGAGTAATAGGGTTTTCACACCGAGCCGAAAACCCGGTTTTCAGCTAAAAGTTTACGAAAACCTGAAAATCATTCACACCGGACTTTTCAAGTTTTCGTTTGACATTTCACCTAATTTTTACAACTGACTATCAAATTTTGAAATGAAAATATTTTCGGCTGCTATGATTGATTTTTTTTTACGTTTATGCGCTTTTTAGGTGTGTTTGGAAAGAATCGAAACAAACTGAGGTGTGTTCTGAAAGAATCACAACAAACTTAGGTGTGTTTGCTTTGTATTCCAACAAGTTTTCGACAGGTTTTATTTAAAACTAGTTGTTTTCGAAAACTTGCGTTTAGCAAAAATGTGTGGTAAAACTTGTGTTTTCGTTCAGGTTTTTGGGGGTTTTCAACAAAAACCGTGTTTTCAGCTTAGTGTAAAAACTCTATAAGAATAAGAGAGAGTCACAAATGTAGGAAAAATCCCTTTTTGCGGTACAGCAAACGGCTCTGCAATAGTTGGGTAGACTACCAATAGTTTACTGGCACTAAAATGCAGCTCCAATGTAGTTTAGTGCGACTTTATTCATATAATTTCATACAAGGAATACGTGCATTTCAATTATTGTAGTGCAGTTCCACGTAGCGGTCTTGCATATAAACAAAGATCTGTTCGCCGTAACTGGTTGCGCACAATGGTGAAGCTGCAGCTGTAGCACGTAGCATGTCAAAGTTAAATGTACGTTAATCGTATTGCACGGCTACAATGTGAAGTAGCAGCTGCAGCACAGAGAAGTTGAAGTCGACTGAATTTGAACTTCACGAACGTGCTGCAATGAAAAACAACAACCAGTGTTGGCAAGTAAGTTACACGAAGTAAGTTACTCGTTTAGTTACGCGTAACTAATATGAATTAGTTACGCCCAATATTTGGCGTAACTAATGTAACTAATGTAACTAAATGTAACTAACTGTAACTAAACTAAATCTAACTCTAACTTAAAAATAAAAATAAAAAAAAATCACATTTCATCCTGAATCCCAATCGACTATTGACAAAATTCTTTTATAAGCAAGTTCAACGGCAACCTGGCAAGGAAAACATATTGAAATTACTAGGTTCCTGATGAAAAGGAAATGTAATAAAATATTATATTCTTGGAGCATACAATAAATTTTTATTAACATTTGAAGTTTTCCCTTCTTTCTTGAGACTCCTGGACATTTCTTTGTTTATTGTGATTTATTTTTGTATGGTAAATTCAGATTTAATCTCAGATTTGGTCTCAAATTTCAGATTTAGCTCGCCCAAAGGAAATCAAACGAGATCTATTTTGTTTTATTATTTTGAAATTTTTTTTTGCAGAAATATAGTAATTTAAAAATGTATTCCTTGCTAGGTTGGCGTTGCCACAGCTGGCAGCTGGCCCAGCTTTGCCCTAAAACAGTGTAGTCAATCGTCATTCGATCGGGTTTGTAGACGGAACTTCTAAATTTCAATTTAACATAAAATGTGAGTTTTTGTATTTGAAAAATTCTATTAGTTATAATTAGTTACATTTAGTTACAATAAGTTACATTAGTTACATTAGTTACATAAGTTACATAAGTTACATTAGTTACGTGTAACTAATTAAAATTTCAAAGTTACGCGTAACTATCCAACACTGACAACAACAAACGGAATGGCGGACACGATTTTTGTTTGAGTTCAGTGCTACACCATTGTATTCGTGAATGCTGCTTAGTGAGCTACTTTTTTTGACATTTACTCCGACGCTAAGTGCTACTGCTGCAGCCTTACCATTTTGCGCAGCCAGTTAAGCATAGTTCAAAAGTTGACAGCAAACCAGATATGACCTTCCCATTTGGCATGTGTGTCCGTAACGTAGAGCGCAAAACAAAACAAAAATGCAAGGGCGATGTGTGTTCGTGACGTAGACGAAACAAAAATGAGAACGTAAAGGCGCTAGGTTTGAATTCGATACAACCGTTAACAACTTATGGCCATTTGAAAAAAGGACGTTAAGACCAGATCTCCGTTATTAGCATTTCTTGCCAAAAACAAAAAAACGTAGTTCTCTTAAGAACTCTAAAAGAATATAACACACAAAGTTTAATCAAAATCGTTAGAGCCGTTTTTGAGCAAATTAGAAAAAACCAAAAAAAGTTGGCTAAAACTGAACGGCTCGTTGTATGGGAGCTACCATTTAGAAAGCCTTCACTGAAAAATTTACACAACCATCCTATAGAACACTATAAAAAACGATGCCAAACGAAGTTTGAGTCAATTCAATCAAGTCGTTGCGAACTTACGGCCATTTAAAAAAAGCCGTTTAAACCAGATTTTCGTTACCACCATTTAAGCCAAAAACGAAAAACGATAGTTTGTTAGAAATATCTTAGGTAAGTTAAATTCTGAGTTTAATCAAAATCGTTAGAGCCGTTTTCGAGCAAATTCAAAATGAAAAAAAACCGTTACATGAAAGGTACCAGTTTGAGCCGGGCGAAAACAAAACAAAAAAAAAACTCGACAACCATTTTTCTTCAAACTGCTATATACCAAGTTTGAAGGAAATCCGTCAAGCCGTTTAGGCTGTAGCCATGACATGAAAAAGCGCACATCAACACAACCGCACAGACCGACGGACGGTATGGCGAAAACCACTTTTTTGGGCTTCTCTATAATCGTATGTTTGATTAAAACCTCGAGATTTGTTTTCTGCACGAAACCAATACTTTCCCTATAGAGCAAGTAAAAATGAAAAAGAATTTTCGTTGTGTACTACTGAGCTATTTCACTAAAGCTGTTCTATGGATTAGTTATGATTTTGTATATCGGTGAGTAAAAGTGCAATCAAAATATCGGACAGAATCACAAATAAGCATACAGCCTTTTAACTTTTTATGAACAACATTAGCAGGTTCTCCGCTGTCGTTTATTGAAATAGAAAAATTATCAAATCAATCTGGATTATGGCACATAACCCAAAGGTTTTATTTTGCACATACGCCAAGATTGCATTTTGAGTAATCAGTAACACGAGAACCCTTAGCAATACCTTATTTTCTTAGGTTGGGTCACACAGACTTTTATGACATGTATCGTACATAAGCTAATGTCAACAGCATCAAGCATTAGAGCATAAAGATAACAACAGGTTAACGATATGAGTTCATGTTTTGTACGTAAACTTAAAAAAAAAAATTGCTGGGGGGGGGGGGGGGGGGCGCCAAATTCAACTTTTGCCCCCCCTTGAACAAATCCTAGATCCGGCGCTGTCTATTATAATAAGGGTACAATTATATAATTGAATACAAATTTGACTGAAATTTAGATGAAAAATTTAACGATTGGTCAAATAAGTTGTTACATCTATTATTGAGAAGATTAAATAATTCAAACATTTTGTTTAAGGGAGAAAATCGTTCATAATTAGTACGACAGTTTGGTACATTTAAGCAGCTAGGTAGATTCCGTAAGTTTCTTTGAGGAATATTAAAATTTATTCGAGACAAAAGGTACAAAGAGTCTATGTTACCATTTATTAATTTAACGATAAGAACAAAACTTAAATAAGAACGTCTATTCACAAGGGATGGCAAATCAATTAGTTTCAGTCGACTGATGTATGCGGGAAGCTCGTAAGGATTTTCCCAACCTAAGCCCCGCAAGGCAAATCGCAGAAATCTTTTTTGAACACGTTCTAACCTTAATATATGGCATTCGTAATGGGGTGACCAAACCTGGCAAGCATATTCAAGAATGGGACGAACAAATGTTATAAAAAGCTGTTTTGTAACAAAAGGATCTGAAAATTGCCGTGACTCTCTCTTAATCCAGCCTAGAATTGAATTGGCTCTATTTGATATGGAGTTGATGTGCTCAATAAATTCAAGATTTCGATCTAATATGACGCCAAGAACATTTACGTTTTCCATACAAGATAGGGAAATTCCATTTAACGAATAATTAAATTAAGTTACTAAAAGTTTTCTTGTGAGGCTCATAAAATTACATTTATTTATATTAAGAGACAAGCAATTACGGACACACCAGTCAAAAAACGAATTAAGGTCGGATTGCAACATTTCACAATCACTAATACTAGAAATAGTTTTAAAAATTGTCACATCATCCGCGTAAATGAGGCATTTAGAATACTTCAAGATAGATGGTAAGTCATTAATAAATAAAATAAAAAGTAGAGGTCCTTAATGGCTACCCTTTGGTATTCCAGAGTTAACTGTAAAATAATTTGATGGACAATCGCTAAACAACACTGCATAAGATCTGTTTAATAAATAAGATTGAAGCCACATAACAAAATTTTCGCTAAAACCAAGATTTCTTAGCTTTTTTAGCAAGATCTTATGAGAGAGTTTATCAAATGCCTTACTAAAGTCCGTAAAGACGCAGTCAATTACTTTCTTTTTCTTAAATGCATCAATGCACAGTTCGGTTAGCTCCATAAGAAACGTTACAGTAGAGCGACCTTTTGTTAAGCCATGTTGATTCGGAACAATGACTGATTTGACATAGAAACACAGAGATTCACAAATAATAGCTTCAAAAAGCTTCGGAATAACCGATAGTTTGGCTATAGGCCTATAGTTTTGAATTTCGTCTTTTTACCTTTTTTGTGTAAAGGGATTATGAAGGATTTTTTCCAAATACACGGAAATGGACAAGAAAACAGAGAACAATTAAAGAGAGTGGATAAAGGGAAAAGCAAATTATTTGCGCATTTTTTTAAAATAATAGAAGGTATACCATCCGGACCTGGTTTACAATTCTCGTCAAGATTAGATATGAACTTAGCAATGTTATCAGAATTAATATTGAAGTTTATATCAGTCAAGTAAGAGAATGATTTCAAAAAGCCAAAATTTTGGCTATTTTCGTCAAGTATATCACAGTTCGAAGTATCACAGTTTAAAGTATCACAGATGTTAGTATCACAGTTAAAGGCACTTTGAAAAAAGTCTGCAAACAATTGTGTGATAACACGAGGGTCATGACTAGATATATCGTTTGACTTAAGAACAGACGGATATGGACAAGACTTCCTTTTACTATTTATAAAGTTCCAAAAATATTTTGGATTCATTTTAAGATCTCTTTGTACCTTCTGCAGATAATTCAAATATTTTAAACTTGAAGATCTATTGAAATTTTCACGAGCACGGCAAAAGTTTTCAAAGTCGGCTTCACTTCGAGATAATTTATATACTGACCAAAACTTGTTTCTGAGGTTCTTAAGGCTTTTAATTTCACTATCATACCAATCTGGAACGGATGATCTCGATTTTACAGAAGTTAGAGGTACAGATTTTAAAAAAACAATCAAACAAGACATTATAAAATTCAAACACCATAGTGTTCACAGTTAAACAATTATTGAGATATGACCAATCAACTTGTGACAGCAGCGTATTTAATTTGTTAAAATCTGTCTTTTTAAAATTAAAAGTGTAAAAATTTTCATTAAGGTCAGAATGAAATATTAAATCAAAAGAAAGAGAAAAGGATAAAGATGGATGATGGTTATCTTCAACTACTAAAGGATCTGTTGATTTTTCCACAACAATATCTTCATCACAGCTTGCGAAAATTAGATCCAAAATTCTTCCATTGCAATTAGAAACATCGTTAAATTGGTGTAGTCCAAGTGAGTTTAAATCGTCAATTAGTTTTGAGTCACCAGATTTGAGGTGTCCAGTTGGCAACATTACGTTCGATTCAGGACATCGTAACCAAGCAATATTGCTAAGATTAAAATCGCCGAGGCAAATCAGCTCGTCGTTATATTCTAATAATTCATTGATATAGTTAATGAATTCAAAAGCTTTATCATAAACGTCACAGCGACTTCCCGGAACTATATATACAGTAACAAGGTAAATGTTTTTGTTACTTAAAGATATTTTAACGCAGAGACATATTCATTGTCAAGGGCTACAGGAACATGTACTGGCGTAGATATGAAAGACGATCTTACAGCAATCAAGATTCCACCTCCCACAGTATCTATATTCGGATCTGAATACCGGTCACGTCTAAAAACATTAAATGTGCTATCAAAAAGTTCGCAGTCTTTGATACCAGCATACAGCCATGTTTCGGTGAGGGAAATAACGTCATAAGAGCAGGTGATTGTTGAAAAGTAGACCTTATTGGTCTTTGTCCGAAGTCCTCTCACATTTTGATAGAAAAAATTTATTAGTGGCGACGATTTGCATGTCTTGTCAGTGTGTTTTGAAAAGGGCGAATATTAATCCTTTTGTTTACAAATTCTTGAATAATTATATTATCCGGCCATAATGATTTTTCAAGTAATTGATTGAATATTTCCTGGGTAACATACAGTTTAAAGGATGTGTAGTCATTACTTTTTGTTTGAAGTCGTTCAATTGAAGCTAAACAAAACTAAAAGCAATTTAAAAGAAAAAAGTAAAATGGGTTTTTAACAAAACCAAAGCGCGCCTCGTACACGAATAGATTGAATATAAGTATATATTTTGAAATTGTAAATATATATTTATATTCAGAATTTTAACACAAACTACTTATCTTATTTTGGGAATGACTCCTATCTCCTATCTCCTTTTCTCCTTTCAATCTCTATCACGTCTCGAATCCCGATTTTCTAAATCCTCGATCCAAAGGTTTTATCCCAAACAAAAAAAATGTCTCCTCCTCGATTTTTTTCTTCACCAAAATTTCTCGAAATTCTTTTTTCTCTCCTTTATAAAATTTTGTCTTCGCTTCTAAGGCTCTCACAAGAGTGCCTTCCAAGCTAATTTTTAACAACCACTTTCTTCCCTCGTCCATTCCAATCATTCACTCATACATACAACGCTACAACACAACCATTCGTTTCGAGATCATCGGTCACGGGTCACGGCTTTCTGGAAGCATGACGCTCTCCTAGAAAACAACCGTCGTGGGATCTAACGAAACATACTCATACGCACACAAACACGGTTTCAACAAGTTGTTGGATGTGTTTCCAAAACTTGCCAAAACATACTCTCACGCACACAAACAACGTTTCGACAAGTTATTGGATGTGTTTCCAAAACTTGTCGAAACATTATGGACGAGTTCAGACTATTTTCCAACTAAAACAATTTTCGAGAAAAATTGAAAAGAATTAAAATTGAAGAGGAGTCTGAACTAGGCTTTTTCCTACTACTCTACAACTATCGCGCCGGATTCGAAGCGTGAATTATTTAATGAACTATTTTTGAAGATACAGAAAGGAGCGTTACTTTAAACTCATTTTGAACATTCTACAAAACTATGATCTAACACGCGTTAAAAACCCATTTTGTACATTAAACAAATTTACGTTATTTTAAGTTAATGTTAAAATTACTTTACGTTAAAATGAAAAGATATTAAAATTAAAAGATAATTATAAAAAGGTGTATAGTCAGTGTTGCCGCTCGTAGGTAGGTAGGTGTTGCCGCTCGTAAATTTGAAAAGGTCGCAAAAAAAGGGTCACCAAACAAAAAAAAGTCGCACAACAAAAAAAATAAAATGCACGACTGGGTCGCACGTACTTGCTCTGTGGGTGCAAAAGTACGACGAAAACAAACTTTTCGATCAATAAGAACAACTCATTTTTGAAAAATTTGGTAAAAACTAAAAAAATTAGCTAAAACTGGAAAACTCGATATACGGGAGCTAACGTTAAGTAACCTTTAGTATATCAAATTTAGATGTCGTCTTTTGGGTGATATAAATGATATAAATTTCAGCTTATGGCCAAATTAATAAAACTGATATTACCAATTTCCGCTATTATCATGTGTAGCCAAAAACTAAAAATGCAGTTTTCTTTGAAGTATTCTGAATATGTAACATACAAAGTTTCATAAAAATCGGGGGAGCCTTTTTTGAGTAAATTAGAAAAAACGAAAAAATTGGTCAAAATCTAATGGCTCTTTGTATAGGAGCCACCATTTAAAAAAAAGAAAATGAAAAAAATTCAATGCCATCTGAAAGGCAGCTAAAAGAAACTATACCAAACAAAGTTTGAGTGAATTCGATGCAACCGTAGACAACTTATGGCCATTTGAAAAAAGCCGTTAAGAGCAGATCTCCGTTATTTGCATTTTTAGCCAAAAACTGAAAACGCAGTTCTCTTAAAAACACTAAAAGAATATAACACACAAAGTTTAATCAAAATCGTTAGAGCCGTTTTCGAGCAAATTAGAAAAAACCAAAAAATGTTGGCTAAAACTTATCGGCTCGTTGTATGGAAGACACCGTTTAGAATGGCTTCAGTGAAAAATTTACAAGGCCATCCTATAGAAAACTATAAAAAACTATGTCAAACGAAATTTGAGTCGATTCAATCAAGCCGTTGTGAACTTATGGCTATTTGAAAAAAAGCCGTTAAATCCTGATTTTCGTTAGGACTATTTGAGCCAAAAACGAAAAACGCAGTTTTGTTAGAAATGTTTAAAGTAAGCTTAATTTTGAGTTTAATCAAAATCGTTAGAGCCGTTTTCGAGAAAATTCAAATTGAAAAAAACCGTTACTTGAAAGGTACCAGTTTGAGCCGGGCTAAAACGAAATAAAAAAAATTCGACAACCGTTTTTCTTCAAACTACTATATATCAAGTTTGAAGAAAATCCGTCAAGCGGTTTAGGCTGTAGCATGACGTGAAAAAGCGCACATCCGCACAGACGCACAGACGCACAGACAGACCGACGGACGGTATGGCGAAAACCACTTTTTTGGGCTTCTCTATCATCGTAATGTCATGTTTGATTAAAACCTCGATTTTTTTTTCTGCAAGAAACCAATACTTGCCCTATTGAGCAAGTAAAAAAAAAATTTGTACTTAATATAACAAAACATCGGCATTTTTTTAGATTGTGTTTTTTTCTTTTGGTGCCCTTATAAATCTTGGAAAACAAAAAATGTTCATAAAATACAATGTAATTTCATAATTTTTGTAACTTATAACTTAATAACTTACCTGTTCATTTTGTAAAGACGTTTTTAATAGTTTTTTGTTTTGTATTTTTTTATTTTATTGTAAGGGGCCAGTTAAGGGCCAGTTATAGCGATACGGAAAACAAAACCGAAAAAAATTTCAAATTTAAAATTTAGTATGTTATGGTTCGATTTAAAACACAAATGCTACACTGATCGATGGCAACCAACTCAAAGAATTTATTTTGGAAATACAAATTTGAATTGAACTTGTACTTTTTGTTAAAAACGAAATTTGTTATTTTTCTTTTATACGTATAACAGAAAAATAAATAAATACATTTTTAACAAAAAGTATTTGATCATTTAAAATTATTATGAACAAAAAACATTCTCTGAATTGATTGCCATCGATCAGTGTAGCATTTGTCTTACAAATCGAATCAGAACATAAAAAAAAATTCATTTGAAAATTTTTTCGGTTCGGTTTTCCATTTCGCTATAACTGGCCCTTATAGCGATAGGAAAACCAAACCGAAAAAATTTTCAAATGGAAAATTTGGTATAGTATAATCAGATTTAAAACACAAATGCTACACTGATCGATGGCAACCAACTCAAAAAATTTATTTTGCAAATAAAAATTTGAATTGAACTTGCACTTTTTGTTAAAAACGAAATTTGTTATTTTTCTTTTATACGTATAACAGATAAATAAATAAACACATTTTTAACAAAAAGTATTTGTTCAATTAAAATCATTAAAAACAAAAAACATTCTCTGAATTGATTGCCATCGATCAGTGTAGCATTTGTCTTAAGAATCGAATCAGAACATACAAAATTTTCCAGGTGCCATGCCATTTGGCCATATGCCATATGGCCATATTTCAAAATATGGCCATATGACACTTTTGAATTGTGTCATAAGTGACCATATTTTGATATATGGCTATTTGTCACTTTGGTAATGTGTCATTTGACCATTATGGCCAAATGACACTTTGAAACTTGTTCTTAAACTGCAAAAACAAAAACGAAAGAAAATTTTGCACATACAATATTTCTTTCACCGACGATAGCAGCCGCGATTCAAAATTTGCAAAATGGTTCGAGCAGGAACTATCTTTTAGATGGTACTTTTAATGTTGTACCAGCTTGCGGCTACAAACAAATGATAATTGTGCACTTCGCTCATGATACAAGTACACAGACATTCATACATCATATATACATAATGTACATTCATACTTCAGGGTTCAGGCACAACAATTGGTAGCGAGCGAAGCGAGGGGAAAAAAATTTGCCCAAAAGAGAATCAATTTGGGGTGTGAAAATAAAAAAATTCGCGCGAATTTTTTTGAAGTATGAATGTACATTATTTACATATGATGTATGAATGTTTGTGTACTTGTATACACTCTACAGATATCCAATTAAAAATATGGCTATATGACACAAGAAAATATGGTCATATGACACATTACCAAAGCGACAAATAACCATATATTAAAATATGGTCATATGACACAATTCAAAAGTGTCATATGGCCATATGGCATATGGCCAAATGGCATGGCACCAATTTTCAATTCGAAAATTTTTTCGGTTTGGTTTTCCGTATCGCTATAACTGGCCCCTAACACTGAAATTTTCCTGCCAAACCAAACGAAAGAAAACAACGAGTTGGTTTTCCAGCCACAGATTTCAATTTACCGTTGCATTTAACATTCACCAAAGACAATAACAAACAATAATAAAAACAAACAATACCTACAACTAAAAGAATAGGGAAAAGCGCAAGGGAACTGCAAATTTTTTGTTAAAGAATTGGAACTCTACATATATTCTACACACTTTCACACACACAAAGTGGTAGTAAGTGTGACCTGTGTGACGTTCTGGTTTTCTGGTATATGAGAAGCCAAACAGATGAGTAAAAGTAGTGTGGTGAATAGTAAAAAAAACACAATACATGTAAATTGAAAGGTGCACTGCACATTCCAGATATCTTATTGGAATATTGTTGGAAGTTTTCCTAGCGAATAGAGAAGAGATAACAATTTATTCGTTGGATTATGCAATTTTCTAGAGATGGGGTCAAAAAAGTCGCAAGAATTTTGAAAAAGGGTCAAAACAGCTTCTTTTAAAGAAAGTCGTCTCATGGTCGCATGAGGGAAAAAAAGAGGTCAAAATGCGACTAAAGTCGCACAGCGGCAACACTGTATAGTTGTTGTTGCTCAGTTTATGTAGGTAAGTAAGAGTCCACCTGACTCGTTACTTCTTCGGCTCATCCGCCGGCTCTCTTCTCGTTTTAGAACGTCGTACTCGAACACCTGCTTTTGTTGCTTTTGCAAAATAAGGCTAGGTACACCACTGGTTGATGAGACCATGGTTGCCCTCAACTTCGCCAATATTTTGCAGCCACAACGAGAAAAAGAAAAGGGAAAAAGAACGACCGAAGGGAAGTTTTTGTTGCGGTAAAATTTACCGTAACAGCCTAAGAAAATAAATAAGTGATATGTCTAATAACAAAAAATTGCAGTTTTCGTTAATTGTACCCAACCCAAAAGTTGCTCGTATTCACGGTTTGCCAACAATTCACAAGCCGGGAAATTCTTTACGACCCATAATTCCGAGCATAGATACTGCGTGTAGCAAAGTGGCTAAGTGGTTGGTACGGGAAATGAGTTGTTTAAATCCCATTAAAAGTGCGTCGGTGAAAAATTCCCTACAGTTTTGTAAAAATATACAAAACCTAGTTTTAAAACCGGGTGAAAAGATGTTTTCGTATGATGTTGTGTCTCTTTTTCCGAGTGTGCCTGTTGATGAAGCTATTAAGGCATTAGATGATTATCTTAAAGAAAATAATGTGCCAAGTGAAAAAAGATCTGTTTATACAAAAGCTGCCAACATGTGTATGAACCATAGTTTTTTCCAGTTTCGCAGTGAATATTTTAAGTCAGCAAAAGGTACAAGTATTGGTAACCCACTAAGCCCTTTCATTGCTTAAATTTATATGGCAAAGCTTGAAATGAAATTGAAAGCTGAAGGTAGTTTACCAGAAGTTTTTTATCGGTATGTGGATGACATTTTTACAATTTTAAAAGAGTCAGAAAGTGATAACTTCTTAAATCTTTTAAATAATCAATGCGAATCAATAAAATTCACAAGTGAAAAAGAAGTGGATCAAAAACTAGCCTTTTTAGACTAGGAACTGACAAGAAAAATGGACATAATTGATGTGGCAATATACCATAAGCCAACTAGTACAAAAAGAATAATACCTAGTGATTCTTATTGCCCTATTCAACATAAACACGCGTCGTTTCATTCTATGGCACATCGTATTGTCAATCTTCCACTATCTATAGTAAATTTTAAAAAAGAATATGAGTACATACTTGATGTAGCTAGTTTAAATGGTTATTCCAAGACTCTTGTGGATTCCATTATAAAAAAGCATTCAATGAAAGTGTACCAAAATGAAAAATCAACTTTGTTTAAGCAAAATTGTTTGGATTTCAGTAATGAAATGAAAAGAGAAGTCTTTAATTATGTCCCAGAAATAATGAACAAATTTAAAAACCGTTTAAATCAACATAACATTTCACCAGTGTTCCCTAATAGCCAAAAACTAAAAAACATTTTTGCATCTACAAAAGATAAAGTTGACCAAGAACAAAAATCGGGAATTTGCGCTATTGAATGTGGAGTTTGCAAACGACGTTATATTGGACAAACAAAAAGAAACTTAAATGTAAGATTTAAAGAACATTGCAATTGCATCAAAAAGAAAAAACTAAAACAATAGGCTTTTGCCGATCATGTAATTGCGGAAGGTCATGGTTCTGATGAGAAAGAGCACATCATAACATTAATAAAAAATGTAAACAACTTTAATAGACTTGATGCTTATGAAAGCTATTTCATCGAAAAAGAAAACAACAATTTGAATGTGGATGAAGGAGACATTCAATCAGCGCTGCAGAAACAGGCACTTTAGTGCCAAACTGGCACTATCAAATGAGTTTGGCACTGTGGCACCCATTGGCACTCAAAAATTTAAAATTTGGCACTTCTTTTTATTTAAATTAAATATCATACATTTAAGTAACAAATTCATAACAAACATTAAAAACTGAACCAACTTTTTCACATTTGTAAGTTCTTTGTGTAAACCCCTAAAAAAATCTACTACAATCATTGCTTACAACACTGGCACTGGTATACGTTCGGAGAAATGTCAGAAGTGTCCAATAATGATTTTTTTTAACAAGCTGTTTGTAGGGTGATTTTTACCTGCGATTATAGGTACTATAAGGCAAGTGCAAAAAAAATTCTAACAATCAAACACGATATTACGATAAAGAAGTCGAAAAAAGTGGGTCTGGAAATTCCGTCCGTCTGTCTGTGGGTCTGTCTGTCTGTTCGCACCTCTAGAGCCTGAACGGATGAGCCGATTTGCTTCAAATTTGGTATTTTGTATTTATTTGGTATTCTCTAGGGAGGTCTTTTTTTCCTATAAGTCCAAAAATAACGCTACCTGCCATGCAATCCTAAAAAAAAAGTTTCATTTCCTCAAAAACCGCTCTTACGATTTTGATAAAATTTTCAGAATGCTATTTTTTTAGAGTAGTCTATTTTTTGGTTGGAAAATATTTTTCAGAATTTGCCTTATAATGGTACCTCTCATAGAACTAGAATTTTCAAATCAAGTTTTCTCGTAAACTATAAATCCGATTTCAATAAAATTTTGAAAACAATAAATTATTTATAACGTTATTGACATGGCATTTCAAAATTCTCAAATTGATTTTATTTTTAATTTTTAATAATTTTTTTTATAAAAAAATCGTTTACGGTTTACGGACGATAATTTTACGTGATAACAAGTACACAAAACACTTCATGTGTATAGGTATCTCTCCAACCACCAACCACCCAACCCACCTACAACCACCCACCATTTTTAAATTTGTTTCACCCCTTGAACACTAACCTCCCACCCCACATACAACCACCAACCAACAGCCCACCATTTGTGCACATTTTTTTATCCTCCCCCACACAGTAAATCCCCTTCTTCCTAACCACTACCAATCACCCACCCCACCTAAAACCATCAAACCACCCACTATTTTTGACAATGCCCACCCGCCCGTACACCACATTCAACCACCCACTCCACCTACATACACCTGCTACTCACGCACAATTTTTGACAACTTTTTCATCGCACCCCATCAAATCAACCATCCCCACCACCAAAACTGCCAACAAATCAACCCACCTAGAACCGCCAGCCAACCACCCACCATATTTGACAATTAACCCCCCCTCCATCCAATCATACCAAATATTCCCAACACCAAACACATATCCCACCTACAGCCACCAAGGAACCATCCATTAGTTTTGACAATTTTTTTCTCACCACCCAAACCAGCTACAACCACACACCATTTTGACAATTGTTCCTTTTCCCGACACTACCCCTCCCCCAACCTGCCCCACACACACTCCCACCACCACTAACCAACCACCCAACTACCTCCCCTCCCACTTTATCGACTTTCTAGGCTATCAAAGGAGCTAGGTAACGTGACTGTGACTGTGACGTGACTGTGACATTTTTTTGTGCGTGCTGCCCATATATTCCAAACCGATTTATTAGACGTTATCACGTCAAAAAATTTGTGTTTTTGAAATATGTTGGAAACAGGTATTTTGAATTGTTTAAACATTATTTTTTCAGATGCAAACTACAAGCAACCCCCTTAAATGTACATACTCGAACGTCTGCCAGGACAGCTAGTTATTAAAAAGAAATATTAAAAGTTCTTGTTTTGAACATCTGATTTTCTTACTTGCATTTAATAGCTTGGCACTCTGTGGCACCCAACTGAATAAAAGTTGGCACACCGAATTTTTTTTCAGCTGCAGCGCTGCATTCAATCACCTTTGTTCTCTCTTGTATAATTTTTACTTACAAAAGATCTAACTGTTTCTTCTTCGCTCTGGATTTACCAAAACTAATAATTGTTTGTGTCAATTGAGTTAGTGCTGATGATGAGCGCCACCGAAGCGTTCGAAATGCATTCACGTGTAAGTCGTTTATAATTAATGTTTAATTTGTTTTTTTTTTTCGTTAATTTGAGTTAATTGTTTGTTTGAAACAATAAGGTGTTTTTTTGTAATTTTTGTTCGCTATTTATTTTTAACTGGTTATATTTAAATAAAATATATATTCTTGTCATAACTAATATTCTTTGTTTTCTTATAGTTCTTGTTACAACTTACCCCTGCCTATGTAACAATAAGTCACATTGTCGTGGTAAGCTGTAACAACACGTTTTTTCTCTCAGACTCTGTTTAACTTTTTTGGTTGATCTTAGCTATGTCGTCGTAGCTGAAACATGGTTCTTAAATAAAAAAAAAAAGTGTGGCTGGCTTATTCTCTCTACATAGGATTCTGAAAAAAGTGTTACTCTTAGCCCCACTCTCCCCTACTATAAGGCAAGTTATGCATCTGTCGAAAAAAAAGTTTTGAGATAAAAATCAAACATGACATTACAATGATAGCGAAGACGAAAATGATGGTCTAAAAATTCTGTCCGTTTGTATGTATAGACACCTACAGCCCAAAAGAGTGGACCTAATTGCTTCAAAGGAGAAATTTAAATATTTTTTTAGTTCAAGAAATAACAGTACCTGCAAAATAACCATTACGTTAAAGCTTATTTTTTAATGTTTTCAAAAAGTTTTTCAAAAAAAACTTTTTTCTGAAAAACCCTTATACAGATTTTTATAACTTTATTCTCATAAATTCAAATGTATCCAACAAATAAAATGGCGTACTTTCTTTTCAGCTCAAATTAGTTAAAGTATTTATTTAGAATTTTGAAAATTTTATTTTTATCAAAATCTCAAGCCCCAAGACCACTGTCACACATTAGATTAAGTTCATGCAACCAAGTCGTGCATTATATTTCTGAATGCCTTGAACGCTTATCACGAAATATCCACTATTCATGCTGTTTTAAATTTTTCGATTTGGTTTTTCTGATTGTTATAACTAGTTTGTACTTATGAGATTTTTATAATGCATTTTGGTTGCCCAACTGCTTGTTCTGCATGGAGAAGTGGTAAACGTTCATGTTATATTAATGACAGCAGTTTAATAATTCATCTTTGATGACCTAGCAGTTAAAAATAAATTATCAGGGCTAAGATTTATTTTTGATTATTTTTAATTCAAAGTTCAAATAGGTTTTATCCTTTTTGCATTTTTTTAAAAAATACATAAATTCATTGGGTCGTTTAATGCTTTTAACAGCTCTTGAGTTTTAGCAAGGTTTTTGCATAGATGAAGTTTTCAGTTTTTCGCAAAATGCCTTTTGTTTTTTTTTTTGGAATTGTTTTTTTACTTCTCACAAAGAGGCTCTTGCAAATTGTGCAAAAACCCACAGTCAAACTTTTATTTTCGAACAATATCCGTATAGTAAAAGTATGATTGAGTATTGGCTATTGAAAGGTTGGAATGAGTTCCAGGCAACACTTCAATATGCAGAACCAATTACCTCATTATTATTGGCTGTATTGGCATTTGAAAGGTGAATAAGAAGTTTCGCTTATGGATTAAAACTTAAAAGTTTTTACAATGATCTTTTGATTAAAAGCGGGAATTATTAAATAAACTTTTTTTGTACTTTTTTAAAAAGTTATCGCTTAGGAGTAAGTTCAAGTAGATTTTGGTTCGCTTGAATTCAAACTGAAAAATTTCTAAATGCAGTTCAATATCCTTTAATGAAATATTTTGTGAAAAAATATGAAGCTTTGTAAATTGAAAAAAAGTTCGTGACTGGGTCACATGAACTAGCTCTTGTCTTAGCTGAGGGGCTTTGTATTAAAATACATTTTTTTTACAAAGATCTTTAATTTTGTTATTGGTTTAAGATTTTTCTTTTATTAACTAATTATATCAAAAACAATTTAAAATTAAATGTCTATCAAAGTTTAAAAAATGCGAACAATTTTTTTTCTTGCTCTATAGGGCAAGTATTAGTTTCATGTAGAAAAAAAAATCGATATTTTAATCAAACCTGATAAAACGATGATAGAGAAACACAATAAAGTAGTTTTCATATATAGCAGTTTAAAAAAAAACTTTTGTCGAGATATTTTACTTGCGATTATAGGTAAGTACTATAAGGCAAGTTATGCATTCGTCGAAAAAAAAGTTTTAAAATAACAATTAAACATGACATTACGGTGATAGCGACGAAAAAAGATGGTCTAAAAATTCTGTAGGTCAGTCTGTCTGTCTGTATGTATTGACACCTACAGGCCAAACGGGTTTGCCGATTTGCTTCAAACTTTTTATGTAGAGTTTCTTAGGTATTGTACAGAGGGGAAATTGAAATTTGTTTTAACTCAAAAAATAACGGTACCTGCCAAACACCGTTACGTTAAAGCTTATTTTTCTCCAAAATGGCTCTAACGATTTCGATTTAAAAAATTCAGTGAAGCTTTTAGATACGACCATTCATATATGGCCGAATTTTTTTTTTAAATGTCTAAGAACGGAACTTTCCATAGGACCGTTTTTACTTGCGATTATAAAAAAAAAAGTTTTGAGATAGGTAACAATATTAAACATGAGATGATATCGAAGACGAAGAAAGATGGTCTAAAAATTCTGTCCGTCTGTATGTCTGTCTGTCTGTCTGTATGTATAGAGACCTACAGCCCAAACGGGTGGGCCGAATTGCTTCAAACTTGGTATATATAGTTTTTTAGGTATTGTACAGAGGGAAAATTGAAAAATTTTTTTTAGCTCAAAAAATAACGGTAGGTACCTGCCATATAACCGTTACGTTAAAGCTTATTTTTCTCAAAAACGGCTCTAACGATCTCGATTTAAGAAAATTAGTGTTGCTTTTTAGGTACGACTGAACGGCTGAAAAAAAGTTTAAAAAAACGGCTAAGAACGGTACTTTAGATAGGACCTCTTTTTTTTTGCTTTATACTATCTCGAAAACGACTCAACCGATTCTTTCGAAATTTCACACATACATGTATAGTTGTAGGTAGCTCAATTTGAAAAATATTTTTTTGTATTTTTAAAAGCATTTAAAAAAAATTTAAATTAATATTTTGAAAACTGATTATTAAATTTTTTTTCTAAAAGTTATAAATAAATGTATTTGCTGAATACCTATGAAATGGCCTTTTTGGATTTTTTTTTGAAAATTTTTTTTAAAAAGTTTTTCAAAAATAACTTTTTTTCTCAAAAACCGCTCCACAGATGTTTATAAATTTATTCTCATAAATTCAAATTTATCCAGGAAATTAAATGACATACTTTTTTCAGCTCAAATTAGTTTAAGTACATATTTATTTAAGAATTTTGAAAAATTTATTTTTATCAAAATCTCAAGCCCCTAGACCACTGTCATACCTTAGAGCAAGTTCGTGCGACCCAGTCGTGCATTTCATTTTTGTTTGCTTTCGACTATCTCGAAAACGGCTCAACCGATACTTTCGAAATCTCACATATACATACATTACATATATAGGTGTGAATAGTTCAATTTATACTGCATACTAATTTGTTGTATTTTTAAAAGCATTTAAAAAAAAATTTAAATTAATATTTTGAAAACTGCTTATTAATTTTTTTTTTTTTCAAAAATTGTAAATGAATGCATTTGCTGAATACCTATGAATTGGAATATGAATATGAAATTGAATGTTTTCAAAAAGTTTTTAAAAAAAATCTTTTTTTCACAAAAACCGCTCCACAGATTTTTATAAATTTGTTCTCATAAATTCAAATTTATACATGAAGTAAAACGGCGTACTTTTTTTGCAGCTCAAATTATTTTAAGTATTTATTTAAGAATTTTGAAAAAATTTATTTTTATCAAAATCTCAAGCCCCTATAGACCACTATCACGCATTATAGGAAGTTCGTCCGACCCAGTAGTGCATTTTATTTTAATTCGTTTTAGCCCTGCTCAAACTGGTAGGTACATTTCAAGTAAGGTTTTTTTCATTTGAAATTCGATCGAAAACGGCTCTAACAATTTTGATTAGGTAAACTCAAAATTTAGCTTACCTAAGATATTCCTAGCAAAACTGCATTTTTTTGTTTTTGGCTCAAATGGTCGTAAAGAAAATCAATTTTTAACGGCTTTTTTAAAAATGGCCATAAGTTCGCAACGGCTTTATTGAATTGACTTAAACATGGTTTGACATAGAACATAGTTCTTCAGAGTTTTCTATAAGTTGGCATTGCAAATTTTTCAGTGAAGCCTTTCTTGATGGTGGCTGGTGGCTCCCATACAACGAACCCTTGAGTTTTAGCCAACTTTGTATGTAATATTCTTTTAGTGTTGTTAAAGAATTGCGTCTCTTGTTTTGGTTTTTTTTTGTAAGTATTTGTAGTATTTTTAGATTTTTAAATGTATTTTAGCTATAAGAAAAAGTTAACCTTTCATGTATGTACGGAAATTTTAATTAAAAAAAAATAACAAAAAGAAATAAAAATCAAGACAAAAAAAAAAAGAAAAAATTAATAATACCTAATCAATGATTTGCCAAATAATTGAAAACTAAGTTCCTAAACCTTTTCACGCTTCTTATACTTCTCATCGCAATATGGGAAGGGAGTTCCAAAGGCGTGTAACGTGGATAAAAAATTGACGCTCAGTAATAAGAAAATTGAAACGAGGTTGTATGAGCACAAAGGACCTTGTTGAACTGGGAAATGTCAGCCTGCAGAAAAGATAATCCGGTTGTCGAGTTTGAATGATTTCGTGCAGGTAACTTACCGATGAGAAGTTTAGTAAGTTCTCGAGACTGCAGCCAGAAATACGTGGTACAAAATTAGATACGTGGTCAAACCGTGCGTCGCAGATTAAAAATCATAGCGGGTAATGTTGTTATATGCAGCATTTAATTTGCGGCTAGTGGCAGAGTCCAAATTACAAAAGACTTCACATGCATATAACATAATTGGTAGTAAGAGAGTTTTGGCAAGTAGCAATTTAGTTTTTGTTGGGGTGAAACTTCGAGTTACCTGAACTGAAGAGCATGAAGACTACCATAGACTTTTCCAATAGCACTATTAAGATGGTCATTCCAAAGGTGCGGTTGAAAATTAGTCCTAAGTTCCTAACTGTGCTGACATAATTAATTATTTCGTCCCCCAGCTTTAAGGTGGTTAGGACCGAAGGATCAAAGATTTTACGATGTATCGGAAGTGCTGTTGATTTGAGAGGATTTAAGCAAAGACTGTTCCTTTTCGACCATTGTGGAATGAGGTGCAGATCCTCGTTCATTAAGGCTACAGCATCATTTTTTGCTGCAAAGGGTCGACTAATAATGAGCTGCACATCATCGGCATATAAATGAATCATACAGTTCTTAACAATATGTGGCAGCTCATTGACATTATAGTGAAAAGAGTATGGGTCCGAGGATAGATCCCTCAGGCACTCCGGTTAGGACATTCAGAAAGGAGGAAGACCGTTCATTTGCCACTACACATTGTTGCCTGCCGTTAAGGTAGGAATGAACTAGCTTACAAGACTCTAAGGAAAAACCAAAACTATTTTTTAGCTTATTACAGAGAATTGGATAGCTTTACAGTGTCAAAGGATTTTAAAAAGTCCAATAATGTTAGCAGTGTTATTTGATCATTGTCCATTGCGATTCTTATTTCATCAGTCACAAGAAGTAAGGCTGATTTGCAGCTGCGCTTCGGTCGAAAACCAGATTAACAGGGACTTAAGAGGTTATTGATCGTTAAGTAATTTTGTAGCTGCTTTAAAATAGTTTTCTCAAACACCTTTGAAAGAATCGGGAGAACGACAATAGGCCGGAACTCTGTAGCAGTTTCATTTTTCCTTTTTAGGGACAGGAACAACTTTGGCCTTTTACCAATCTAATGGAAACTTAGATGTGGTTGTTATGCTGTTAAATATGTGAGTAATGAAGCGTAATATATATGGTAGAATCAATTTAAGGAACTTAGGTTCCATTAAATCTAGGCCTGTGGCATTTGATTTGATTGAAATTATGGCTTCCACAATATCTTCCCCTTGTATTCTTATAAAGTTGAAGGAACTGTTTATACCAGTTGATTCCTCTTCAATTAGAGAATTAATGGTTGAGGTTAAGTTTACGGATGTGGGTGTGTTAGTAAACTTTTCATTGAGAACATTACAATCGTAAGCGGCATTCTGAAGTGACATCATAGCAGTGATTTAGCCAAGGGGGGGGGGGCACTATTAACTATACGGGTCTTTAGACGGACATGCCGTTCGAAGAGTCGACTCACATTGTGATGTAGAAAACCTACTTGATCGTCTACGTTTTGCATGGCGTACAATGAGTCGCAGTTGATGCACTCAAATTCATTCACCAATTCAGTTGAGTTTATGTTTTTATAATCTCGATAGTGAAATTTATATTGATCAACCTGACATGCTACATTCAAACAAAGGAAAATCAAGTCGTTGTTGCAGAAACCAGGTTCTAAAAGCTGGGTGTAAAGGAGCACTTTACCAGCGTCACTAACAAAATAAAGATCTAGTAACGTACTAGACTCTTTTGTAAAGTGGGTAAGGGTAGAACGATTAACGGGACTCAAATTGAGTGCACCAAATTCATTTAAAAAGTTTTCGGCTAAACGTGTGTTCAACAACTTGCAATTAAAATCACCACCTATTATAGTGTAGGAATATAAAGAAGATAAAGACTCCAAAGCTGTTACTAAGGGAGAAGTACTAATGTGGTTGTAAGGTCTATATACTGATCCAACCAAGACACTCTCAGTATTACGTAAATACTCACAAAAACATAAAACATTTATCGTCCGACTTACATATAAATCTGTAAGTAAGCCCCTCACGCACGTATAGTGCAGCGCCTCCACCTGCAGAAAACCTCCTATCTGCTCGAAAAAAGCCTAAAACCCTTCAAACCTAGGACATCATCACATATGTCTGGTCGAAACCAGGTCTCGGACACAGAGATGATATCTATCTTCGAAGGTTTCTGTCTAGATTACCATGGGAAGCAGCAACAACAATTTTTGTTTACTTTTTACCATTTTAATTGTTGTTGTTGCTTCCCATGGTAATCTAGACAAAACCTCTTAAATCAAGAGCTTAGTCTTCCGTCGATAGATGGCGCACCTCAAGTGGTAGTACCATTGCCATTGCATATATCAACTATAGTATTCCCACTTGAGGTGCGCCATCTACCGACGAAAAACTAAGCTCTAGAATACCATAGTATTACCACTTGAGGTGCGCCATCTGTCGACGAAAAACTAAGCTCTAGAATACCATGGGAAGCAACAACAACAATTAAAATGGTGGAAATTGTTGTTGTTTTTGAGTTATAAGAAAGATTCTGTAATCTATGCACCAATCATCGTGCCTTGATTTTCAAGGACAAATATCAACACTGCAACTGGTTAAACTAGCATGAGCACCTTTGTATATAAAATCTATAGTAGCAGAACGTACAGAATCGACGGTGTCGGCCTCGCACGCATCCACACAATTTGCTCAATCGTCAATCCACACAATTTACTCATTAATAGATTTTGTGTGGACGGTGTGGACTTTAAGAATGACGAGATTCAACTCAAGTCGCAAAGAATAGGTCAAAATGGAAGAAATCACAACTGAGTGCATATGAATTCTGTTTGAGTGGAATTGGCTTTTGAGGGTGGGTTTGTGTGTTAGTAGGATTTTTTTTTTTTGGTTTGATGGATTTTGGTGGAAATGTATGGCAGCCATCTTTAATTTGAATTTTTTATGTGACGGATTTTGGTGGCCTTGAAGAGGAAATGTATGAAAACGTTCATATTTCATGTGGAAGCCATGGTTGCCAATAAATACATTTTTCTAGCAAAATAATAATGTTTGGCGATTTAGGTAATTATTGTGGGGCTTGCACTTTAGTGTATAAATGCACTAAAGGATTATAGGTATGCGGTATTTGAGGATTTTATAAGGTATAATAAATTTCGAGGACGTGTACACGGGTTGAAACAAGAAAAAAAAGCACATGAATTCTAGAATTATTAATGGGTCGATATAGGTATGCAACCTACTTTATTTGATTGCCGCTTTTCTTAGATAACAATCGTTTTACATGATGTGACTTAATAAGTACCTATATTCTGAAATACTAAAAACGAGGAATTTCTAAAACTCTTTCTTTTCAAATAATTCTAACCTTCCCTTTCCTAAAGAAAACTAGATTTATTTATGATTTTTACAACGATTGCACAAATGACTATAAAGAAAAACAAATTTTTACAAATGCATAGGTACGCAAATATTTAACCAGGAAATTACTATTAAAGTTCAAAAAAAAAACCTTATAAATTTTGCAGAAACCCTTAGAGGTGGCAATCATATCGCAGTAGCTACGTTTGAAATTTTTGCAGCAAGATTTTTCACCGTTCTAACATCCATAGCTGAAATTGTTATTGAGTGATTTTTTTTATTGGGAAGTGAAATTGAAATTTGTCAAATTCTTGCTAACTGGACTGGGCATAGATATTTGCAAAAAAAAAATGCACGACTGGGTTGTACGAACTTGCTCTAAGAATTGTTTATTGGCTGCATAATTTAAATTTAATATTATTTCGAAAATTCTTCTATTTTTCAAATTCAATAAAGAGTTTTCTCAAAAAAATTAAGTAATGAAATAAAATCTAAAAATTTGTTTTTTTTTAACACTTTTTGAAAACATTTTTTAAACAAAATTCAAAAACGCCAGTTCATAAGTATTCAGCAAATACATTCATATATAATTTTTGAAAAAAAATTAATGGGCAGTTTTCAAAATATTAACTTTTTTTCAAAAAATAAAAAAATGCTTTTAAAAATACAAAAAAAATATTTTTAAGAAATATCGGTATGCAGTATAAATTGAGCTACCTACAGCTTTTTATGTGTGAAATTTCAAAAGTATCGGTTGATCCCGTTATTGAGATAGTCGAAAGTAAGAAAAACGTTCCTATGGAAGGTATTTTTTTTAGACATTTAAACCTAACGGTTATATGACAGGTACCGATATTTTTTGTTTTACAAAAAAATTTAATTTCCCCTATGTAGGTACCTACAATATCTAAAAAAATGTACGATATAAAAAAAAACTTTTTTTTCCACGAATGCATAACTTGCCTTATAATACCTATAATCGCAAGTAAAAATATTAAAAATTGCCAAAAATATATACGTTATATCAAAAAATTTCGAAAATCAAAATTTTTTTTAATTATTAAAAATGACTAGGTATACAATGACTACATATTTATTAAATTGAAAAATATCTAACTAACATACATATTTATATTTTTCAAGCCCCGTCTGCATTTAGCTTTTATTTGAAATATAACATTTTACATTATTAGCATTTTTAACAAAAATACAATGCATTTACATACAAACGATTTTCCTTGTAAGGTGTAAAATACAACCAGTTCCACTCAGTTTCCAAGCGACACCTTAACTCAACATTTATTTCATTACTTATGATATGACCTTCTTAGCAATATTTTGTATTATTCTTGCTACATTCTATTCTTGTTCGCTTTTTTTGCTGCCAGCACATTGACAGCGACATCCCACGACGGCCTTTTGGGTAAATTTATACTCGTTTACGACAGTACTATAGTGTATATATACAAAGATGAGCACCTTGATCATAAGACCATTCATGAAACAAAAGGCACGACTGGGACACTGGGTAGCACGAACTTTCTCTTATGCTAGATTGTTTTACTATCTTATATGGGCTATGTAATTAGAAAATAAAAACATTTTTTCAGAAAAATCAAGTACGCAATAAAACTTCAAAACCAAATGACTGTGAATGAAAAACAAAAAGTTTGAACGGACAGACAAACGGATGTATTTCGACACCATTTTTTTTCGACTTCCCTATCATCGTTACATATTATAATCGAAAGTAAAAATGTGGTTCACAACACAGGCATACCAGATACAGACCTCCAAGCTCCAACTCTTTATATTTTCTCTCTTTGCCAACAAGCTTGGTGTGCATTTGGTTTTGACTATGTTTAAGCTCTCTCCTATGCTTTCCCTTGCATTTTTAAAGGAAAACCAATACACGAAAATATAAAATGCAAAGGCATATACACATACGGTGGTGAATAAAATATTTAAGGTAGTTTTAGCCAAGAGGAGTACGAGTTGGCGGTCTGTATTTGTATTTCTGTGGCTCACAGTAAAGAATGATGGAATATTTCCCTCTAGAGCTCTTTACAGAAACTAAGTGATACTTGAGGGCACGGACCAAGAAGATACAGACCGCCAACTCACCATATGGTCTCTCTTTTTGCCACCAAGCTAAAAATCAGCTGATATGCCATTTATTTTGAGAGTGTGACGCTCTCCCTTGCTTTAAAACCCATTTAGCAAACACACCTAAAAAATAAATGGCATACGCAGGTATAGTTGCCATTACAAAATGCAGAGAGAGAGAGAGATGTACACGTATTCACAGACTGGACAAAATATTTCGAGGGTGTTTCAGGATAGAGGAGTACGAGTTGGCGGTCTGTATATGGTCTGTGCTTGAGGGTAGCCTAAGAGGAAGCTTAAATAAAGCAGCTCTGTCAGCTCACATCGTCGCTTACCAGCGACCTGTATTGGTAGCACATATTGACTGGGTTCTGGCAACGTTAACTGTCATAAAAATCGATAAATTACCTCAGTCTTTTGACCCATAAACCATGAATCATACACAACGGTCCCACGACGATTAAGCAATTCGAAGGGTTAACAGATGCCACACTTTGTGAAGGCCGCAGCTGACATGAATTAAACATAGAGGAGTTTCGCCCATCGAATGTACCCTTAAATAATACCAGTTAGGTGTGGCATATCGTGTGGAATCAAATTAATTGAATCAACTAATCAACGACAATACCCACGTTTTTCTTCTTGCTTCTTCTTCTTTTCTGTATTTTCTGTATATAGATTTATAGTCGCGAACCGAAATTCAATTCTCCCACTAAAATCTAGCCAAGAAGGTTTCCTTGACGTATGACTTGAAGTTTTCCAATCTTTGACTTAATTTTTCTCAGTCAGCCTTGTAACTCTTGCTTTTACAATCTTCTACTTTAAAGAGAAGTTTTTTGATTATTTCTTATCGATCGATACATATAAAGTATTCTCTTTTAGCAATGAAACAAGTTGAACTTGACATTATTATAGGTAATTATTTTTGGAAGTGCTTGGATATACGTAGCCTAATACTTAAAAAAAAACAATTTCTTTTCCTCAACTATTTCTATTCAGACCTTCATCTGGAAAGTGGGAATAGTTTGTGTTAACGTTTAGCAACATTATAAAGAATTTCATAACAAAGGTGTGTTTTTTTATTTACCCAATACCCAATAGTTTGAAGAGAACGAACAAATTCCAGAACTTTTTCATAACTTTTGATGCCCAAAATATTGCATGCAATGTAAACTTAACAAACACAAACAAACGAATTAGAGAATCTGTGTTTTCCGTTTATTTTTCTTAAATATTTTCCTACTCTTCCCTTTTCCCTTATTCTTATTTTAATTCTCACTTTCTACATGAGTAATTCAAAGATACTATAACGAAATAACCCTCGGCTAAAGTTTAGCGAAATGAAGAAACTAAAAGTTTTTGAATTTAAAATAACTCATTGTTCTTTTTTGCTTCGTGGGTTCTCCGATGAATCGGTCTTGCCTTAAATCACTGCAAACTACGAGTTTGCTTTGTTTTAGCAAGTTTGAAGAAGGTAAACGTGGGTATCATTCGCTTCTCTCCTTAGAAAAAAGTTTACGACAACAATATCCGCCGGCTTACAGGAAATTACATATAATGCGATTCAATGCATTTTGAATTCAAATTAAAAGAAAGTGATAAAGAGCAACAATTTAAACAAATCAATATTAGTTAAACTTTTCTAGATTAATCTTTTTTGATTTTAAATAATAGAACAAACCAAATTTTTTCAGGTGCGTAACTTAAATTGGATTTGGAAAGAGGATTTGGTGTTTGGGAGGGAATTATCAAAAATAGTGGGTGGTTTGTTGGTGGTTGTAGGTGCGGTGTGGGTGGTTGGTGGTGGTGTGGGTAGTTAGTGGTGACAAGGAAGGGGGTATTTATTATGGGGGAGGAACAAATTGGTGGGCTGTTGGTTGGTGGTTGTATGTTTTGGTGAGAGGTTGATGTTTGGGGGAAAGGGGCGAAAAAAAAAGTCAAAAATGGTGGGCGGTTGTAAGTGGGGTGGGTAGTTGGTGGTTGGAGAGATACAACTTACACATGAACTGTTTTGTTGACTGGTTATCACGTAAAATTATCGTCCGTAAACCGACCTTACAGACAACCAAGTTTTCTTTTTATTTCAAACGTGGACAAATTTGTTGTTATGTTACAAATCATAGGCAGCCAGCAAAAACTTGATTCTTTTTTTGGAAAGAGTTGGGGGAATGGCTAGATTTAAAAATATTTTCGCACAAGTTTATCTTTTTAAAATTTAATCTGATCTATCTGTATATTCACGATTTTCAGATCTAATGCGGGCCTTACACCACGCAATATTATTGCTCAAGATTAATCAAAAATATTGCGTGAAAATGCGTCGCCCTTACACGATGCAATATTATTGCCAAACAGTACAGTTTGCCTTTGACGACGCAGTATGCTGCGCAAAATATTGAAGAAGGTCAAAGAAATATTAAAATTTTTTAACATTCCACAATACACACCGAAATTACTGCGCAATAAGGCCCTTACACGTTCAATATTACTGCGCTATACCAAGTACTGTGCAATAATATTGCGTGGTGTAAGGAACGCATAAGAACTGAGAAACACAGTGTCTTAATGTATTTTTTTTTCGATCTGGAAAACACTAAAACGCACTTACGAACATCTCCTCACGGAAAACAATGACAAGAATCGAAATGCAAAGTGTGTGCAAATAACTGTTTTTGAATTAATGTATGTATGTAAGAGTAGAGAAGAATAAGCAGATGGTTGAATTTTACCCTTGCATGGTGCATGGAAATAGCGCTTCTACTCTATAGAAATTGAAGAAACTCGTGAAGCGCTAAAAGCAATCGACGGTATGCAGACTGAATTTTGTAATCATTTATAATACACACACGGCACTAACCCTTTATGCTATAGTCTTAACAAAGCATATAGATAGCCTTCCTACGTACATTTCCAAGAAAGCAGGATAAGTTTTTAGGGATAAGGCATAATCTATTTCTATGTGTGTATAAGAATAATTATTTATTTGATTTTCAAGAGAGATATTTTTTTATCTCAACTGTTTATGCATTGATAATGATTTTGAATGATGCTAAGGTCAACATACGGAAAATTCCTGCCAATTTTGGATATTGGAATTCGTTTCCATTTAGTTTTGTGCATAGTTGTTCTTAATTTTTTGAAACCCTTTAACCTTAGAACTTTTTGATTGCGATTATAGGTATACTCTCAGCAAGTCATGCCGTCTGTGTGTTTGCACTTCTAAGGCCCTAACGGGTGAGCCGATTTGCTTCAAACTTGGCATTTAGTAATTATGTCATGGTAATACCTCGAGGGTCTTTTTTCATTTTTGCTCTAAATCGAAAAATAACGGTACCTGCCATGCAATCATACCTAGATAAAAAGTTTGATTTTCTTCTTTCAGGGCACCATTTTATTGGGTATAGATTTTCCCAAATTTTTCTTATAACGGTGATTCTCATAGAACTGGTTTTCTCAAATTAGGTTTTCTAGTAAACTGTACTGAACGAAAAAAATCATTTATAATTGAATTAGTATTGCTTACCATTAAAAACTCTTTTTTTGTGATCTTTAATAAACCGGTGGATTAAATTTTTTTTAAGTCAATTTCCCAGAAAACTATATTTTCTCATAATGACATAATCAAAAAAAAAATTAATAATAATAATTCGAAAAGTTTTTCAAAAAAAAAAAAAACAGACCAAATTATGTATATTTTCATTATTTTCTTTACTAGATATAGACATTTAATTTTGAAATTTTATTATGCATAGGAGTTTTTCCGAGAAAACTCTTATACCTACTAATTAAGAAAACAAAGGATTTCCGAAATACATAATTTGAATTTTTTTCAATACATACATAGCAATTATCTAGCATTAGAGCAAATTCGTGCGACCCAGTCGTTCATTAACTTTTTTTTTTTGCAAGATTTGATACCAATATCATCTTTGTTTGCACATGGCCCAGACTCCCTAGTAAAATGAATCATCTCCTTTATTTAAATGCGGCTACAAAGACTAATATTTTCCCTAAAAACAAAGCCCTCGTCTATTCTATTCTATTCTATTCTATAGTGAGTGGCAATATTACAGTGCTGTGTGCAGGTTAGTTAACATAGAGTTGTGAGTGTGTGCCCCAAACTGGACAGCAATTTGTCAATATTTCCCCGTTGGATTTTCATTAGATATCAAAATATAACTTAGATCTCAAAATCCCTAAGCCAGTTTTTTCAAAAAACAGTTTTTTGCGAAAAACTTTTCGAAAACATGACAATTTTTTTGCGTATGCCAACTTTTAGCTTTATCAGAAAAATTTAATTAAAAAAAAAATAGATTCAACCATTTTTGGAAAAAACAATATATAAAAAAATTATTTAATTTTTTTTTAAACTGAAAAAAACTTTTTTTTGACAAATTTGAGAATTTATATTATTTTATCTATAAGAGGACTTCTACATTAAAAATTTAATCGATTCAAAATAGCTTTTTATGGCCTTTAGTCCAACAAAAAATAAAAAATAAAAAATAAAAATTTAATCGAAATTTGTCAAGTAGCTTGCGAGAAAATCTGATTTAAGAAAACCGGTCCTATGGGAGGTACCGTTATAAGACCATTCTGAAAAATCTATTCCAACCAAAACATACAATTTGCACAGAAAATACTATTTAGAAAGTTTTATCAAAATAGTAGGAGCCGTTTATGAGAAAAATTATTTCTTTTACTAAAAATCGTACGACAGGTAAATTCCGTTAGTTTCAGAGCTAGAATGCTTATGCCGAAAAACCTGTGTAGGACGTCATAATCTCATAATAATACTAGCTACCAAGTTTGAAGCAAATCGGTCCAAGCGTTAAGGCTGTAGGTGCCGATACAGACAGACGGACAGACAGACAGAATTGTAGGACCCACTTTTTTCGACTTCTCAATCATCGTAATGTCATGTTTGGTTGCTAGATTTTTTTCTTCTTTTTTACTATGCATTCTACTATAAGGCATTCCAAAGTAGAAAAGAAGACAGAATTTAGAGAACTTGAGACATGGGTCAGGTCATGGGTAGTGATATAAAAATTAGATATAGACCATTAATAACTGTAGAAACAAAATTTTCTTCATACATGCCCATATGTCCATAAACCATTCCCTAAATCATTTTCAACGAATTACGAAACACCCTGAATTACTAAAAGCAACAACAAATATAGTGTAATGATGTATGGGATTGTTTTTTAAAAGACGTTATAATTTGGAGTACCATTTTGCGTATTTTGGAATAGAAAGACCTGAATACTAGGAAAATTGTATCCGTTGAGGTTTTTCCTACGTGAATATTGTATATGTTAACACGACAATCATTGAAATATCCAACAACACCACATGCCCAGGTCAACAAACAAAATCAAATGCAAATAATTAATGTTCCCATAAGCTGCACTTGCTGCTGCTTACTGCTGACTTGCACTCCCACGGTCGTCGTTCCGTTAAACATAATAAATCCAGGAATATGAAAATGCAATTTCCACATCGAACAACACAACAACTTGAATGGGTACATACTTATAAAAAATGTGTCATTATAAATATGAATGTAAATTAGTTTTAAGTTTGAGTTTCTTTCGATCAATAAACGTGATCACGTCGCAACGAGAAATTAAAATTGTTTTTTTTAATAACTTGAGCAAGAAATAACATAACTGGCGCCCGAACATAGAGAACCCGAGCATAAATAAAAAGTACCCGAGCATAAGAAAATAAAATGCACGACTGGGTCGCACGTACTTGCTCTAATGAGTGACAGTGGTTTAGGGGCTTGAGATTTTGATAAAAATAAAATTTTCAAAATTCTTAAATAAATACTTAAACTAATTTGAGCTGAAAAAAAAGTACACCATTTTATTTCTTGGATAAATTTGAATTTATGAGAATAAATTTATAAAAATCTGTGAAGCGGTTTTTGAGAAAAAAAGTTTTTTTGAAAAACTTTTTGAAAAAAAATTTAAAAAAATATTCAAAAACGCCAGTTCATAGGTATTCAGCAAATACATTTATTTAAAATTTTTAAAAAAAAATTTAATAAGCAGTTTTTAAAATATTAATTTTAAACATTTTTTTTTAAATGCTTTTAAAAATACAAAAAAATATTTTTCAAAAATATTGGTATGCAATACAAATTGAGCTACCTACAGCTATATGTGTGTGAAATTTCGAAAGAATCGGTTGAATCGTTTTCGAGATAGTCGAAAGCAAAAAAAACGGTCCTATGGAAAGTACCGTTCTTAGCCATTTTTTAAAACTTTTTTTCCAGCCATATGATTGGTCGTACCTAAAAAGCAACACTGATTTTTTTAAATAGAAATCGTTAGAGCCGTTTTTGAGAAAAATAAGCTTTAACGTAACGGTTGTATGGCAGGTACCGTTATTTTTTGAACTAAAAAAAAAAATTCAATTTCCCCTCTGTACAATACCTAAAAAAGTCTATATACCAAGTTTGAAGCAATTCGGCCCACCCGTTTGGGCTGTAGGTCTCTATACATACAGACAGACAGACAGACAGACATACAGACGGACAGAATTTTTAGACCATCTTTTTTCGTCTTCGCTATCATCGTAATGTCATGTTTGATTGTTATCTCAAAACTTTTTTTTTCGACGAATGCATAACTTGCCTTATAGTACTTATAATCGCAAGTAAAAAAGTGTCGTACACGAGCATAAAAGAAAAAAAAGTGTCGTACCCGAGCAAGCTCAAATAAAAAGTTTCGTACCCAAACTTTTAAATAAAAAGTGTCGTGACCAAGCAAAAAAAAATCACATCTGAGCTTAAAGTGACTGTATCGAAAGAAGTGAAACTCCCCTGGAAAAAAATTAAGGGCCCCTAAGTAGCTGCATCAGTAAACAGGAGACAAGATTCGGTCAGCCATTCCAGGAAAGCAACATGCTAAAGCAGTTATTTGTTGCAGTTTTGTATGTATTTTAATAATAATTAGTATAATAGTGTAAGAACATAAAAAGAAAATTACATAGAAAATTAAAACGATACTAGATTGAAAAAAAAAATATAGTAAAATTGCAAAAATAGAATTTAAGAAAGAAAAATTAAATTTAATCAAAAAAAAAAAATAATAGAATCAAATTTAATAGATTAGTAATATTTATAGAATTTAAGTTAATCAAAACAATATAAAAAATCAAATTTCCCTGTATTGAATAAGAAAAAAATTTTAACATAAAAATCTATCATAATGGCTAATAATAATAACCTCCTACGACCCCCAATACTTGAAAACCCACCCCAACAAAACCAACCACCCCTAGTCCAAGCTCCTCAAACAGATCACCAGCCTCTCACTTACGCTATGAGCAACAAAAATAATAACTCGAAGATGAAACATTGGAAATCTATTCCCGAGGAATACGATTACGAAATTAAATACAAGCCAGGTAAAAGTAACGTCGTTGCTGACGCACTTTCCCGCGTTCCATAAGCTTCTCAAATTAAAACTCTAACCGCCTCCCAACACAGTGATCAAAGCTCAGCCCACAATCTTATCCCAAACGAAAAAGACTTTTTAGCAAAATCCATTGCTGGAGATGTGCGAGTGACACATCATACCTTTCTGAATCTCTTCGGCCAAACAGATAAAAAATTAAAAATTTTCCTACTTCCTACTTTGAAATCATTCCATCATTAGGCAACGACACGCTTAAAGATTTGAATGCCGTCATTTATACAAAATTAAATCTCATGACAATCATGGATAAGGTAAAAGTAAGGATTAAACAATTAGAATCCCATTCCGTAAATGAAGGAAAGTATGAGTTTACTAGACTCCCTTTTGGGCTGAAAAATGCCCCATCGATATTTCAACGTGCAGTTGACGATATCTTACGCAACTATATCGGAAAAATATGTTATGTCTACATCGATGACATAATTATATTTAGTGAAAATGAACAAGACCACGCGTTGCATATAGACAAAATTCTGCAAACCCTTTGTCAAGCAAACATAAAGATACAAATCGATAAATGCCACTTCTTTAAAGAAGAAGTAGAGTTTTTAGGCTTTATTGTATCACACAACGGTCTAACGACAAATCCCGATAAAGTTCAAGCTATAGTAAACTTTCCCCTAGGTTTAAGAGGGAAACTGTTAAAGAAAATAGATCAACTACAATTCTTACAAAATCAGGCAAAATAATCCATAAAAATAACATAAGAAATTAACTTCTTACAGATTCCCCGTTCCACAAGGATTCGGAGAAGTTCAAATATTGGACTACTCCAATGCAAAAATCATTGCAACTCATATGGGCACGGCGAAACTCCAAATTGGCACATTTAAAATTATACATGTTATAGATTTAAACATGTACCAAGAAACATTAACCAATATCCAAACCGACAACAAACGTCACATTGACGAAACCGATACGAATCTCCCATACATATCCCACCAGATATCCCAAATTTCCAAAATCCTCATTACCCTCAAGCCAAAGACCAGAAATCCCAGATCCCTTAACTTTATCGGAAGCGCATGGAAATGGCTCGCTGGAAGCCCAGATCATGACGACTTCCAAATCCTTAAATCCCATACCCACAAAATTTTAAAGAACAATGAGAAACAAATTATAATAATGCCTTGGCCAAAAGAGTAAATGAAATAAGCAACATAACGAATAATTTAATAGAAATTGCTAAAATAAACCAAATTCCAAAAAATTAATTTATCTTAGATGTAAAATATAAATTAGATATTATAAAAGAAGAATTACTTAATATAGAATACGCCTTACTTTGGGCCAAAAACAAAATTGTAAACTCCTTTATCCTTTCTAACACAGAAATAAAAATTGTAAAAGAACGATTCGAAAATAATAAAATTCCATTCATAAATTTAGAAGAGGCATTAGAATTCTCAGACATAAGAATCGCCTCAGATAAGTCAATCTTACTTTATATTATAACAATTCCTACAACAGGAACTGATATTTGCAAAAAAATATTAATAAAACCAATTAAATATATGAAAAAAGCAATTAAACTTTTATACGAAAATGTACTTTATTGTAATAATAATTAAAATATATGGAATCAAAAATTACTGTAATCAGTACCGGATTAACCACGTAGCAAGAGTAGCAATTGCTACGGGCCCCGCGCGAAAGGGGGCCCCGCATATTTAAATCCACTCATCTCTGCCTGAGCGTAATTTTTTTTAGTGAAACTTATTAAGATGTGGTATATTGAATTTTTTGATGTCACAAGAACGTGAAACGTTACAACTTTTCGTATTAAGACAATCCACGTCAGACACTCGGTACCCGACTATTTCCTTGGCGTAAATAAATCAACGAATTTCATACGGTAAACGCACAAGTTCTGCAAAAAGTTGCTTGCATAAATGTGTAGAATTTCAGTCGGCCTGATAATCAGCTCTACAAAAAGTCTGACGTATGCAAGCACTCTTACCCGACACTTAGTGTGGATGTGTAGCAGAATTGAAATGGGTCGATTTTAATTGTTAAAATTATCTCTTTATTTGTAAGATTAACAGACTACATTATTTTTAGTATAATTTAGTAACCATATACCAAAAATCTACTTTCTAGAATATAAGTATATTGGGTTATAGAAGTTATGACCGAAAAAAAATATTTTATTACTAAAGTAATAAATTGGTTTAAAATATTAATTATAAAATATAACTTATTAATATTAATCTTAAAAGAGAGATTTCCTCAAATTGAATTTTCCATAACCATTTCGTAATCCTGATATAGTAAGATCATTACCAAATTCATAAAGAGCAATGCATTCAATAAACTATTTCCAGAACCAAAGAAGTTGAAATTCTAGACGCGAGAGTCTCTATAATTTTTTTTCCGCTTCTACACATCGTTGGAGTCTTCTTACGGAAGCTCTTACTTCGAAAATTCCGATTTTGAAAAGGTTGTTGGATACTAGGTGGTCCGCCAGAGCTGATGCTACGAAGGCACTTTTATGTGGTTTTACCACTATCAAGCAAGTTTTGGATGCCATTTCCAATAATATAGATCAAAAGTCAGAGTGTCGTAATCAAGCTTACGGACTTGTTTCAAAGATGAATAAGTTGGAAACGGGAATAATGACAATTACGTGGAATGGAATCCTAGAACGCATGCAAGCAACTAGTGCGTCGCTGCAATCGTCTAAAATAGACCTTAATACGGGATACAGCCTTTATGAATCATTACATGGATATGTCCAAACAATGCGATCTACATTTTCAAATATTGAAGCACAAGCCAAAGAGCTGACAAGCTGTCATGAATATCAGCAACAGCCTTCAAGACGACGCAAGCGGAACACAAAGTACGACGATTTTAGCGGTTATAGTACAATTGACGAATTTGTTGAGAAATAAACACCTGGTAAAAAGTTTGAAATTGAGGTGTTTGTTGTCATTATTGATAACACACTATCTGCTTTAGACAAACGCATGAAAGCATATCAAAAACTAACTGGTGTTTTTGGAATATTTCGACAGTTAAAATCTATTACAGCAGACGAGATTTAAAAAAAAACATTAATTATAGTCAGTGCTTATGAAAATGATTTGGAAGACAGCCTAGACAACGAATTAGTGCAGTTTGCCGAGCTGCTGAAAACGGATGTGGCTAGTGCGATTGACAGTACGAAAAACGAAGCTCTGGAAATTCAATATTATAAATTCCTAATGGACAATTCAGTAGAATCATGTTTCCCCAATTTAGAAATTGCTTTGCGCATTTATTTATCTCTCATGATCACTAACTGCAGTGGCGAACGTTCATTTTCGACATTAAAGCGCATAAAAAATGAGTTAAGGAATACTATGAGTCAAGAACGTCTGAATTATTTCGCTTTGATGAATATAGAATATGATTTGCTCAAACAAATTGATACGAATTGGTAGTATTATTTCTAAATTTGCCCACATGAAATCTAGAAAAGCTACTTTGTAAAAGTTTAAAAAATAATAAGGGAACAGATAAATAAATATAAAATATAAGCATTATTTAAAGTATACCATTGATAAAATATAACATTAGCTATTCCTAAATATATTGTGAAGAAGTCAACAATCAACATATCCCATCCATAGAGGAAATCAACCCTGGAACTATTCTTCTAAATCAATTCAACAGAACCATCCTGGTAGAAAACAACAACATGAATTTAACTGGCTCATTCATTCTCCAATACCACAATACTTCGATCTTCATAGACGGTCAAGAATACTACTCTAAGGAAATCCCCATAGCAAAACCCTTACCAGCAATTCTATACTCAAGTTCATCAGTCAAAACCTACAAGGAACTCCTAACGATGGAAATGCTAAAGGAACTTCATATAAACAACACAGAACAAATAACAGAAATTGAAGAACAAGTAAAGGTGCAAAAATAGCAAATTACAGCCTCTCATCCATGCTAATACTCATAATAATAGCTATAACTTATATAGTATTATTACTCTTAATCTATTCGTATACCCACTCCACAAACAGAGGGATAATGTGCCAAACATTGTTATGACGAAATTTGGTTTTACAGGCATTTATAATTATTATTTTTCATCCAATAGACGTTACGTGTCCAGTTAATAAAAAAAATATATTTTTTGCAATATACGCATTATCATATCCTAATGGAAATGAGACCATTAATTTCTGTGGTTTTGTGGGTTGATGCAAAAGCCACAAATGTGTTTGAAATATTTTTTTTATAGAAATAACACTGCGGAAACTCACTGTGGCTGTGTTGTGGTTATTGGTCAACTACAATTTAAGTGAATCTTTAACACATTGATTTGAATCTATGCACAATGCAGTAATTATTTTGGTCAAAAACATATTTACTTTCAAATTTTGTTGACGAGTTTGAAGATAAAGAAAAAGGCAGAGGTCAATGGAGGAGGCTGCACCAGTTCCCAAAAGACCAAAGGGGAACAAAAGCAACCCTCCCTATCCTTCTGGGCTCATTAAGCAAAAATCTTTTAGCGACGCCTTGAAGGGGAAGATTGTCATCGCCGTTATTGACAGGAGCGATCCAGATGGCACGATCTCGTCCGATAGATGGCAGCTAGTAAAGATGAAGCTCTCGGCTAGCTTCTTAAGTTTGATGCTGGCAAACCCTGGTGCACCACCTATCACTAGTGATGGAGGCTGGTACCAGGGGCATGTCAAACTAGTTGTCTGCGAGGACCAGAGATCGTGTGATCTGTATAGGCTCGCGATCGGTGGTCTTGGGGAAGTATGGCCAGGAGCGAATCTTGAAGTCGTAGCAAAGGAGGATATCCCGAGCAGACCCAGGACTCGCACCTGGATCCCAGCTGAACCCTCCGCGTGGGATGAGATCATCCAGATAATCAAGATAAGCAACCCGCAAATACCTACTCACAACTGGAAGGTCGCCAAGCTGGATGAGCAGAAGGGTCTTTATAGATGCGCGCTAATTGTGATCAATAAAGAGTCTCTTGCCCATTTGGCAAAGACCCAAGGTGTGATTAGGTATGGGTTTGAATCTATAACCCTAAGGGTTTATAAAAAAGACGAGTTAGAGGCAGGTATTATTCCTCCTCATCCTTCGCTCTCTGACAACGAGGAGCCTATGTTGGAGGCATCGGCTTCTCCACCCGATAATGTGAGGATCACCTTTCCTTCCATGGGTGAGGAGGCGGATGTCTCTGACTCATCATCCTCTACTGGTAAAACGTTGTCTTCTCTTACCTTTGACGAACAGTTGATAGTAGAGACGTACGACTCCCTAAAAGGCTCTCTGAATGAGGATGAACTTCTCGGTTTATCTTCAGACGAGGACCTGAACGACACAGTGGTGGAGGCTTCTCTGCCTGATTGTAGCAACAATGCTGCAGTTAGTTCAGATTAACCTCCAGCACTCCAAAAAGGCTTCGGCCTCACTCCTCCTTCGGCTGACTAACACTGGGGAGGACATAGTCCTGATCCAGGAACCATGGATATACAACAACCAGGTCCGTGGACTCAGGACTAAGGGATACACACTGTATGCATCAGACATAGGTAACTTGAGGTCATGCATTATGGTGAAAAGTAGCATTAAAGTATTTTTACTCCCTAATTTCAGCAACCAAGATATGACTGTCGTAAGGCTAGAGACGGCTAAAGACCATTACTGGCTGGCATCGGCATATCTTGCCCACGACCTATCTATACCGGGTGATAACCTAGATAGGCTGGTCAAGGAAGCTGAAGCAACAAACACTGCTCTCATCATCGGTAGTGATGTCAACGCCCATCATACAGTGTGGGGCAGTTCCGATATAAACAGTAGAGGTGAGTTACTTTTTGATTTCATCTTAAGCACTAACCTTATTGTAAGCAACATAGGCAACGAACCTACGTTTGTTACTAAAACCAGACGAGAGGTACTTGATATTACTCTTGTCTCCGATTTCATCTATTCAAGTATCAAGGATTGGAGGGTGTCACCAGACCATTCGTTCTCTGATCACCTTTATATCCAATTCAAATTAGAAGATGATCCCCCTTGCCAGGTAGCTTTCAGAAATCACAGGAAAACTAACTGGCTAAAGTACAGAGATACACTCAAAAACCTGATAGATTGTAATCTCTCAATACCCCCATGTAATACCCAGGAGCTTGACAAGAAGGTTGATGATCTTACATTGGCCCTCAACAATGCTCTGGCAACCTCTTGTCCTCTCATAACACCAAGAGGCAAGAAGAAGCCTTTCTGGTGGAATACAGAACTAGAACCGCTTAGGAGAAACAGTCGTAAACTGTTTAACAAAGCCAAAAGCTCAAGAAACGAATCGGACTGGGAATCATACAAGAAGTCCCTTCAAAAATACAAAAAAGAACTTAGGAAATCTAAAAGAATGTCTTGGAGAAATTTTTGTGGTAAAATCGAAAATGTCTCTGAAGCATCAAGGCTTAGGAAAGTTCTCTCAACAAACCCAGTAGTACCAAGTTTTATGAAAAAACCTGATGGCTCCTGGTCGACATCAAGCGAAGAATCGCTCAATTTACTACTAGATACCCATTTTCCTGGTAGTTCCTCTGATATCAGTAATATTCACTATAATAGGTCAAATATTCAAAATATCCCTGAATCTACAGGGACAAACTGATCAACAGGGACAAACTGCTTTGGTCACTGAACAGCTTCGAGCCTTACAAGTCTGCTGGGCCAGATGGCATAATACCCGCTGAACTACAGAAGTCTTCAGATATTATTCTGCCTGTGTTGGAAAATATTATGAGAAGCTGTTTGGAACTGGTTCACATTCCCCGGTCATGGAGAGAAGTTAAAGTAGTGTTCATACCAAAAGCGGGAAAAAGCTCCCAAACCAACCCTAAAGATCTAAGACCCATAAGCCTATCATCATTCCTTCTGAAAACCTTAGAACGTCTGATTGATATATATTTACGCAATAACATTGATACTAAACTTTTGTCGATGTCTCAACATGCTTACTGCAAAGGGAAATCGGTAGAAACTGCGCTACATTCACTTGTCCGCACTATCGAATACTCCCTCCATCACAAGGAATACACAATGGTGGCTTTCCTCGATATAGAAGGCGCTTTTAACAACGTCGACACATCTGCAATCGCTAATGCACTCTCAGGTCTGAAGGTAGATGGCTCACTTGGTAAACTGATCGACCAAATGCTGATAAGTAGGGTGATCAACTCAAAACTGGGTGTAACATCCGCAAGACGATCTGTTAGTAGAGGTACGCCACAAGGTGGTGTCCTATCTCCACTCCTTTGGAATTTAGTGGTAAATGAACTGTTAATAATACTGGAAGAGGGGGGATTCAATGTGATTGCCTATGCGGATGACATTGCTATAGCCGTTTCAGGAAAGCATCTCAGCACCTTATGTGAACTTCTTCAATCTGCACTCAATAAGCTCACAAATTGGGCAAGTCGTTGTGGACTAGGAGTTAACCCCCACAAAACTGAACTTGTCCTCTTTTCAAGGAAATATAAAATTCCACACGTCGACCCTCCATCTATTAATGGTATAAGTCTTATATTCTCTGACGAAGCAAAATACTTGGGTCTTATTTTGGACAAGAAGTTAAGCTGGAAACCCAATATACAAGAAAGAGTAAGGAAAGCCACAGTAGCCCTTTTCTCTTGCAAAAAAGCCATCGGCAATAAATGGGGTTTAGAGCCCCATGTTATGCATTGGCTATACACATCGGTGATAAGACCGATTCTCACTTACGGGGTGGTCGTCTGGTGGCCTGCCCTAGACACAGCGTCGAATAGTGCTAAGCTCAGTAAAGTCCAACGTACCGCCTGCCTGTGTATAGGTGGTGCGCTGCGCACTACTCCCTCTGCAGCGCTAGAAATACTATTCAACCTGCTACCCCTAGATATTTTCAGCAAGCAAATCGCTGCTTGCTCAGCAATTCGCCTGAAGGCGATCTCTATATGGAAAAATAATAATTATGGCCATGCTAACATACTGAACAACTTCAGTATTCCCCAAAGTAACATAGACTACTCCACATCCCAACTTCATTTTGATAAAAACTTCCAGGTAAGCATACCCTCTAGATCACTCTGGGAGGAAAATGCCTTCCAGGACGACGATCAAATTCAGTTTTTTTACCGATGGGTCGAAAACAAATGATGGGGTGGGGGAGGTGTATACTCTAATAGACTAAATCTTAGTCTCTCCTTCCGTCTACCAAACCATTGTAGCGTGTTCCAGGCGGAACTAATGGCAATTAAAGAGGTTTTATCTTGGCTTAAAGAAAACGTGGTATCTTCTAAGGATATCATCATTTTCTCTGATAGCCAAGCCGCGCTGAGGTCCCTGGATTCCATCTCCTATAACTCTAAAACAGCTCTCGACTGTCGATCATCTCTTAGAGAGATGACGGAACAGTTTAACATTCACCTCTGCTGGGTGCCGGGGCACAGAGATATTCCAGGGAACTGTAAGGCCGACGAACTTGCCAGGAAAGGAACAACACTACCTATATTAACTGAACACAATTACCTGGGTATTCCCATCGCTACATGTAAACTTTTGCTAAGGCAAGAAGCTATGGATAGAACTAATCTTAGGTGGACAAGTGGCAACACATGTCTAGCGACAAAACGGATTTGGCCAAAGCTGGATTCGAATCGCTCTAAGACTTTGATCTCTCTGAGCAGACGGCACATTAGCTCCATTATAGGTGTCATTACAGGACACTGCCTCATAGGTAGACACGCCATAAGACTTAGCGTGTTCGCAAACGACTTTTGCAGAAGTTGTATGGACGAAGAGGAGGAAGAGACAATTGCCCATCTTCTTTGTACATGCCCTGCACTAGCTCACAAAAGGAAGCTCCATCTGGGAGAATACTTCTTCAACGATAGTAGTGATCTGTCTAACGTGGACACTAACTCTCTTCTAAAATTCATTAGAAGCACAAACTGGTTCTAAGTTACTAGGGGGAAACACCCCATACTCGTGGTATCACAACGGTCCTCTTATGGACTAAGTGTGTTGGTCTTTTCAGCCAACAGCCACTTTAACCTAACCTAACCTAACCCTCTACCTGGTCGCTCCATCGGATATGAGTTCTATCTTAACTGCTGAGTCCCTCTGGTTTGGCGTTGAAGACTTTACGAGCTGGAGCGTCGATATCCATTCGCTCTACATGGCCCAACCATGCTAGTCGTTGAACTCGAATTTTATAGGCACGTACAGCACGTATAGTTCGTCGCTGTATCTTCTTCGCCAAATGTTGTCTTCTCTATCTCTGTCTATTTATAACTATACTAGCTGACCCGGCGAACTCCGTACCGCCTTTTTTTAATATTTTGGAAATAACTGAATTTTTTGTCTTCCACGGGTGTAAAGTAGCAGGCTATTAGGAAATCTAACACTTTTAGTTAATTAAAATCAGTTGAATTATCAAAAATCTCATATTTTGAAGCGTTTGATGCACCAAAAGTGATTAACCTGTCAAATATAAAACTACTATTGATTTAACACGTTACGTTGTGTGGAGTTTAATGCTTCGAAAACTCTATACTGTCTTTTGTTCTTAAAGATATAAACCCCCACTTTTCCACTATCCATGAACGGCACTTGTATCAAAGAAGCCAAAACACTTTATCAAAAGCAGTATGGCAGTATGTGTAAGAGTAACAACCTTCTTTGGAATGACCACATACTTGAGAATGCCAAGAATGCTGCAAAACGTTTAGGCTTCTTTTATAGATGCGAGATGTTCTTCACCTTTTCTGATCTGGCTGCAATTTACAAAACGTTTATACGCAATAAACTCGAGTAAAACTCGCATCCCAGGGCAGGTGCTGCCAGCGCCGGATCTAGGATTTGTTCAAGGAGGGGGGGGGGGGGCAAAAGTTGAATTTGGAGCCCCCCCCCAGCAATTTTTTTTTTTTAAGTTTACTACAAAACTTGAACTCATATCGTTAACCTGTTTATATCTTTATGCTCTAATGCTTGATGCTTATGTACGATACATGTCATAAAAGTCTGTCTTGCTAAGGGTTGTCGTGTTACTGATTACTCAAAATGCAATCTTGGCGTATGTGCAAAATAAAACCTTTGGGGTATGTGCCATAATCCAGATTGATTTGATAATTTTTCTATTTCAATAAACGACAGCGGAGAACCTGCTAATGTTGTTCATAAAAGTTAAAAGGCTGTATGCTTATTTGTGATTCTGTCCGATATTTTGATTGCACATTTAACTTTTACTCACTGATATACAAAATCATAACTAATCCATAGAACAGCTTTAGTGAAATAGCTTAGTAGTACACAACAAAAATTCTTTTTCATTTTTACTTGCTCTATAGGGCAAGTATTGGTTTCGTGCAGAAAAAAAAATCTCAAGGTTTTAATCAAACATGACATTAGGATGATAGAGAAGCCCAAAAAAGTGGTTTTCGCCATACCGTCCGTCGGTCTGTCTGTGCGTCTGTGCGGTTGTGTTATAGCAGTTTGAAGAAAAACCTTTGTCGAGGTCGTTTTATTTCGTTTTAGCCCGGTTCAAACTGGTACATTTCATGTAACGGTTTTTTTCATTTTGAATTTGCTCGAAAACGGCTCTAACGATTTTGATTAAACTCAGAATTTAACTTACCTAAGATATTTCTAACAAACTATCGTTTTTCGTTTTTGGCTAAAATGGTGGTTACGAAAATCTGGTTTAAACGGCTTTTTTTAAATGGCCGTAAGTTCGCAACGACTTGATTGCTTATGTACGATAAAAGTCATAAAAGTTTGTCTTGCTAAGGGTTGTCGTGTTACTGATTACTCAAAATGCAATCTTGGCGTATGTGCAAAATAAAACCTTTGGGGTATGTGCTATAATCCAGATTGATTTGATGATTTTTCTTTTTCAATAAACGACAGCGGAGAACCTGCTAATGTTGTTCATAAAAGTTAAAAGGCTGTATGCTTATTTGTGATTCTGTCCGATATTTTGATTGCACATTTAACTTTTACTCACCGATATACAAAATCATAACTAATCCATAGAACAGCTTTAGTGAAATAGCTTAGTAGTACACAACAAAAATTCTTTTTCATTTTTACTTGCTCTATAGGGCAAGTATTGCAAGTATTAACTAAGATATTTCTAACAAACAAGCGGTTTTCGTTTTTGGCTAAAATGGTGGTTACGAAAATCTGGTTTAAACGGCTTTTTTTAAATGGCCGTAAGTTCGCAACGACTTGATTGAATTGACTCAAACTTCGTTTGGCATCGTTCTTTACAGTGTTCTATAGGATGGTTTTGTAAATTTTTCAGTGAAGGCTTTCTAAATGGTAGCTCCCATACAATGAACCGTTCAGTTTTAGCTAACTTTTTTTTGTTTTTTTCTAATTTGCTCAAAAATGGCTCTAACGATTTTGATTAAACTTTGTGTATTATATTCTTTTAGCGTTAGAGAACTGCGTTTTTTGTTTATGGCAAGAAATGCTTATAACGGAGATCTGGTATTAACGTCTTTTTTTTAAATGGCCATAAGTTGTTAACGGTTGTATCGAATTCAAACCTAGCGCCTTCACGTTCTCATTTTTGTTTCGTCTACGTCACGAACACACATCGCCCTTGCATTTTTGTTTTGTTTTACGCTCTACGTTACGGACACACATGCCAAATGGGAAGGTCATATCTGGTTTGTCGTCAACTCTTAAACTATGCTTAACTGGCTGCGCAAAATGGTAAAGCTGCAGCAGTAGCACTAAGCGTCGCAGTAAATGTCAAAAAAAGTAGCTCACTAAGCAGCATTCACGAATACAATGGTGTAGCACTGAACTCAAACAAAAATCGTGCCCGCCATTTCGTTTGTTATTGTTTTACATTGCAGCACGTTCGTGAAGTTCAAATTAAGTCGACTTCAACTTCTCTGTGCTGCAGCTGCTGCTTCACATTGTAGCCGTGCAATACGATTAACGTACATTTAATTTTGACATGCTACGTACTACAGCTGCAGCTTCACCATTGTGCGCAACCAGTTACGACGAACAGATCTTTGTTTATATGCAAGACCGCACTACGTGGAACTGCACTACAATAATTGAAATGCACGTATTCTTTGTATGAAATTATATGAATTAAGTCGCACTACACTACATTGGAGCTGCATTTTAGTGCCAGTAAACTGTTGGTAGTCTACCCAACTATTGCAGAGCCGTTTGCAGTACCGCAAAAGGGATTTTTCCTACATTTGTGACTCTCTCTTACTCTTATATGGATTTCACACCGAGCTGAAAACACGGTTTTTGTGGAAAACCCCCAAAACCTGAACGAAAACACAAGTTTTACCACACATTTTTGCTAAGCACAAGTTTTCGAAAACAACTAGTTTTAAATAAAACTTGTTGAAATACAAAGCAAACACACCTAAGTTTGTTGTGATTCTTTTGTAAGAGACTTTTCGAACGATAATAACAAAACACCCTGTATTCTATTTTTATAAACGAAGTATGTAAATATGTATGTATGTAATAAATAAGAAAGACATATTATGCTGTAATTCTCTCACCGAGCTGAAAACACGGTTTTTGTGGAAAACCCCCAAAACCTGAACGAAAACACAAGTTTTACCACACATTTTTGCTAAGCACAAGTTTTCGAAAACAACTAGTTTTAAATAAAACTTGTTGGAATACAAAGCAAACACACCTAAGTTTGTTGTGATTCTTTTGTAAGAGACTTTTCGAACGATAATAACAAAACACCCTGTATTCTATTTTTATAAACGAAGTATGTAAATATGTATGTATGTAATAAATAAGAAAGACATACTATGCTGTAATTCTCTCATACTGTACTATCGTATGATTTTCTTATGTTGAATGTTAATCTCTCTATAACTTTAAAAAGTCTCCAAAGCTTTCGTTAACTGTTAACTTTTTTTGTAAGGCATGTACATAGGTTACTTTTAAGATCACTTGTAATAAAGATTTTGTTGAGACCAGACGTGGCTTACGAAGTTCTGATTTTTATTTTTTTGCATGAGATTTATTTTTTTTATAATTTAAAATATTTCAACAAGCATACGGCTTTATATTATTTGAAGCATACGGCTTATACTTTCAGAACACACCTCAGTTTGTTTCAATTCTTTCCAAACACACCTAAAAAGCGCATAAACGTCAAAAAAAAAATCAATCATAGCAGCCGAAAATATTTTCATTTCAAAGTTTGATAGTCAGTTGTAAAAATTAAGTGAAATGTAAACGAAAACTTGAAAAGTCCGATGTGAATGATTTTCAGGTTTCGTAAACTTTTAGCTGAAAACCGGGTTTTCGGCTCGGTGTGAAAACCCTATTACACTTAGTTTTTTTTTTTGCTCATCTTTTAATTTTGCTCCCTGCTGAAGGGCAACGAATTAGTTTATAATTTTCAAAAGTTGAAGAGGTTTTTTTTTACGCTCGTTTCTTTCTTCATCTTCCAATTTTGCGCCCCCATGAGGGGCGACGAATTTGTTTAAAGGGGGACGAAAGTGGCTTATAACATATTTCATATTTGGAACAAGAAATAAATAAACATAGCATAATTTCCAAATTTTTTTTTTACTCTCTTTTCCTTGTTCATCTTTTAATTTTGCGCCCTGCTGAAGGGCAACGAATTTGTTTATCATTTTCAAAAGTTGAAGACCTTTATTTTTTTGTCACTCTCGTTTCTCTCTTTATCTTCCAATTTTGCGCCCCCATGAGGGGCGACGAATTTGTTTGTTTGTTTACATATTTCTTTCATATTTGGAACATAAACATTGCATTACTTTGGCGCCCTGTTCAAATGTTGATTCCTTTTTTTTTTTGCTCTCCTATATTTCTTCATCTTCCATTTGGCGCTGCTCAAGGCCAGGCGCCCGGGGCAAGTACCCCCTTTGCCCCCCTAGATCCGGCGGTGGGTGCTGCAAACTTAACACAGTTTCCGACCAAAGAAGTTCAAATTCTTTGTTTAAGAAGCTTTTATGTGCCGCATTTTAATCATATTGACCTCCAATGGAATTAAGTTACTTATACCTATACAGATGTTTGTTATGTGAATTTTAAGGCAAAACTTAAAAACGCAATTATCAATGAAATACATCCAAAAAATACTCACAACATACATACATCAAAAATGTTGAAGTAGTCATTTGAAAAAATTTGGTAAAACTAAAAAAATAAAAAATAAAAAAACCCTATAAATGGGATCTTCTGTTAAAAAAAAAACTTTAATATATTTAAACATTTTATGCCATCTTTTTGGTGCTCTGAAAGATTTTGTTTCCAAGCATTGAAATACATATGTCGGTTTAAGTGTATTATTATTAAAACTAACTGACTAATTGAAAAATCCTCATACAAAAAAACAAGACTGAGAACTCAATCAGTTTAGCCGTTCAAGTTGTACTGTTGTCGCCCCCCCCCCTCCCTCTTTTTCCAGGACTTTATTTGCTGATATTAAAAGCATTTTAATAGATTTTGCTATGGAAAATATAAACATATATTTATATACCACATTACCATATACAAATACATACATATATTCTATTGTACTCGAGTTCAACATATAAACAGCTTCTTAAAAAAAATTTTGTTTGAAATAATAAAATGCACGACTGGGTCGCACGTACTTGCTCTGTGGGTGCAATAGTACGATGTTTACGAAAACCTTTCGAGCATTAAGAACAACTAATTTTTTAAAAAGTTGGTAAAAAATCAATAAAAATTGACTAAAACTGGAAGAAACCATATACGGGGGCTGGCATTAAGAAACCTTTCATATTTGAAATTTAGATTTAGGTGTCATCTTTTGGGTGATATAAATGATACAAATGTCAACTTATGCCCAAATTAATAAAACTGTTAAAACCAATTTCCGCTATTATCATGTGTAGCCAAAAACTAAAAATGCTGTTTTCTTTGAAGCATACTATGACACAAAGTTTCATAAGAATCAGGGAAGCAATTTTTGAGTAAATTAGAAAAAACGAAAAAAAAAAAACATGGCCAAAACCGACCATTTAAAAAAGAGTAACTGAAAAATGCAATGATTTCTGATAGGAAGATGAAAGGAAGTATGCAAAAAAAGTTTGAGTGAATTCGATACAACCGTTGACAAACTTATGGCCATTTGAAAAAAAGCCGTTAAGAGCAGATATCCGTTATTTGCACTTTTAGCCAAAAACTAAAAACGCAGTTCTCTTAAAAACACTAAAATAATGTGATACACAAAGTTAAATCAAAAGCGTTAGAGCCATTTTTGAGCAAATTAGAAAAAACCAAAAAAGTTGGCTAAAACTGAACGGATCATTGTATGGAAGCCACCGTTTAGAAAGGCTTCACTGAAAAATGAACAGAACCATCATGTAGAAATCTATGAGGAACTATGCCAAACGAAGTTTGAGTCAATTCAATCAAGCCGTTGCGAACTTATGGCCACTTGAAAAAACCGTTTTTCCTGATTTTTGTTACGATCATTTAACCCAAAAACAAAAACGCAGTTTTGTTAAAAATATCTTAGGTAAAATAAATTCTTTGTTTAGTCAAAATCGTTAGAGCCGTTACGTGAAGTGTACCAGTTTGAGCCAGGCTAAAACGAAATAAAAAAAACTCGACTATCGATTTTCTTCAAACTGCTATCAAGTTTGAAGAAAATCCGTCAAGCCGTTTAGGCTGTAGCATGACGTGAAAAAGCGCACATCCGCACAGACGCATAGACAGATCGACGGGCGAAAACCATTTTTTTGGGTATCTCATCGTAATGTCATGTTTCATAAAATCTCGATTTTTACTTGCGATTATAGGTACTATAAGGCAAGTTATGCATTCGTCGAAAAAAAAGGTTTTGAGATATCAATCAAACATGACATTACGATGATAGCGAAGACGAAAAAAGATGGTCTAAAAATTCTGTCCGTCTGTATGTCTGTCTGTCTGTCTGTCTGTCTGTCTGTCTGTCTGTCTGTATGTATGTATAGAGACCTACACCCCAAACGGGTGGGCCGAATTGTTTCAAACTTGGTATATACCTTTTTTAGGTATTGTACAGAGGGGAAATTCACATTTTTTTTTAACTCAACAAATAACGGTGCCTGCCATACAACCGTTACGTTAAAGCTTATTTTTCTCAAAAACGGCTCTAACGATTTCTATTTAAAATAAAATGCACGATTGGGTCGCACGAACTTGCTCTAATGAGTGACAGTGGTTTAGGGGCTTGAGATTTTGATAAAAATAAAATTTTCAAAATTCTTAAATAAATACTTAAACTAATTTGAGCTTAAAAAAAAGTACGTCATTTTATTTCTCGGATAAATTTGAATTTATGAGAATAAATTTATAAAAATCTGTGAAGCGGTTTTTGAGAAAAAAAGTTTTTTTTGAAAAACTTTTTGAAAAAAATTTTCAAAAAATATTCAAAAACGCCAGTTCACAGGTATTCAGCAAATACATTTATTTAAAATTTTTAGAAAAAAATTTAATAAGCAGTTTTAAAAATATTAATTTTTTAATTTAAAAAAAAAAAAAAATGCTTTTAAAAATACAAAAAAAAATTTTTCAAAAATATTGGTATGCAATACAAATTGAGCTATCTACAGCTTTATGTGTGTGAAATTTCGAAAGAATCGGTTGAGTCGTTTTTGAGATAGTCGAAAGCAAAAAAAAAACGGTCCTATGGAAAGTACCGTTCTTAGCCATTTTTTAAAACTTTTTTTTCAGCCATATGATTGGTCGTACCTAAAAAGCAACACTGATTTTTTTAAATAGAAATCGTTAGAGCCGTTTTTGAGAAAAATAAGCTTTAACGTAACGGTTGTATGGCAGGTACCGTTATTTTTTGAGCTAAAAAAAAAATTTCAATTTCCCCTCTTTACAATACCTAAAAAAGTCTATATACCCAGTTTGAAGCAATTCGGCCCACCCGTTTGGGCTGTAGGTCTCTATACATACAGACAGACAGACAGACAGACAGACAGACAGACAGACAGACAGACAGACAGACAGACAGACATACAGACAGACATACAGACGGACAGAATTTTTAGACCATCTTTTCTCGTCTTCGCTATCATCGTAATGTCATGTTTGATTGTTATCTCAAAACTTTTTTTTTTCGACGAATGCATAACTTGCCTTATAGTACCTATAATCGCAAGTAAAAATCAGTGTTGCTTTTTAGGTACGACCAATCATATGGCTGAAAAAAAAAGTTTTAAAAAATGGCTAAGAAAGGTACTTTCGGCTAACTCGAAAACGACTCAACCGATTCTTTCGAAATTTCACACACATATAGCTGTAGGTAGCTCAATTTGTATTGCATACCAATATTTTTGAAAAATATTTTTTTGTATTTTTAAGAGCAATTTTAAAAAAAAAATTTAAAAATTAATATTTTGAAAACTGCTTATTAAATTTTTTTCTAAAAATTTTAAATAAATGTATTTGCTGAATACCTATAAACTGGCGTTTTTGAATTTTTTTTTTAAATTTTTTTCAAAAAGTTTTTCAAAAAAAACTTTTTTTCTCAAAAACCGTTCCACAGATTTTTATAAATTTATTCTCATAAATTCACATTTGTCGAGGAAATAAAATGGCGTACTTTTTTTCAGCTCAAATTAGTTAAAGTATTTATTTAAGAATTTTGAAAATTTTATTTTTATCAAAATCTCAAGCCCCTAAACCACTGTCACACATTCGAGCAAGTTCGTGCGACCCAGTCGTGCATTTTATTTTTCCTGCACGAAACCAAAACTTGCCCTATAGAGCTATCAAAAATTTAGTTTCGATTTTTATCGAATTTATTATATACATTTTCTGATTTTTTTTCACATGTTGAATGGAATCATTATCTTACTATCACATTATGTTTGTATGTATGTACCTACATATTAATTTTATGGTGTACTTATATCTGAACTGTGATAAATCTGTTATTTATATTCATATCTGTACCTCATTATCAACCTCTTTTCTTCCAATGTATTAGTGTAGCGCTCACAAACCTCATTAATTAATTTGTTTGTGCTTTGTGTATTGAACGATTTTTTGACTTCAAAACAAAAAACTGATATATAGAATTCCGAATGATACATACATATTTCAAATAATTGATTTTTTTGTTTGGAAAGTTTTTTTTTCATTTGTTTAAATTTTCGAATTTTCTACGCAATTTTCTTAATTTTTTTAATGTGCGAACCTTCTACGAAGTATTTGAAATCATTTAAAAAAAATGAATTAAATCTGTAAAGCCGTTCCCAAGTTTTAGAGCAACAACAAAAAATAGATGTTCGTTTGTATATATATAGGTAATGTATAAATCAAATATAAATACTTGTTTTTCTCCTGTTTTTAATAAAAGTTCTTACTCGTAGTTGGAAGTGTCAAGCTTGTAACCTCGTAATGAATCCTGATCACGTGAAGCTACTTTCAAAAAGACCATATCCAAATTTTAACTCATATCTTTGAAGTTACATTAAAACATCCAGTTCCTATAAGAAAAAACCGTAAAATGAAAAGAGATTTTGAAAAAATAAATTGAAATAACAATTTTTAACAAAAAGACACTAAAAATTAGTTGTGATGGCTTTGCATTGGACAAACAAAAGTGAATTCATCACGTGACATCACACAGAGAATATGCAGCTGGCCATATTATGCTCAGGAAGCCTAACAACAAACTAGAAAAGCCTGATGCCTTCTCCTGAAAGAAAAAGAGTATTGCTTTCGAAAATCAAGAGAGAAATAATACATTTTCATTTCAATACATACTTTTTCTCGATTAATCGGCTTTAGTACAAAAAAAGAAATAGCTAAATTTTCAGCAACTCATGTATCTTATCTGGTGCTTATATTTAATTAAAGACAAAAGATCTTCTAACCTTACTGTTTTAGATAAATGATAGATTTATAAGAGGACGAATAAAATAACTTGAAATAGCAACATTAAATGATTATTTGGAAAAACATATTTTCGAAGCGTCTGCAACAGCAACGCAGCTAGTTTCAATAATCTTTCAATAAGCTATGCATCCAAAACCAAGGAGGACAACTTTGAGTATTGTTTTACACACAAAACAGTTTTTTTTTTCAAAACTTCTGCATCTGAAAGCAATAAACATAATTTACCTGCTGCGGGGTTTTCCAGGTATCTGTGCGTTTAATGAATTTTTTACTACTACATATAACATTCATAAGAAAAAAAAAAAATAATAATCAAGCGATATGTTTATAACCCAGATAACTGGGTCTTACTACTAGCAGTATCTATAAATGTGGGAAGTTTGATGAAAAACGCTATAAAAGCAGTTAGTTAGATTAATTTACATTGAATTATACTTTGTTTCATTAATTGTATAGGTAAGTTATTTGTAACTATTCAACTTCTCATAATAACGTGTAACTCTAACTACCCAAACCAATTCAGTTGATCTCACCTTACCAAACTATAATTTTTGATGTTCATATCCATGTTCCATGATAATTAACAGCAAATCCTAGCCCTAAGGCCTATAATTACCTAATTTCAAATGCCAACACCATATCCCCAGGAGATTCCATTAATATCTTTGTCAAGTATGTACCTACATTTCGTCATAAGCTTTACTAAGTTACCTATATTACTTAAGAAATTTACTCGTCAAACAGTTTTCTAATTATTGGATACCTAATAACACTATTCATTAGTTGGATACACAAGGTGTTAATTTGGTCAGTTCAATTTGTATTGATATCTTAGGTTTATTGAAATAGTTAACGATGGGGGTGCCGTGAAATAACGCCGAGCGAAATAACGCCGAATTTCAAAATTCGGGCTTATTTCACTTCGTGAAAGCGAAATAACGCCGAATTCAGAGAGAAGGCAAAAGAATTTGCAAAGGTAACTGTACTTGTTAGAAAAACAACTGAAGTTTACCGTAATCCTAATATTTTTTGGTTGAAACTCGATGTGAAGTCAGTCATTTCATTAGTTGAGAAAGAGTGGTAAGCATCGGTTAAATGGCTAGTTTTGGTGATTCAGTTTTTGTTTTTGAAATCTGTGAAGGCTTTAGGAAGGGAAGCGAACTTTTATACATTTCTGAAACAAAACAACTTTATAAATTACATAGAAGCCAATTTGTTTAAATTTTGCCCAAGCTCCTTCGTCACAGATTTTGAAAAAGGCTTGAGAAATACTTCCGTCTGCCAAAACTACTACGTGCTGGTTTCATTTTTGTCAAGCGATAAGAAAAAAATCATCCAAGCTGCCAGGTTTCTTTGTTCATATTAACAAAAACAAGGAAGCAAAGCGCCTTTACCGCATATTTTTAGTTCTCCCTCTGCTAAAACCGAGTGATATGGAAATAACATTTGAAATTCTTAATAATGAGGCGAAAGGTGTACCGTTTAGAGTGAAATGGGAGTACATCTTTAAGGATTTTCTGATATATTTCAGAAGACAGTGGATAGAAAGTATAAGAAATAGTTTTCGGTATTTGTAAGGGTTCTAAATGCTTAAATAAAAAAGAATGAGAAATTTGAAAAAATAATATTTCCGCATTTAGAATTTGAGAAAATAATATTTAAAAATGCGCTATTTTTAAACTATTATTTTCTCAAATTCTAAATGCGGAAATATTATTTTCTCAAATTTCCCATTCTTTTTTATTTCAGCATTTAGAATTTGAGAAAATAGTAGTTAAATAATAGTTAATAGCGAAAATAAAAAGAATGAGAAATATAATAATAACAATTCGATCGAATTTTAAACTATTATTTTCTCGAATTATAAATGCTGCAATAAAAAGAATGAGAAATAATAATTCGAAATTCACCCGATTTATATTTATATAATATCAAATGAGTTTCTTAACTGAATACAAACTTAGGTATATAATGTATTTTTGTATATGTTTAGGAAAATCCTTCAGCTGTTTCCGTGTTCAGAGCTCCTATGACAACAACAAGCGCTGTTGATGGATACAATAGTCGACTAAGCCGGATGTTTATGAAATTTGGAAATTTTTTCAAGTTTGTGGACTGCCTATTGGATGAAGACGTTATAAAATTTAAAGAATTTATAATGTCAATGGATGCCACCTTCCAAATTTTTGAACCCACGGAAAGAATTGAAAAATCACCAATTGCGAAATAGCTATTCAGTTGTAATTTACAAAACATGTTTTTTTTTGTAAATCACGGCGCTTTGATTCGAAACTAATAGAAAAATATGGCAACTTAACTTTCAATTCATCTCAAGTTACAACAATTCCTAAGTTGAGATTTACAATTAAAAGTTATAATTCAAGTTTGTGCCCTTCAAAGTAAATTACAACCTTTTTGTCGCAATTTACTACTTCAAGGGAATAATTCCATTTATACTTTTTACCAATCTGGATTTGCTAAAATTTTTTCGTGATTTATATTCACTGAGTGATTTATATTCACTGAGTGTTAAAATCAACTCAAGTGTGTCTGACGGCTACGTCGAAGGTCCGGAGTACGATCCCTGCATCCAACTAATAATTATCTTCTTTTTTTTTACTTGCTCTATAGGGCAAGTATTGGTTTCGTGCAGAAAAAAAAAATCGAGGTTTTAATCAAACATGACATTACGATGATAGAGAAGCCCAAAAAAGTGGTTTTCGCCATACCGTCCGTCGGTCTGTCTGTGCGTCTGTGCGTCTGTGCGGATGTGCGGATGTGCGGATGTGCGCTTTTTCACGTCATGCTACAGCCTAAACGGCTTGACGGATTTTCTTCAAACTTGGTATATAGCAGTTTGAAGAAAAACCATTGTCGAGGTTTTTTTTATTTTATTTTAACCCGGCTTAAACTGGTACCTTTCAAGTAACGGTTTTTTTCAATTTGGATTTTCTCGAAAACGGCTCTAACGATTTTGATTAAATTTAAAATTTAGCTTACTTTAAGCATTTCTCACAAAACTGCGTTTTTTGTTTTTGCCTCAAATGGTCGTAACGAAAATCAGGTTTTAACGGCTTTTTTTCAAATAGCCATAAGTTCACAACGGCTTGATTGAATCAACTAAAACTTTGTTTGACATAGTTTTTAATAGTGTTCTATAGGATGGTTTAGTAAATTTTTCACTGAAGCCTTTCTAAACGGTGGCTTCCATACAACGAGCCGTTGAGTTTTAGCCAACTTTTTTTGGTTTTTTCTAATTTTCTCGAAAATGGCTCTAACGATTTTGATTAAACTTTGTGTGTTATATTCTTTTAGTGTTTTTAAGAGAACTGCGTTTTTAGTTTTTGGCTAAAAATGCAAATAACGGAGATCTGCTCTTAACGGCTTTTTTTCAGATGGCCATAAGTTGTCAACGGTTGCATCGAATTCACTCAAACTTTGTTTGGTATAGTTCCTTACAGCTTCCTATCAGATGGCATTGATTTTTTTTTTCAGTTTCTCTTTTTTAAATGGTGGCTCCTATACAAAGAGCCACTAGATTTTGGCCAATTTTTTCATTTTTTCAAATTTACTCAAAAACGGCTTCCTCGATTTTTATGAAACTTTGTATGTAACATACATAAAATACTTCAAACAAAACTGCATTTTTAGTTTTTGGCTATACATGATAATAGCGGAAATTGCTTTTAACAGTATAATTTATTAGGCCATAACCCATAAGTGGACATTTGTATCATTTATAACACCCAAAAGATAACGTCTTAATTTTAAATATTAAAGGTTTCTTAACGTTACCTTCCGTATATCGAGTTTTCCAGTTTTAGCCAAATTTTTTTGGTTTTTACCAAATTTTTCAAAAATGAATTGTTCTTATTGATCGAAAAGTTTGTTTTCATCTTACTATTGCACCAACAGAGCAAGTACGTGCGACCCAGTCGTGCATTTTATTTTTTTTTGGTACTGTCTCTTTTGAGGAAAAGAAAAACCCCCGAAAAATAAATCTGGTTAATCTGGTTCAGCGGGAAATGGTATTCCACCAGAATATCAAGGCACATACACCAATCGTTCAGAATATAAGTCATTAGGCTCTGGCCCCGCTTGTGTCTCCAATAATGCCTTTTTTGTATAGTTCTATTATGTACATAGGGAGTACAAGGTTGAATTTCAACTACACACATTATACAGGGTGATTCACGAGCGTTGTGCCAAAAAGCTAGAGCGTGTAGGTTAAGTTGAGACAAGAAAAAAATCGTATGGGAGGGGGGGTCTATGCCCCTCCGTTTAGCCGATAGGGGCAATTTTCTGAAAAATTGACTTATTTTGTAAAAAAAATATTAAAAATCAACGGCTTCGTTTGCAACACCGTGTTATACGTTTTTGGAAACCCAAAAACTCCTTCTTTTATTTCGTTTTTAAATTAAATTGTTTTAACGAATAGTTTAAAAAACATAAATTTTCAAACTCAAAATTTTGAAAAAAAAAATTTGAAAAAATAATTTTAAAACTAATTTTTTTCAAAATGTTACGTATTTAAGTATAATTTTTGTTCTCAGAATTCAACGCTCCCATTAATTTTTAATCCAATACTGAAAACCGTATGGCTCTACGACTTTTTGTTGCTAAGGTATTCAAAAATAACCGAACCTACTTCTTGTTTTTTTTAACAAAATAAGTCAATTTTTCAGAACATTGCCCCTCCTGGCTAAACGGGGGGGAATAGACCCACCCTCCCATACGATTTTTTTCTTGTCTCAACTCAACCTACACGCTCTGGCTTTTTGGCACAACGCTCGTGAATCACCCTGTATACAATTTCTTACCTTTATTTAAATGATCATCACAAAAAATTGTACATTAGAGGTTAGACATCCAAAATAAGACGACAATATTTTTCTCGCCAATAAAACATAATCTTAATTCAAAACACCCTTAAAATGTTACTCATATTCAGGTTGCTTCTTATTATTAACTAGCTTTTGCCCGCTACTTCGTACGCGTGGATTTTAGAAAAGAGTAGGTATCTCAGTATATTTTTGTTTTTGCACAACCGGTTCAAAATGGGGGGTATGTGTGGTATGAAAGCTACATACCTTACCAGCTCTACAGCCGTAAGATTTTTGGCTTCTGTATAATATTATTTCGAAGTATCATAAAGTTGCAAAGTTGGAGGGTTAAGTTCTGAAGCAATATACGAATATACCTAATTGGAATGCCCACTTTCAAAACGATGCTGCGCGCCGATACTGCTATTTATGGCAGCTCCGCTTCATCAGTTTTGGGCGTAAGTATTGCTCGTTCACCGTTCTTTATGGTTGCATTATTTTTCGATTTCTGCTTTCGCGGAATAAGGCATTGTCTATATGTTGGTAAATAGCGCCATCTATGATGTTTTTGATGTAACTTATATTCAGAACGACTAACTTATTTCTATTCATGTATACGTAGGTAAGTGTGGCGCTATTTTATTTTGTAAGTGAGACGCTAACTTCCTTAAAATCTTTTAATTTTGCGTTAAGTTCATTGAATAACGTTCGATTGCAGCCATATTAAAAAACAACCAGTATTACATATTTTCCTGCGATAAAATATAGCCCATATTTTAAGTTGGCGTACTACCAATTTATCTGCGAAAACCGCATTCAATTCCATGCAGTAGTTTTTGCGTGATGCGCGTACAAACATACAGACAGACAGACAGACAGACAGACAAAAATTCTAAAAACGGTTGTTTTGGCTTCTGTGGGTCTAATACAGACTCCCCTTATTAGTTTTGCATCTATATCTTCAATGTACAGACATCGACCCGTTACAATTTTATTATATGTATAGATTTTGATATCCAACTTGGATGCATCACCATGGCCTAGTAGATGTGCGCTAGGTTGGTATGCAGAGGGTCTCGAGTTCGATTCCTAGAATCAGCTAAGTAAGTAAAAGTTACATACTCGTATTTCAATAAATAATAATAAATGCTTTTCAATAAATAGAAAACGTTGCTTTCTCTCAAAGCGAACAAATTATTTGTTACAAATTGAGTAAAATGGGGTTGCAATTTACGACTTACCACTCATTTTTTCAAAAACATATTTTCGATTCAAAACAAAAAGATGGAAATCTACGACTCGCTTTTTGCAATTTACAATCGAGTAAATATAAAATGGATCAATTTTCGACTCGCGATGGCAATGTTTTATTTCTCAGGATCGAATTATTGACCCAAAAAAGTGATAATTTGCTATTTTTGAGTGTCAATATCTTCATTTCGTTCAATTTTGAAAATTGCGAACAAGGAGTCGTAATTTACAAAACCCCGAGCTAGGGTGAGAAACTGCATAAAATGTTCGTGATTTGCAGCTCATTTTTCTTGCTCTGATCTAAAAATTCTTTCCGTGCCGCCAAAGAAAAAATACAAAGATAGGAGTGCAAATTGAAGCGGCTTTGATTAAACTGGACAAAAAGCGTATATCAATCCACGACTTCCTTAACCAAATGACAAATGAAAGCAATAATCTACTTTCTGAAGATTTGCTTGTTGAAAGTGTAAGCAGCGATGAAGATGAAGGGGATGCAGATCTATGTTTTAGTAGAACCGGATTATTTTAATGATGATGATATATCTCTACTGTGCATTATATGTTGTGAAATTGCTCAAACTATCCTTCTTCAACCCTCTAACCACTTTAAATTGTGTTTGAACTGTTATACAGGATTGCCAAAAAAATATTTAAAAGTCGGTTGATAACCCGACTCTTTGTCCGATTTGCAGGCAAATTGTTCAAAGTACCACAAAAGTATTTTATTAAACTCATATATTCTAAGCATCTATTTCTTAAACTGTAGTTCTGTTATAAGTGACATACTTTACCGTATAGGTAGCTTGAAATTAATTAAATGACTAAAACTTTATCAAATAAAATAAAATGAAAACAAAATGATGAATGTGTTTGAAATATGTGTAAATTCATTGAATGGTATATATTCAAGGGAAGGAAGGAATCTTTATCTGAATGGCTTTATAAACTAACTAAAAGCGAAATAAGGCCGACTTTTCGTTATTTCACTTTAACAAAGTGAAATAACACCGAACATGAATATTCGGCGTTATTTCGCTTTCACAAAGTGAAATAAGGCCGAATTTTGAAATTCGGCGTTATTTCGCTCGGCGTTATTTCACGGCACCAACGATGGGATGTAAACTTGCTTTGAGAAGCCAATTGAATGCTTTTATTCCTCTTTTTCGTTATTGGATTTGAGATTTGACTAATAATATTGGCTAGTATAAATAGTCGTTTGTTTGTCAACCTCGCATTAAAACTCCGATCCAATTTTTTTTTATAACTGAGTATAAGAACACAATATGCTGCCAGATCTAGTGGAGCCTCAGGCGCCATCTTGAAAAAAAAGTATTTGGCTGATATATCATAAATTATAAACTTTACGGCAAAACTTATTGAACTATTATTGTAAAAAATTTAATTTCGCATCTTTGTTTTCAGCAAACTTTGTTGTAAGACTTACAATTCACGTGTTATGGCCCATTAAATGACCCGGTCTATCTCGGCTGATTACTCTAAAAGTATTGTATTTATCACTTAAATGCTTCTAACCATTTTTAAAGATCAGTTGATGAAAACTTTTTTTCTAATGTCCACACTTTTTGAGTTATATATAGTGGCACTCCAATTTTTTAATTAAAAAAATATTTTTTTACAGAGCAGAATACTGACTTAAATATATATTCACAAACAAATTATTATTTCTTATTTGCTTACTTGCAACACAGTTAATCTTTGGTTATTTACGTTCGAAAATTCTTTCTTCAATCCAAACGCATGGTAGGCATTTCCATAGGGTCAACTTTACACGTTCGGGTTAGCTTTACATACTCTTTTTTTTTTTTGGGATTTTGAAATTTCGGCTTTTCAGGAATTTGCAATTTCGGGATTCTGGATTTTCGTAATTTCGGATTTTCGGGTTCTCATTATTTTTTGTTTTCGGGATTTCATCCAAAGTCAAGTTCTTCATGTTCCGGGTATTTTCAATATTTGACCTTATGTCACTTTGTCATGTGTCAATTACCTGTTTCAGGGGATTGATATAAAATATTTTAATCCATATTGTATACAAAATACTTCCTTATAATACTTTTAAGAAAGGGATTTAATGCAACAAATAAAAGGAACTCCACTGTGAGTTAGTTTGGGACATTTATTGAAATAATGCGTATACATCCCATGACCCCACGTAGAAGGTAAATGGACAAAAAGGTTATAAGCCTTTTAAATGTCAGCTTAACACAATCACACTTTTACAGGCTAAAATATATTGAAAGTTTCTGAGTACACCACAGTTGAACACATTCAGTGTGCTTAAATATATATATTATGTGGAGAAATGGATGATAGCAAGGCATCCCTGACTTTATTTACAAGGAAGCTTAAGCCTGAAGTTATTCGTTGTGGAATTCAATTCACAAAGTTCACATCATTGACGCTGTGAAAGCAAAATAACATAAATAAACAGATTCGAGTGATATACCTTGAATATACAAAGAGAAAACCGATTTATGCAAAGTAGAAAATACCGTAAAATAAGGATAGACGCAGAGAATGGAATAGGATATAGGTGTGGAAGAAATGTGTTTCCTTATTGAAACAAGATTTCCCCTTCATCACACTCATTCTCGAAACCAAATTGATATTAACGAATATCATTGCGACATCCTCTCCTCATGCAAAAAAAAAAACTTTTCTTGCCCTGTTTTGAAATTGTCTCTGTGTGAGACAAAAGATAAAAACACTTTGCTTTAAGGAAAGAAATGCATAAATAAGAATCAATCTAGCATAAGGCATAAAAGACATAATACGCATTCATAGAAAAAAAATTCTAACAATCAAACATAACATTATGATAATATGGAATTTGAAAAAAATGAGTCGGACAATTCTGTCTGTCTGTCTGTCTGTCCGTATGTCTTTATGTCTATATAGTTCCTTTAAGCCTTAATGGCTGAACCGATTCGCTTTAAACTTGGTACATAGTATTGTTTTGGTATTAACATTCTAAACATTATGTAAACTTTATGTTTTGGTTGGAATAGATTCATTAGGAAAAGTCAAATATCGGTACCTCCCATAGGAACGGTTTTTTAAAATCAGATTTTTTTATAAGCCACTTGACGGATTTCGATAAAATTTTAATGTAGGAGCGAGGCTTTTTATAAACAAAATAACATGAATTATTAAATTTTTCACAAAAAGTTTTTGGAGTTAAAACAGTTAAATTTTTGTTTTAAGTTTTGGGTTTTTAAAAAACGGTTTCATCTTTTTAAATTTTATTTTTCTGATAAAAACTAGAAACACTAGAAATTGGTATACTCAAAAAAAAAAAAAAAATTTGGATACGTTTTCTAAAAAAATTTCAAAAAAAACCGTTCTTTAAATAAAGGTGGTCGGCCGATTTTGAAAACTTTTTTAATTAAAATTAAAAACAGATGGCCTACTTCATTTTTTAAACGTTTTAACCGTTCTTTAAATAAAGGTGTTCGGCCGATTTTGAAAACTTTTTTAATTAAAATTAAAAACAGATGGCCTACTTCATTTTTTAAACGTTTTAACTAGTGATTAATAAATGTTCATAATTTTTTTTTCAAAAACCACCACTGTCCACAATAGAGCAAGTTCATGCGACCCAAGTAGTGCACTTTATTTTATATTTACATACATAGGACATCGAAAAGGAAGATCAACCCCTTACGGGGGTACCACTATATTTCTTTTTGTTTTAGAGATAAAATATTTGCTTGTTTCTAAAATACATAAATTTACAACATGAACAAAGAAAGGTAGTTTTCCCAGTTATAAAGTAGCGTGTATTTCTATAAGTTAAGAAGTTCAAAAAACAAACAAACCTGTTAGTGTGTCCTGGAGTTTAACTATTTTTATTTAATTTTAGTTTTCACAGAGCAAAAAGTCCCGTAGTGAAGTTATTGCCCACTTAGAAAGATAAATCCATTATTAACACAAGCCCACAAGCTAGTGGTCCCACAGCCTATTATGCATTTTTACTTGTTTTACTTGCGATTGTAGGTAGGTACTATGAGGCAAGTTATGCATTCGTCGAACAAAAAAGTTTTGGGATAACAATCAAACATGACATTACGATGATAGCGAAGACAAAAAAGAAATTTTATAATGTCTTGTTTGATTGTTTTTTAAAATGTGTACCTCTAACTTCTGTAAAATCGAGATCATCAGTTCCAGATTGGTATGATAGTGAAATTAAAAGCCTTAAGAACCTCAGAAACAAGTTTTGGTCAGTTTATAAATTATCTCGAAGTGAAGCCGACTTTGAAAACTTTTGCCGTGCCCGTGAAAATTTCAATAGATCTTCAAGTTTAAAATATTTGAATTATCTGCAGAAGGTACAAAGAGATCTTAAAATGAATCCAAAATATTTTTGGAACTTTATAAATAGTAAAAGGAAGTCTTGTCCATATCCGTCTGTTCTTAAGTCAAACGATATATCTAGTCATGACCCTCGTGTTATTACACAATTGTCTGTGATACTTTAAACTGTGATACTTCGAACTGTGATATACTTGACGAAAATAGCCAAAATTTTGGCTTTTTGAAATCATTCTCTTACTTGACTGATATAAACTTCAATATTAATTCTGATAACATTGCTAAGTTCATATCTAATCTTGACGAGAATTGTAAACCAGGTCCGGATGGTATACCTTCTATTATTTTAAAAAAATGCGCAAATAATTTGCTTTTCCCTTTATCCACTCTCTTTAATTGTTCTCTGTTTTCTTGTCCATTTCCGTGTATTTGGAAAAAATCCTTCATAATCCCTTTACACAAAAAAGGTAAAAAGACGAAATTCAAAACTATAGGCCTATAGCCAAACTATCGGTTATTCCGAAGCTTTTTGAAGCTATTATTTGTGAATCTCTGTGTTTCTATGTCAAATCAGTCATTGTTCCGAATCAACATGGCTTAACAAAAGGTCGCTCTACTGTAACGTTTCTTATGGAGCTAACCGAACTGTGCATTGATGCATTTAAGAAAAAGAAAGTAATTGACTGCGTCTTTACGGACTTTAGTAAGGCATTTGATAAACTCTCCCATAAGATCTTGCTAAAAAAAGCTAAGAAATCTTGGTTTTAGCGAAAATTTTGTTATGTGTTGTGTTTTTAGCGATTGTCCATCAAATTATTTTACAGTTAACTCTGGAGTACCACAGGGTAGCCATTTAGGACCTCTACTTTTTATTTTATTTATTAATGACTTACCATCTATCTTGAAGTATTCTAAATGCCTCATTTACGCGGATGATGTGACAATTTTTAAAACTATTTCTAGTATTATTGATTGCGTGTGAAATGTTGCAATCCGACCTTAATTCGTTTTTTGACTGGTGTTCTCGTAATTGCTTGTCTCTTAATATTAATAAATGTAATTTTATGAGCCTCACAAGAAAACTTTTAGTAACTCCATTTAATTATTCGTTAAATGGAATTTCCCTATCTTGTATGGAAAACGTAAATGTTCTTGGCGTCATATTAAATCGAAAGCTTGAATTTATTCAGCACATCAACTCCATATCAAATAGAGCCAATTCAATTCTAGGCTGGATTATGAGAGAGTCACGGCAATTTTCAGATCCTTTTGTTACAAAACAGCTTTTTATAACATTTGTTCGTCCCATTCTTGAATATGCTTGCCAGGTTTGGTCACCCCATTACGAATGCCATATATTAAGGTTAGAACGTGTTCAAAAAAAGATTTCTGCGATTTGCCTTGCGGGGCTTAGGTTGGGAAATTCCTTACGAGCTTCCCGCATACATCAGTCGACTGAAACTAATTGAATTAAACTTGTGAATAGACGTTCTTATTTAAGTTTTGTTTTTATCGTTAAATTAATAAATGGTAACATAGACTCTTTGTACCTTTTGTCTCGAATAAATTTTAATATTCCTCAAAGAAACTTACGGAATCTACCTAGCTGCATAAATGTCCCAAACTGTCGTACTAATTATGAACGATTTTCTCCCTTAAACAAAATGTTTAAATTATTTAATCTTCTCAATAATAGATGTAATAACTTATTTGACCAATTATTAAATTTTTCATCTAAATTTCAGTCAAATTTGTATTCAATTATATAATTGTACTCTTATTATAATAGACATAAGTACTTATATCTGAAGCTAGTCTTTAGCTATGTAAATAAATAAATAAAACTGTACGTCGCGTGTTCGCTTACGCGTTTAATTAAAACCTTTGAATTTGTGTTGATATCTTTTCTTTTGTATGTAAATAAAAGTTGTAGAACATGAAATTTGTACGGACATACCGCGATTGAATTTTTTAATCAAAAAAGTTTTGACTATATTTCCCGACGTTTCGACAGGGTTACACTTGTCGTGGTCACGGGTTGACTGATGGCTCGTGGGTGGATCTTTTTATTCTCTCATATTTATGTTATTGTGCGTAAAGGATACCGGTGCTTTGGTTGTGCTTGCAGATGAGCTGGTACTAGTTGTTGCAACCGTGAGGACTGTTATTGTTTTTGTGAATTTATGTACTCTTGTGAGCATGCAAAACTCATAGCATCAGTTGGCAGATTATTTTGATTTATGTTTTTGTGTTTAGCTTGGATTTTGTTAAGTTTTAATGCATTTATTAGAGGATCCCATGCAGAAGAAAGATTAAAGCTTTGATCTGGATTGAAATTCGAATGCATTTTTATTTCTATTGCTTCTCTTACCAATCTAGGTACATAAAATCTTTCAGTGGAAATCGATTTAGCTTGATAGAATCGTATGAAGTGTTCCTCATTATAGGCTTAATGCTCACATATGGCCGATTTTGTGACTTCATTCTTTTGAATGGACTTTATACGCTCTTTCAGTCTTGTGGAGATTGCTCTTTTTTGTCTCATCTACATAAGATGAGCCACAACTACATGGCACAGAATAAACTCCTGGATTTTGCAATGGATTTTTATCTTTTGGAGATCTAAGAGCTGGCGGATTTTTTCTGGTGGCTTGAAAATCGATTGTATGCCATGCTTTGATAAGATTCTTCCAGTTGCTTCTGAAACACATTTTCTATACGGAAGAATAGTTCGTTTTTCATCTTTTTGTGTTGAGTTTTAAGGCTTGCCGAATAAATAAATAAATGAAATGAAATGAAATGAAAGTTTTCTGAAACTGTTTTTTCTTTTTGCTTCCAAGACCGTTGTTTGGAAACACAGCCATTTCTTTTAAGAGCTGCATCGACATGTTTTAACTCTTCTACACGATGATCATTGTCACAGATTGTATTCGCTCTATTAACAAGAGCCGATACCAATACCACACAGGCGAAATTCGATGGATGGTGATGAGAAGCAGCATGTAGATGTAAGTATCTATCGGTATGGGTAAATAAATAAAAGTTATTGAATTTATTTTAATCACCAAGGAGTTACATGAACAGTTTATTCCCGATATGAATGAATTGGAGTTGGAAGGATGATTAAGATTTTGAATTTATTTTAATCACCAAGGAGTTACATGAACAGTTTATTCCCGATATGAATGAATTGGAGTTGGAAGGATGATTAAGATTCGAAATTAAATAAAGTGCACGACTGCGAAGTACGATACTTGACCTAATGTGTTGCAGTCCTGGGGAAAAAAGCATTGAAAAAATCATATGAAACTTTATTAATCACTTAAAAATCACTAGGTAAAACGTTTTTTGGAGAAGATAAAGTTAACCATATAATTTTGTTTACTGTTTTGAATTTTAAGATGATTTTTTTTAAAATCGTTAGACCAGTTTTTTTTTAAATCAATGTCATATATGTCAGGTATCGTTAGTTTAAGAGCTACTGTAGAATGCTAATTCCAAAAGCCCCTCTATAGGAAGTCATAATAGTACTATGTACCAAATTTGAAGCAAATCGGTACAGACCATATGGCTGTAGGTATGCCGATACAGGCAGACAGACAGGATTGTCGGACCAACTTTTTTCGGCTTCTCTATGACTGTTTGATTGTCAAAAAAAAAAAAAAAAAAAAAATACGAATGCATAACTTGCCTAGTACCTATAATTGCAAGTAAAAATGAAGAGGTAAAATAAAATAAATGAAAGGTGGTACGAAGAACACTGGGCAGGGCAACCTAGTTTATAAATATAAAGTTTATTTAAAAGAAAAGGCCAAAATAGATCCGTTATGCTTGTTGTGAATGTAACTGGAATTAAAACGGATAAGTACAAAACTAAAAGCAGATCTAAGTTGAATCCTATTAAACTACAGCAAACAACTGAATATTGTATTTACTCACTATAAGCATATAGGCATATAACAAGTAATTAGCTAGTAGAGTTATGTCAAAATTCTTAATCAAGTTGGCGGGTACCAAAGATTATGTTATTTATGAAACCTTAAGTTTTCCTGAATTGGATTTTATTCCAACCAAAAGCAAAACCTCTGCCTGAACATATTCAAAATCTATGAATAATTTACTATTAGTACCCAGTAGTTTATGGTAGGTATAGGTATTTTTATGAAAATTGAAGGTATTATTTTTGTAATATTTTTTTTTTTTTTTTTTGTTTATTGCTTTATTTTATAAGAATTCTTATTGGCAACGTTATCGAAAATCCCCAAAATTGGTTAGACATAATTACCTATTTATAGGTTTCTATAAGATGCATGTAATTTGTTTAGTAACTAATTTTTGAACAATGGCTCAATATTATGACAGTGTTCGGTCTTAGATAAAATTGTTTGGATAAAAAGCAAAACAAAAATTATTTCGAATAAATTAGTTTGTGTATGGGTTTGTGATATATCGGAATTTTTTTCATAAAAATTGAAAATGAAAAAAATTAAATTTTGCTAAACTAAATGAAAGAAGAACAACATTCCATTGAAGTTTAAAGTTAAAGAGCAAATATTTATCTTGAAAACATTAAAGTTAAAAAAACCGTGACATATTATACGAGTACGTATCTTCCAAGTATGAACGGTGGGCCCATCAGTTAGATTACGTTCATTCTCTTTTTACGGCGCATGTTCGATGGTATCTAAACTATTGACAATGCAAAACATTACTGTAAATTAAATGTTTTTAGGGAGCTTTGTTTCCAGCGGACATAAACGGTGAAAACTAATTCGAATTTTCGGCGGAAAAAGAAGATAGAAGTTCGACATTGATCCGGTTTCCTCTCAAAAACTTTGTTTCCTTACGAAGTTCTGCAAAAGCATATTCGGACTTTTTGTAGAACGTCAAATTTCCTACATGGTTGGTAGCACCAGGTTTGTCTGTAAAAAAATAATACCATGTATGCTACGTATGTTGCATATGTTGCAAATGCACTTGCCACTATGCAATCAATTAATGGTGGTCGTACAGCGCACTCTGAACTTAAATTGCCTTTAAACATCCAGGTTAACGAAGCGCCTAAACGTAATATTTCTAAAACGTCGGCAATGGCCAAAGTCTTACAACAGTGTAAGATTATTGTATGAGATGAGTGTACAATGGCACACAAAAAGTCACTTGAAGCTTTAGATCGAACTCTGAAATATTAATGTCTGCCTTAAATGTTCTCCTTTGTGGATATAATGTTAAAACACTAACACACACTAAAATGATCAATCTACTGAAGAATTTTCAAAGCAGCTGTTGGATATTGGCCATATTGGAAATGAAAAAATGTCCGTTGACGTTGATAGTTCAAATGGCCAAATAAAATAACACTGCGTTTCTATTGTAAAAGGAATTTAAAGAAAGAATTGGTTCAAAGTGTGTTTTCAAGTATTTCGGAGAACTATAAAAATCGTACTTGGTTAAGTGAAAGAGCTAAAGGCAAAATAAAAGATGTCGCTGAAATGAATGCATCTATTTTAGAAGAAATAGATATACAAATCAGTTGATACAATTATAAATGAGGAAGACGTAGTGAATTACCCGACGGAACTTATGAATTCGCTTGATTTACCGGGACTGCAACCTCATTATTTAGGTATAAAAATTGGAGCCCCGATTATAATGCTGCGTAATATTGTGACGCTTTTTTATACTCAGGCTGAGGTTAGCTCATGGATGTCCAGGGTTGTTCCCAAAAGAAAGCAAAAAACTCAGGGTTGAAGAGTGTCGAACTCAGAAACAACAATATCTTTATTGATCTTAGTTTTCTTAACAATTTATTTCATACTCTTATTGATATTCTTAAAATAAAAGATTACAATTCATTTACTATGATACCTTAGATACTAGGTCTGTGGAGATTCCTCTAGAAAGGAAGAGCTCCACGACAATAAACGAGTGGCCTAAACGCCGGTCAACGATCCACCACGACCAACAGCGGAGTGGAAAGCTGGCAAAAATCGGTTGAGCAAGGCTCGGTCTATGGTACCCCTAAGAAAAGGAGTAGCCACGACAAAAAACTGGTAGTTCCAAACTAGGTCTATGGAGAAGCTTACGAGAGCAGCAACCCCACGACAATAAACGGAGGTCAGTAGAGATTCCTCTAGAAAGGAAGAGCTCCACGACAATAAACGAGTGGCCTAAACGCCGGTCAACGATCCACCACGACCAACAGCGGAGTGGAAAGCTGACAAAAAACTTTTTGCGTACCTTCGAGTGAGAACTCTTATCCCGGTTTTCTATTTGCAATAGAACTCCTTCCAATGGCTGGGAGATCGAGTCTCATTTTCCATGCAAATTTCGCATCTACTTATGGAATTTCACTGAAAGGAGAGACTGTGAATTATAAAGTTAAATGTTAAAAATACTTGCAAATGAGTAATTCATTTTGAGTGATGCATTAATTTGGCTGCTCTTCTGGTTTAGGTCCTAGGAAGTGGTTGGCAGTCCAAATCAGCGGTGCGGGGTGGAGGGGCAGGTGGAATTTATTGGTGAATGCAGTGTTGGTGTTACGTCACGTGATGGTGATTTGATTATTCATTATATGAATAAATGTATGGAATCTTCTTGGCGTTCGGTGGCGGTGGTGGAACTATTGTGGTGGTGGTGGCGGCGGTTAGTTGGTTATTGCGGTCGGATGCGGAGGGGGCGGCAGGAAAGGTGTAACTTCGTTACATTCCCCCCTTGCTTACGGGACGAGGACTTTCTCGTCGAAAGTCGTGGCTGTAAATATCTTTTTTTTTTTTTTTTTTTTTTTTTTTTTTTTTTAATTCAACTTAACATTGAGTAAAAAAAAACAGGCTTATAAATAGATCGATCAATATAAACTTAAGCAAAACGTATTAAATACGAAAAGAAAAACTTAAAAAAAAAATTCATTGTGAGCTCGGTCTTCTTTCTTCTTCTTAACTTCTAGTCTAGTTCGACTTCGATGGTTTTTCGCTGCCCCTTAAATCGCAGCTCAGCGTGAGTACCTTTTCGATTCATTCGCACGTTGATTTGGCCCCACGGGCGTTGAATGCTGAACGTCCGGTAGTGTCGGCTCCCTCTCAACCTGATGCCTCTGAATGGGTACAATACTCTGCTGGAGTGTTGGCTCCTTTCGGGTCGGATCGGAAGGGCAAAGTTTCGAGTCGGTTCTTCGGCTGGTCGGTTTCGAGATTGCCAAGTTCTTTCGGCCTTTTTGTGTCGCACGCGCACCTTCCCTAAGCCTACTGTAGGTGGAGGCTTTGGTAAAATCGGCTGACTGGCTTCCGAATCATGGTTCGGAGTGTTGACGGGGCTCCTTCGACACTTGGTTCGGTGAAATACGGCTGAGCGTTGGCTTCTGGTTGACGGCTTTATTTTACGTGGTTCGGTCGGCTGTTGCATCCTAGGGTCAGTGACAGACTGACTTGTGCTTTGGCGGCGGCGGTGTGGTGGCTTCACTTTCTTGACCTGAGGTGCAGGTGCGGGAATATTGTGAGCGACACGCTCGGCCGAAGTCAAACGGTTTGATTTCGGGATAAGCGAGTGCAGCTTCTGTCTCGGGCTGTGGTGCAAAGCGATGGTAGGCTCCGGGAAATTCCCTTTTTTTAACAAGGCGGGTACGGGATCCATCGGAAAAATAAACGGCAGCTGGGGCGGTGCAAGTAACTCCGGCTGGTACTTTCTTCGGTTAGAGGTGGAATGACAACTGGTACTACTTGACCTCTGGTACGGAACTCGAATTGCGTGCACGGTGGTTATCGGGCTATTGGTGACATCGGACGGCAGCGGTTGCTTGCAAGAGAGTGGTTTGCCTCTCATGAATATTTGCAAACCTGCGTTGTTCATTAGAAGCATTCCCAACACTGCATCCTCGGCGAGAGAAGGAAGATACGTCACTTCGGCGGTCAAAGAAGTTTCGCCCAGTAAGAAGGTAGCAGTGTAATGCTCGGTCGTTACCACAGGTGCTCCATTCGCCATATGAATGACCTGGTGACACTCCCGCATAGGAAATCTTAGCTCTCGGAATACTTGTCTTAACGGCTGTCCGACAAACGTTTTGGTCGAACCGGTGTCGATCAGAACCTGGTATTCTTGGTTTCCCACTCTGAGAGGGACGAAAAATCGGGGGTCTTGTTCGGGCGGGGCGTTCACTACAGCTACGGCTTGTCGGTGGCATGGGCAATCCTTCGTTAGTCTGCCGTCTTCTCCGCAGAAGGAGCAGAACATCCGGAACGGTCGGTGGCATGCTTCCTTACAATGGCCCCGCTGTTTGCAATTCCAGCAGTGCGTATCGCGGTCGTACGGTGCTGGTGGCGGCGGTAATCGGGTTGCTGGGGGATACTGGCCGGTGGCTATGGGTATCGGACGTGAGTTGCGGTCGTCACTTTGTATAGCTTCAAACTCTTCAGCTAAATGAACCAGCTCATCTAGGGTATCGAAGTCTTTGCGACGTATATAATACCGGTATTCCGGCCTCATGTTGTCGAAAATCCGGTCGATATTTTCGGTTGCCGACATGCATGGGTGCTGGTGCAATAAGTACTGGGCGGATAGGATGTATTCCTTGGCCTTTTCACGTGGCCCCTGACGTTTCCTTATTATCTCCTCTTCTAACTTGTGCAGGTATCGGGCGGGTAAAAAATGACTGATGAAGGCTTCTCGAAAATCTTCGCAGGTGGATAGATTATCCCTCTTTATCCTAAACCATTGCAAGGCGGTTCCTCGGAATATTTCCGGTAATGTCCGTAGCACATCGTTTGGAGGAATGTTATAACACTGCGTCAATTCGGATAACCTCTCTAGAAATTCAAGAGGATTCCCAGATGAATCGAACCTCAAGTCCCACTTACGGACTGTGTTCATTAACTCAGCTTCGTAGCTGAGTGTGAGCCGGTTTGGGGGGAGGAAATGCTGTCCCGGTTCATGCTCTTTATTTTCCCGTTCGGTCGGTGCATGCTGGTGATGGCTTGGTCCGGGATGTGTGGCGGCTATGGGCGGGTCGGCTGGTTTTATGATCTTGTTCGGTGGCTGGGTCGGCGGTATGAGCGGTGGGACTTCAAAGCGTGGTTCTATATATATTGGGGAAACGGGTCCCCTTCGGTGCGGCTAGATTCCAGGTCAGTGGGTTCCTTCGGCGGTTGCGGTTTCTGGGTGGGTAAAGGCTTTACGGGCGGTTCGTCATCTAATCTCTGTTCCACAATGTCTTCCCATTTTTCGCACAGATTTTGCATTGAACCATGCGAGCGTACCTTTTTGAGGTGGGTACTTAGACGTTGACGAAGATCCTTCACTTTCCCGTCGGTCTCTAGACTTAGTGTTCCTAACGTCTCGACTAACTCGGATTTCTTCATATAATGTATGAAGCCGAGGTTCTTGAGGATGTTCTGGTCATCTTCCTTATTGTTTTCATCGGTTCGGAACATGACTGCTGTACGTTGTAGCAAGTTGATGATCCAAGTTCGGTCGGCGGTTATTGGTGGTACCTTTCGAAGGCTCCTGGTCGGTCGGCGGTCGGAGTTCGGTTGAGTCTTCTAAAGGTCCCTGCTCGGGCGCCAATTTGTGATGCTTTTTTATACTCAGGCTGAGGTTAGCTCATGGATGTCCAGGGTTGTTCCCAAAAGAAAGCAAAAAACTCAGGGTTGAAGAGTGTCGAACTCCGAAACAACAATATCTTTATTGATCTTAGTTTTCTTAACAATTTATTTCATACTCTTATTGATATTCTTAAAATAAAAGATTACAATTCATTTACTATGATACCTTAGATACTAGGTCTGTGGAGATTCCTCTAGAAAGGAAGAGCTCCACGACAATAAACGAGTGGCCTAAACGCCGGTCAACGATCCACCACGACCAACAGCGGAGTGGAAAGCTGGCAAAAATCGGTTGAGCAAGGCTCGGTCTATGGTACCCCTAAGAAAAGGAGTAGCCACGACAAAAAACTGGTAGTTCCAAACTAGGTCTATGGAGAAGCTTACGAGAGCAGCAACCCCACGACAATAAACGGAGGTCAGTAGAGATTCCTCTAGAAAGGAAGAGCTCCACGACAATAAACGAGTGGCCTAAACGCCGGTCAACGATCCACCACGACCAACAGCGGAGTGGAAAGCTGACAAAAAACTTTTGCTTCAAAACTTTGTGAGGTTTCTGCTGGTATTCCCCGCAGCGTACCTTCGAGTGAGAACTCTTATCCCGGTTTTCTATTTGCAATAGAACTCCTTCCAATGGCTGGGAGATCGAGTCTCATTTTTCATGCAAATTTCGCATCTACTTATGGAATTTCACTGAAAGGAGAGACTGTGAATTATAAAGTTAAATGTTAAAAATACTTGCAAATGAGTAATTCATTTTGAGTGATGCATTAATTTGGCTGCTCTTCTGGTTTAGGTCCTAGGAAGTGGTTGGCAGTCCAAATCAGCGGTGCGGGGTGGAGGGGCAGGTGGAATTTATTGGTGAATGCAGTGTTGGTGTTACGTCACGTGATGGTGATTCGATTATTCATTATATGAATAAATGTATGGAATCTTCTTGGCGTTCGGTGGCGGTGGTGGAACTATTGTGGTTGTTGGTGGCGGCGGTTAGTTGGTTATTGCGGTCGGATGCGGAGGGGGCGGCAGGAAAGGTGTAACTTCGTTACAATATTAATCAACCTCAATTTTGCAATGGTAATAGACCAGCTGTAAAAAAGTGAATGAACAATCTAATTGAAGCTACGATTCTTAGTGGCAAATATAAAGGGGAAGATGTTTTGATCCCCAGAATTCCATCTGATTTGCCATTTGATTTTAAACATCTTCAATTTCCTTTTTGCCTTACTTTTGCCATCACTATAAATAAAGCACAAAGTCAGTCGTTGAAAATTTGCGGTATTGATTTAGACTAACCGGTGTTTTCTCATGTTCAACTGTATGTTGGGTGTTCTAGAGTAGGGAAACCGTTCGCAATTTTTTTTATGTAAAAGATGGTAATACAAACAATGTTGTTTATAAGAAAGCATTTAGAATAAAATGTTAGAAATTTTAAAAACGCATTTTATTCAAATGTTTTCTATCTGCTCCCTTAAGTCTTAGCATTTCTCGAGCCTGACGAATTGAAAAATGGTACGACTTTTTTTATTGGGAAATCTGCTCCGCAAAGTGGGCATGGGTTGAGAAAACAAACAGTCAAGTATTGGAATTGAGATTAGTTAATCGTCATGGCGAAGGCAAGATGAATTGGAACTGAATTCGTTTAAACTCAAAGGGCATATCTGTTGGGATACTTGGAATCCTCGGAATGAGAACAAACTCATCTTTAAATTTTCCGTTGAGTATGGTCGCGGGCATCACATCACTCTTCAGTTTTCTTATGACCAAGCGCGTTCCATCGCATAGTTTTGGTTGTTTTTGATTTCGAAGCTGATGACTACCGAGCCCGCCTTCAGTTGTAAATTGTGCTGTGGTAAGCAGTGTTGGCAAGTAAGTTACATGAAGTAAGTTACTCGTTTAGTTACGCGTAACTAATATGAATTAGTTACGCCCAATATTTGGCGTAACTAATGTAACTAATGTAACTAAATGTAACTAAATGTAACTAAATGTAACTAACTGTAACTAAATAAAACTAACTCTAACTTAATAATAAAAAATAAAAAAAATCACATTTCATCCTGAATCCCAATCGACTATTGACAAAATTCTTTTATTAGCAAGGGCAACGGCAACCTGGCAAGGAATACATATTGAAATTACTATGTTCCTGATGACTGCTGGAACACAATGGAGCCGGAGCCGGATCCGCAATCGCATCCGTATCGCATGTCAAAATATTGAATACACACGAATTCAATGTTGTGAACACAACGAGACGGATCCGCAAACGCAGCCGTAAACGGCGACGGACGAGTTGGCCATCTTTTAATAAAAACGTGCGTATTTTTGACATTCCATAAAAAAAAGAGCAACGTGTTAATAAAATCCTTTTAGAAATTAGGTCAGGTAATTACAAATTTATAGAAAAGAATATACATGATGCGATATAGGTGTTTTCATCTTTTATATGCATATAGCTATATGTATGTTTCTCAACGGAAATTGTAAAAAAAAGTTGAGTACGTACGACTCAATTGTGGGCACTTCCAATTAGGTAGGAACGGAATGCGATACGGTTGCGGCTGCGGTTCCGGCTGCGTTTTTCTATTGTGTTCCAGCAGTGAAAAGGAAATTTAATAAAATATTATATTCTTGGAGCATACAATAGAATTTTACTTACATTTAAAGTTTTCCCTTCTTTCTTGAGATTCCTGGACATTTCTTTGTTTATTGTGATTTATTTTTGTATGGTAAATTCAGATTTAATCTCAGATTTGGTCTCAAATTTCAGATTTGGCTCGCCCACAGGAAATCAAACGAGATCTATTTGGTTTTATTATTTTTAAATTTTTTTTTGCAGAAATATAGTTATTTAAAAATGTATTCCTTGCCAGGTTGCTGTGGCCACAGCTGGCCGCTGGCCCGACGGAAATATCAATCATCCAGCTTTGCCATAAAACAGTGTAGTCAATCGTCATTCGATCGGGTTTGTGGACGGAACTTCTAAATTTTAATTTAACATAAAATGTGAGTTTTTGTATATGAAAAATTTTATTAGTTATAGTTAGTTACATTTAGTTACAATTAGTTACATTTAGTTACATTAGTTACATTAGTTACATTAGTTACATAAGTTACATTAGTTACGTGTAACTAATTAAAATTTCAAAGTTACGCGTAACTATCCAACGCTGGCTGGTAAGTCAGGTACATCTAAGGAGTTTAAAAACTCAGTTGGATAATTAGTGGCTTCATCTTCGTTTGTTACACAGTCAATAGTTTTGAATGAATGCAGAGTACCAACGACTTGATTCTCAATTATAAAGTTTAAGTCATTCACATCTCTATTCTTAGCTGCCGAAATTGGACAGATCTTTTAAGTTTCGATAAAGAGCTTCCAATGCGTTATTGTGCATTCATCCCAGATGTGATTTGTGAGGCTACTACAACTTTTTCTATTGCAGAGTGTTTTGCAATGTTACATGTCGGTTGTTCAGTAGCTTGAAGATTTAATGGCAATTTCAACGCTGAATGAGCAATTTCTACCGCAATTTCGGAACTCGCACGAATAGTAACCAAAATCAATGACATGAGGAATGTCTTTCCTGTTCCACCAGGGGCATCCATTAAAAATAATCCACCATTCCATCATCAATTGTATTAATTAATTTATCATAAACTTTCTTCTATTTTGGGTTCAACAGTTCATTCGTTTGAACTGATTGGTCTAATTCATATCGATCATATTCACGTTCACGTTCCAATTCTCTATTAAATGAGTCTTTCACTGTGCGATCTGGCGCTGGCACTCCTAACCTGACTAACAAACTGCCGCACTTATGAGGTAACACATATCTTCGATTAAGAGCAAAGCCTTGTTATGCATCTCCTCATTAGAATCAAGATCAGGATTTTTTGAACTGACACGAATTGGATGTAAAATGTCTTCTGCCATTTAAAAAAAACCGATTCGCAGATTTCGATAATATTCTTCTTTAAAAATAAAATAAATTCAAGCAATAAAATGGTGTACTTTTTTCATTGAATTAATATTTCTTTAATTTAATCTTATCTTTTCTTATCTTATATAATAAAAAAATATTAAAAATGAGTTTGATATAAATGATTTATAAGAAAGCATTTGAATAAAATGTAAGATATTTAAAAAACGAATTTTATTCAAAGTTTTCTTTCTATACCCTTTCATATTTGCATTTCTCAATTTATACGCCTCTTGGCTACACTGAATTTTATTAAGAGGCAACAGCCCATTGCAAATCTGCTCAGCGAAACGGGCATGGGTTTGCTAGTCTATATATATAACAATGGATGTATGTTTGTTTGTTTGTTTGTAAATATGTTATGGACCCTGAAACCGCCCACCCAATTGAGCTCAAACTTTCAGAAAATCTTTGGTATTATTTCGAGAATGTTCCTGTAAGGTTTTGTCCAAATCGACCATCCAGTTTGACCATAAGACGAAGAAAAATACACCGGGTCATTAGAAATGTTTAATTTAAAAAATCGTTTTTGTTTTTAGTGATTGTAGTTTACGGATGGCTTGAGGGCTAAATATTTCTTGCAAGACTTAGCTGTTTATAGGGTGAAATATGGTAAAAAAAATAGTAGGTATCCTATTGATTTTTATACCCTTTTCCATAGAATGGGTATATTGTATTTGGTGTGGAGTTTGTAACATAGAGAAATAATACCGTTAGGTATAGAAAAGTATATAATATTCTGACTCAGAATCAAAAGCCTAGTCGATTTTGCCATGTCCGTCCGTATGTATACTCTCTAGAGGTCGCAATTTTTGAGCTAGAAAGCTGAAATTTTGTATATATAATCTTTGGTTCAAGAGTAAGGCTAAGTTCTTGAACCAGCAAAATCCGCCCACAAACACGCCCACAATCGCTATTTTTGTTGAACAACCTCAATTTGGTAGAATTAAATTATGTTTTTTGTACAGTTAAAATAAAAGCATAACACTAAAACTTTGCACTCGTAAACTTTAGGTAAACTTCCTTCCAATTAAATAAAAAAATATCAGTTTGGGCGTGGGTGACGCCCATTTTTTATACAAAATCATCAATATTGTTTTTATAAAATAACAATTGTTATATTAAAGCGAAAAACATTAATTTTTGTGGGTATTACTTGCACATAAACATCTTGTGTATGAAATCAAAAAATTTGATTTTGGGCGTGGCTGACGCCCACTTTTCACTAGAATTTTTAAAAAAATGGTTTTTGTAAATAAACGGTCTTTATAATGAAAATGCAAGCCAAAATTTTGCGTCTCTTAGTAGAAACTAAAAAGAGTGTGTATAAAAAGAAATTTTTGAATTTTGGGCGTGGCTTTCGCCCACTTTTCATGAAAGAACGAAAAACGTAGTTTTAAAAATATAAGGTACTACCAATATTCAATCGAAACCTTTTCCTTCCTTTTGTTATTTGAAAAATATATCTCTACATTTTCTTGTGTAAATTTTTTCAATACCCCCACTTTTAAAGGCGTGATTTTGATAAAATACCTTTGTTCAGGTAAGATCGTTTAAAAACTACTCGATTCAGCTGTAGTTTTACACATATGCTTAAATACTGACTAATTATCAAAGCTCAGTTAGTGCTTCAAATTTATAAGACACGCCCACTTTTAAGGGGCGTTTCCGTCAAAAGTCGTATAATGCATCAATTTTATAACATTTTTCAACTATTGGTCGCAGTTTTGAAGTAAAAGGATGAACACTTAGATTTAAGTTCCTTGGTAACGTAGCAGAGTGTGGTTCAAGAATTGTTAAAAACACCAGTAATCGCTATTTATATTCAAAAGCTAATTTTTAAAAATTTAAGATTTGTCTTGTTTTGTTCAAATTGATCTGCAAGAATAAAATTGAACGTCTTTGAGCTCATACTAATTGCCTTGGCAATAAAAAGTCTCAAATTTGGGTGTGGCGCACGCTTTTTTTATTGTGCCAGCACTAATTGAACATCACACCACACAAAATTAATATTATTGAATTTTTGTCTGTCTGCTAAAGAAGAATTTTGTTTCTGAAACTGGAACATCGGTTGGCTGCGGGAGGCGAACGCATACACATACAAAAATATAGGAAATAGGGTATCCAACCGTTCGTTGCAAACGTACTGTAGATCTCGCTTATGTTTGAATTTTTGTCTGTCTGCTAAAGAAGAATTTTGTTTCTGAAACTGGAACATCGGCTGGCTGCGGGAGGCGAACGCATACACATACAAAAATATAGGGAATAGGGTATCCAACAGTTCGTTGCAAACGTACTGTAGCTCTCGCTTATGTTTTTTTTTTAATTTCCCATAGAAAAATCTATTAAAATGCTTTTTTTAACGCTATCTACTGAAGTCTCTTATTTTGAAACATTGCATGGTAAAGAAAATTGCAGTTAATTAGTTCATAATAACAACAATATCTCTACAAAATTGAACGGAAACTACAATTCTTAATGAACTTGCAGTAAAAGAAAAGAAAAATAGTTCGAAGAAAAAGTTTCATACATCATACATATTTTCATATGCAACTGCAAATTCAATTTTATTTACCTTTTTTTTGATTCAAGTTGCATTTTAAAATACTTCAAAAACAGTAAAGATACAAAAATACCAAATATTGGAAAAGGCAAAGCAGCAACAAAGTCTTTAGGGAAGAGGAGTGGGATGGCAGCAGTAAAAGATGAACGGCTAAACTGATTGAGTTCCTACAATCATTAATCATATATTAAATGTGCTTAGTTTGTTTGTGTGAGTGTTATCAAATTAGTCAGTCAGTATATGTATACCTACCTACAACCTACATATTTCAATGATTGGAAAAAAATAAACCAAAACCGAAAAGTTTAACTTAACGATAATCATAAATTTAAATTGGTAGGAGCGAAGAAAACGCTAAACTTTTGCCTGTTGGAACATTCAACTAACGATGTTGTGCAAAAGGTTTTCGATGATATCCTGACCAACTACAAAAATAACGATTGGCTTTGTAAACATGCACCAAAAAAACGATGACGTCAACAAAATAAACCATCAAATTCAAATTGAAATTTTCGGCAAACAAATGAAATACAAATCAATTGATACAGTTTTGGAGGAGGAACAAACTGCCAACTACCCAATCGAATTCTTGAACTCATTGGAGCTATCTGGAATGCCACCAAATGAATTAGTTCTCAAACTAGGTTCACCGTTGATGTAAATGCACATAACGTGCAACCGCAGAAGCTGTGCAACGGAACCAGACTTGCCCTAAGAAAAACTCTTATCAAATTTAATCGAGGCCAAAATTATTACCGGCAAGAGAGCAAAGGCGAATTTGTCCTGATTCCGCAAATACCAATTCTTTCGACAGATTTGCCGTTTAGCTTAAAACGACTGCAATTTCCGTTACGCCTAGCCTTTGCAATCACCATCAATAAAGCGCAGGGACAGTCGTTAACTATTGCTGGCCCTAATTTAGAAAATGCATGCTTTTCCCACGTCCAGTTGTATGTCGGATGCTCCAGAGTTGGAACACCTTAAAATGTATACATTTATACACCTAACAAAAAAACTAAAAACATTGTATAACCGTTTTCACTACGTTAGTAAAATAAAATAATTTTAGCATTAAAAATCAAATAAAACAATAAAAGATATAATACGACTTCTGTTTTTTAAGTTATTAAATTATAACCTTACTTACTTACTTACTTATGTTGGCGCCACTGGAGCGTGGTACTCCAAGGCCTTGCTGAGAATGCCCCTCCAGCCGGCTCGATCTCTAGCCTGCTGTCTCCAATTTCGTACTCCAAGTTGACGGATGTCTCCCTCTACCTGGTCACTCCATCGAAGATGAGGTCTACCTTGGCTTCTGACTCCCTCGGGTTTGGCGTTGAAGACTTTACGAGTTGGAGCGTCGATGTCCATTCGCTCGACATGGCCCAGCCATCTTAGTCTTTGGATTCGAATTTTTCTGGCTAGGCTTATGTCGCTGTACAGCTCGTACAGTTCATTGTTATATCTTCTTCTCCAAACGTTGTTTTCGCGATTTACGCAGACAGGACCATAGATCGTACGCAGAACTTTTCTCTCGAAGACTCCAAGTGAATTTTCATCCGATTGGGAGAGGGTCCATGCTTCCGCACCATATAGCAGGACCGGGATGATGAGTGTTTTATACAGTGTCACCTTGGTTCTTCTCGATAGGGCTTTACTCCTCAATTGCTTACTCAGCCCAAAGAAACAGCGATTAGCAAGAGTTAGTCTGCGTTTGATTTCAGCGCTGATGTTGTTGCCTGTGTTTACAGCAGTGCCCAGGAAGACAAATTCACTGACTACCTCGAAGTTATACCTATCAATGGTTACGTTCTGACCAAGTCGGTGGTGGGATTGGACTTTTGTTGATGAAAGCATATACTTCGTCTTGTCCTCGTTTATTTTCAGCCCCATTCTGCTTGCTGCTGACTCCATAGTAGTGAAAGCACCGGTTACTGCTCGCTTTGTTCTTCCTATCACGTCTATGTCATCAGCAAACCCAAGTAATTGTGTCGATCTATTGAAAATGGTGCCTGATGTACTGGCATGGGTGCTACGTATTACATTTTCAAGCACAATATTAAAACAGCTGCATGACAGTGCGTCACCTTGTCTTAGCCCTCTGGTGGTTTCGAAGGTTTCAGTAGAGTCTCTACCAACTTGGACGGAACAGCGAGCATTCTCCAACGTCATCCTGATAAGGCGTATCAGTTTAGCAGGGATTCTAAAGTTAGACATGGCACGATACAGTTCAACTCTATTAACACTGTCGTAGGCGGCTTTAAAATCGACGAACAGGTGGTGGGTGTCGATGTTATACTCTTGGGTTTTCTCCAGGATCTGGCGTAATGTGAATATTTGGTCGGTGGTAGATTTTCCAGGTCTGAAGCCGCATTGGTAAGGACCTATCAGGTCGTCAGCAAACGGCTTGAGACGTTCACATAAAACGCTGGACAGGATCTTATAGGCGATGTTTAAAAGGCTTATGCCTCTATAGTTGGCGCAGAGGAGGCGGTCTCCTTTTTTGTGAATCGGGCAGATGGTACTGAGATTCCACTCATCGGGCATACTTTCCTCCGACCATATTTTGCAGATGAGTTGGTGTATGCTCCTGACCAGGTCATCTCCAGCGTGTTTAAAAAGCTCCGCTTGAAGGCCATCACATCCAGCTGCCTTATTCATCTTTAGTCTGGTGATGGCTACTTTGATTTCATTTTGGTCGGGCGGGTGTAGTTCGTGGTCGTCATCTAGATTAACTGGAACAAGTTGATCTTGGGCGGGATCTTGGCTGTCATCGCCATTTAGCAACCGGTTAAAGTAGTCTCTCCAGATGGCTAACATCGCCTGCGTTTCCACTATGGTATTTCCATCCTGATCTTCGCAGGGCCCAGGGCGGCTTGTGAAACCGGATGTAGACTGTTTCACCTTTTTATAGAAGTTTCGTACCTCTTTTCTGCAAAAACATCTCTGCATCTCCTCGACTTCGCGTTGCTGGTGTTCTTTTTTCTTTCTCCTGAGTAGACGTTTCTCAACTTTCCTTCGCTCAACATAGAGATTTCTGGATGCTCTAGTATCTCTCTGGAGCCACGACTTGTATGCCTCCGTTTTGGCTTTGTTTGCCTGAGCACATTCGGAGTCGAACCAGGGGTTTCTGGGGGGTGGATGTGAGAAGCCCAATACCTCTGACGCAGCACTTCTTATGGCTTGTTGACATAGCTGCCATTGGTCTTCCGGGTTCATGTCATCAGTCGAAGGATTTCTCGCAAGCTCAAGGGATACGCGGTCGGCATAGGCAGCGGCGGTCTCTTCCGATTGAAGACGTCCAACATTGAATTTCCTAGGTGTAGTCGGTGTTCGCCTAAGAACTTCCATGGAGATCCGTACCCTAAGTTTTGCACCGACTAGGTAGTGGTCCGAATCGATGTTTGCTCCTCGGAATGTACGGACATTCATAATGCTGGAGGAGTGTCTTCCATCAATCACAACATGGTCGATTTGGTTGCAGGTTCGACCATCTGGGGATCGACATGTGCCCTTGTGGATGTCGGGACGTGGGAATCGCGTGCTGCTCAGCACCATTTTTTTTCCCGCTGCAAAATCGATGAGCCTGAGTCCGTTGTCGGAGGTGGTGTCGTGCAGGCTGTGTTTTCCGATCGTCATACCAAAGATGTCCTCTCTCCCAATTTTGGCATTGAAGTCTCCCAAGAGAATTTTAATGTCATGTTTTGGGCACTGCTCATATGTTTTGGCGAGGAGCTCGTAGAAACATTCTTTGGTAGCGTCGTCTTTCTCTTCTGTAGGGGCATGGGCGCTAATTAGGCTTATGTGGTGGAATTTGGCCTTAATGCGGATCGTTGTCACTCTCTCGCTGACTTCGCGAAAGCTCAAGACCTTTTGCCTAAGTCTTCCTCTGACAGCGAATCCGCACCCAAACAAGCGCGATCTCCCATCAAGGTGGCATTTCCCATAATAGAAATTACAGTCCTCTGTAATTCTCAGGCCCGGTCCATCCCATCGCATCTCCTGCAGGGCTGTTATATCAGCGTTGAGACTGGCGAGGGTCTCGGCTAGCTGCTCGGCTTTACGCGGCCTGTTTAGCGTACGCACATTCCACGTGCATATGCGTAAATCGTTGTCCATTTTTCGTTTGCGGGGGGGGGTCGTCAACATTTTTGGTTCTTTCATCCTGTGCATGACATATAGATCTTTGTGGTGGTTGGATCTTCAGAGCGTATCTCTTTCTTCCTGCTCCTAGTTCCTGAGAAGATAACTCAGGTATCTACAACCTATGGATCCGATGGATCCAACGTTCGTCGTTAATTCACCTTTCGGCTATCCAGCAGGCACCACTTGGAGGTGACGATACGATTTTGCCCACAAAATTATTATTAAATTATAACCATTTAATAATAATGACTCACATTTTCAGTAAAAAAAGTAAACTTATGAACGGATGAACTTAAAGGAAAATTTACAATTGGCAATTGCCAATTTTTCAACTTAAAACCAACGATAAAGCTTTTGAATTCATTAACTATATCAATGAATTATTAGAATATAACGACGAGCTGATTTGCCTCGGCGATTTTAATCTTAGCAATATTGCTTGGTTACGATGTCCTGAATCGAACGTAATGTTGCCAACTGGACACCTCAAATCTGGTGACTCAAAACTAATTGACGATTTAAACTCACTTGGACTACACCACTTTAACGATGTTTCTAATTGCAATGGAAGAATTTTGGATCTAATTTTCGCAAGCTGTGATGAAGATATTGTTGTGGAAAAATCAACAGATCCTTTAGAAGTTGAAGATAACCATCATCCATCTTTATCCTTTTCTCTTTCTTTTGATTTAATATTTCATTCTGACCTTAATGAAAATTTTTACACTTTTAATTTTAAAAAGACAGATTTTAACAAATTAAATATGCTGCTGTCACAAGTTGATTGGTCATATCTCAATAATTGTTTAACTGTGAACACTATGGTGTTTGAATTTTATAATGTCTTGTTTGATTGTTTTTTAAAATCTGTACCTCTAACTTCTGTAAAATCGAGATCATCCGTTCCAGATTGGTATGATAGTGAAATTAAAAGCCTTAAGAACCTCAGAAACAAGTTTTGGTCAGTATATAAATTATCTCGAAGTGAAGCCGACTTTGAAAACTTTTGCCGTGCTCGTGAAAATTTCAATAGATCTTCATGTTTAAAATATTTGAATTATCTGCAGAACGTACAAAGAGATCTTAAAATGAATCCAAAATATTTTTGGAACTTTATAAATAGTAAAAGGAAGTCTTGTCCATATCCGTCTGTTCTTAAGTCAAACGATATATCTAGTCATGACCCTCGTGTTATTACACAATTGTTTGCAGACTTTTTTCAAAGTGCCTTTAACTGTGATACTAACATCTGTGATACTTTAAACTGTGATACTTCGAACTGTGATATACTTGACGAAAATAGCCAAAATTTTGGCTTTTTGAAATCATTCTCTTACTTGACTGATATAAACTTCAATATTAATTCTGATAACATTGCTAAGTTCATATCTAATCTTGACGAGAATTGTAAACCAGGTCCGGATGGTATACCTTCTATTATTTTAAAAAAATGCGCAAATAATTTGCTTTTCCCTTTATCCACTCTCTTTAATTGTTCTCTGTTTTCTTGTCAATTTCCGTGTATTTGGAAAAAATCCTTCATAATCCCTTTACACAAAAAAGGTAAAAAAGACGAAATTCAAAACTATAGGCCTATAGCCAAACTATCGGTTATTCCGAAGCTTTTTGAAGCTATTATTTGTGAATCTCTGTGTTTCTATGTCAAATCAGTCATTGTTCCGAATCAACATGGCTTTACAAAAGGTTGCACTACTGTAACGTTTCTTATGGAGCCAACCGAACTGTGCATTGATGCATTTAAGAAAAAGAAAGTAATTGACTGCGTCTTTACGGACTTTAGTAAGGCATTTGATAAACTCTCTCATAAGATCTTGCTAAAAAAGCTAAGAAATCTTGGTTTTAGCGAAAATTTTGTTATGTGGCTTCAATCTTATTTATTAAACAGATCTTATGCAGTGTTGTTTAGCGATTGTCCATCAAATTATTTTACAGTTAACTCTGGAATACCACAGGGTAGCCATTTAGGACCTCTACTTTTTATTTTATTTATTAATGACTTACCATCTATCTTGAAGTATTCTAAATGCCTCATTTACGCGGATGATGTGACAATTTTTAAAACTATTTCTAGTATTAGTGATTGTGAAATGTTGCAATCCGACCTTAATTCGTTTTTTGACTGGTGTGTTCGTAATTGCTTGTCTCTTAATATAAATAAATGTAATTTTATGAGCCTCACAAGAAAACTTTTAGTAACTCTATTTAATTATTCGTTAAATGGAATTTCCCTATCTTGTATGGAAAACGTAAATGTTCTTGGCGTCATATTAGATCGAAAGCTTGAATTTATTCAGCACATCAACTCCATATCAAATAGAGCCAATTCAATTCTAGGCTGGATTAAGAGAGAGTCACGGCAATTTTCAGATCTTTTGTTACAAAACAGCTTTTTATAACATTTGTTCGTCCCATTCTTGAATATGCTTGCCAGGTTTGGTCACCCCATTACGAATGCCATATATTAAGGTTAGAACGTGTTCAAAAAAGATTTCTGCGATTTGCCTTGCGGGGCTTAGGTTGGGAAAATCCTTACGAGCTTCCCGCATACATCAGTCGACTGAAACTAATTGATTTGCCATCCCTTGTGAATAGACGTTCTTATTTAAGTTTTGTTTTTATCGTTAAATTAATAAATGGTAACATAGACTCTTTGTACCTTTTGTCTCGAATAAATTTTAACATTCCTCAAAGAAACTTACAGAATCTACCTAGCTGCTTAAATGTACCAAACTGTCGTACTAATTATGAACGATTTTCTCCCTTAAACAAAATGTTTGAATTATTTAATCTTCTCAATAATAGATGTAACAACTTATTTGACCAATCGTTAAATTTTTCATCTAAATTTCAGTCAAATTTGTATTCAATTATATAATTGTACCCTTATTATAATAGACAAAAGTACTTATATCTGAAGCTAGTCTTTAGCTATGTAAATGTAAATAAACAGTAAAGTACAGTCGGGCGTATGCGTACTTTTCTGAGTTCATTTATTTAAAAAAAAAAAAATACCATCCATGTTCTCATAGTTTAGACAAACTGATTGGACGGTATAAATGTAATAAATTAAGAAGTCAAACTTATCACGCTATCTGCTCGGAAGGGCAGGACAACGTCTGCCGGGACAGCTAGTCTTTATATAAAAAATCAATTCAACTAGCTATAGATTTAAGTGCAACGAAACAACGGAACATACAATAACTTTATTTTATAAAAGAGCAACTACTTCAAAATGCTGCACATAAATAGGTACTTTTAACAGAGGGAACATGTATTCCTTAACCTCAAAAATAAATGCAGTGTGAAATAGCTAGAACCAAAATATATATTTATATTAATCCATGAGTGTCAAAAAAAAGTTTTTTATCGACTAGACTACATTACAAAAACAGCAGGAACACGCCGCCAATAGCTTGCTTCCAAATTGGTTGCCTTGGAAGGACCAGACCAAGATTCATAAATCATTGCCGTTTAATGAAATTGAACTCTGTGTGGCATCTTAACGATGCCATGGAAATACCGAAATCCATTTAAACTCATGCTTTTCCCATAGATTTTCTCATTGTGCTTGGGATTTTTATCCCTGTAGGTATTACTTAATTCAACCTTCACGCCACCAGCGATAAAATAAAAAAATACTTTTTATTCGACTTAAATTGATAGATATAAATTTTGTCTGGTATATTGAAAAGCTCTATTTAAGAAATATGCTATACATAGAGTTCCATGAAATACAAATTAAATTAGTTCCATTTCCGTATTTTTTTGGTTTCAGGAAAAAAGTCCGTATAAAGTTGACATAATTAAAACATTAAAAAAAAAATTACCAACATTTTCCTTTACTTAATGAAATCTGATTTGTAAGTTTTTGTATCAAGACTATGTTCATACATTATATATTTATATGTATTTTGTAACTTTGTGTTAAGCAATTAAATTGTAATTTTTAAATAGCCATTTGCAGAGCAAAAATACTATTTTTGTCGCAAATTTATTTTTAAAATTAATCTTTTGTTTGCTTGAAATTTCATCAACGATTGATTTTTAAAAGGTAAACACACCCCAAAAATGCTCGGAAAGAATTTAATAAAAATTGAAACGCGTTTTATTGAATTAAAATTTGTTTTTTATATAACATGAACGCAATACTTTTCTACATTAAAAGTACATTCACATCCGTAGTCCGGCAAATCTAACTTGCCCTTACAAGGAGAGGTGAAATCAATTTTCGATCCGTATTCTGGTGGATCCTCACAATTTGTATGGAGCATCATCCAAAAAGCACTATATTATTTGAATTTTAAAGCAAATTTAAGGTAATAAATGATTTCATCCAAATAAATTAAATCTATCTGTGTAGATACAAATTGATAACGGTTTGTACATGCTGAACATCATCTGGTGTGCATGGGGGTTTTTTTTTTGTTAGATATGTTTAAAGTACCTACATAAAATATGTATATTTTTTGTGCGTTGAGCTGGAAAAGTAGTCGATGGATTTTTTTGACATTTCAAAAATAGAAACCATTTTAAAAAAAACTAGTCGAACGACTTCGAATTTTTTTTTTCATAGACATTCAAAAGTAATGATAGGCATTTCGTTAGTTATTCCAAAAAATATATATAAAAAAAAGTAAAACAAATTGAAATATTTTTTTTTTTATAATTAAAAAAAGGATTTACAAAAAAAACATATACATATGTAGCCCCTGAGTAATTATTTAGCATTAGAGTAAGTTCGTGCGACCCAGTCGTGCATTGTATTGATATTCTTATAAGAAGCCTAATTTTATATTAAGTGCTCTAATAGATATATTCAATTCATTTGTATACAATGGAAGAGGTTATCAAGTTCTTTCGAATAGAAGATAAACCCCAAGTTTCATTTTAAATACAACAATACGACATTCTCCCTTAAATAGCTTTTATTGTTCCTTTATGTTCCCGAAAATAATCACCCGTAAAATCAACAATAGAGCTTGAGACCTTATATACGTACACAGCTGGTCCAAAAAATAGGTGCAAATATTTTTTTTTATATAAACTTAATTTTTTAATAGGTTTTGTTTATTTAAATATTATTTTAACATTAGTTTTCATAGGACTATCAATACTTAATGAAATATTAATATTAAAGGCTTTTAAATTAAGTAATTATAAATTTTATACAATAAAACGGACGGTGTAGACATTTGCGCTTGGACAAAAAAATAGGTGTGTCTTCCTAAATTATGAATAATGATAGTTTGAATGCAAAATTTGTTGTATTTGATAATAATTTTCGTTTACCATTCTCTTATAACCCGAGTATACGACATTGTTATCCAAAACTTTTTGAAGTCGGCGTGGCATTGACTCAATAAGCTTTTGGCATGTTTCTTGGGGTATAGAATACCATTCCCTCTGGACAGCAGCCCACAATTGGTTCCCATTTGGGAAATATTGACCTCCTAGTTTCCGCTTAAGCTGATTCCACAAGTTCTCAATCGGGTTGAGATCAGGGGATTGACTTGGCCACGAAACGATTGAGACTTCTTTCTCTCGAAACCAATCCTTCACAAGATGCGCCGTATCTTTCGGATCATTATCCTGCTGAAATTTCCATCGGAGAGGCATGTTTTCTTCGGCAAATGGAAGCATAACATCTTCCAAGATATCCCTATAACCGTATTTGGTCAATACGTTATTAATGCGGAATATGGGACCCACACCATACCAGGAAAAACAACCCCAGACCATTATATTTCCTCCTCCGTGTTTGATTGTTTTCCGGGTATAGTGAGGGTGGTAGTCCTTTCCTTTTGGTCACCTGACATTACGCCCCGAATCTGATGAGAACAAATTAATTTTTGTTTCGTCACTCCAGAGGATATTTCGCCATTTTTTTGCTCCTTCAGGTCCGTTCCAACTTCTATGGTTTAAGGCAAATTCTTTTCGGGACCTTATATTACTTGCTCTTAGTAAAGGAACTTTCCTGGCAACTCTTCCTGGTAGGTTGAAGCTCTGAAGCCTTCTGCGGATTGTGCGAGCACTGACTTCATTATTGATTTGTGCTCCTATTGTCCTTGACGAAGCAAAAGGTTTAGATTTTGCCAAAAGGAGGACACGGCGATCAGTGGTGACTGATGTTTTTTTCGGCCTCCCACGATTTTCGCGCACTAATCTGGCCTTGAGTGCATTTGTCACAAAATGTTGGGATCTTCCTAGGGCTTCTGCTATACATTTGTAAGTCTTACCTTCATTTCTTAGCTGTAAAACTACCCGTCTTTCTTCCGCCGAACAGTGGACGTTTCTACCCATACTAAAAGTCTAATAAACTATTATTTATTATTATTTATTATTTTATTTATTAACAACTATCATTTATGGATAGTCAAATTATTAAAAAGAGGTTACCTTGAAATTTAGTATTTTTTTGAAATAACAAAGATATAAACTGTGGGTTAATTTGGAGAACACCTATTTTAATGACCAACTTCTTAAAAACACCAAATCCTAATGCAACCAGTGTTGGATAGTTACGCGTAACTTTGAAATTTTAATTAGTTACACGTAACTAATGTAACTTATGTAACTAATGTAACTAATGTAACTTATTGTAACTAAATGTAACTAACTATAAATAATAGAATTTTTCAAATACAAAAACTCACATTTTATGTTAAATTGAAATTAAGAAGTTCTGCCCACAAACCCGATCGAATCACCGGATGTTTTAGGGCAAAGCTGGGCCAGCTGCCAGCTGTGGCAACGGCAACCTAGCAAGGAATACATTTTTAAATTACTATATTTCTGCAAGAAAAAATTTAAAAATAATAAAACAAAATAGATCTCGTTTGATTTCCTTTGGGCGAGCTAAATCTGAAATTTGAGACCAAATCTGAGATCAAATCTGAATTTACCATACAAAAATAAATCACAATACACAAAGAAATGTCCAGGAGTCTCAAGAAAGAACGGAAAACTTCAAATGTAAGTAAAAATCTATTGTATGCTCCAAGAATATAATATTTTATTAGATTTCCTTTTCATCAGGAACATAGTAATTTCAATATATATTCCTTGCCAGGTTGCTGTTGCACTTGCTTATAAAAGAATTTTGTCAATAGTCGATTGGGATTCGGGATGAAATGTGAGTTTTTTTGTTTTTTATTATTAAGTTAGAGTTAGTTTTATTTAGTTACAGTTAGTTACATTTAGTTACATTAGTTACATTAGTTACGCCAAATATTGGGCGTAACTAATTCATATTAGTTACGCGTAACTAAACGAGTAACTTACTTCGTGTAACTTACTTGCCAACACTGAATGCAACAACGAAAATAGAACAGCTCAACATAACACACACAAAATGTAGTAAGCTCAGCATCAGTGTCAACAGAATAACCGTTTTTTCTTAAAACAAGAACTTTTTGTAAGGCCTGCAATCAAAAAAACAGTTATTTTGCATCAAAGACAACAGTGGTGCGAAAAAATTTGATCACACCTATTTTTTTGACCAGCAATGTACATTCAATTATAAGTGTTTGAAGAGCTATTGAGACGCGCTTTTGTGATAACTTGCGGTAATTTTTGAATTGGTCCAATTCAAGGATGTTTTTATGCTCCATAGCTGGGATAAAGCGATACAACAAAAAGCAATTGAAGTTTCCCTGCACGTATGTAAGTACATACGTATTTTTAAATAAAGGAATCATACATTCCAAATAAAAATAAGTAGGATGGAATAAAATAATTTTTAAATTAAAGGACAATGGCAATTTTGGACCACAGACCAATAACGATGAGTCATATATCGTTATAAAGGTATTTTTAAGATCAATTTTTTATGTAGCGACAAGGCTGCATTCACTGTGAGTAAAGAGTTATGGCCCAAATAAGTAGAAATGTATACATACTATATATTCTTCTTCTTTGTTTTTTCAAAACCTATCATAACCTTCTTACTTATAGGTACTATAAGGCAAGTTATGCATTCGTCGAAAAAAAAGTTTTAAGATAACAATCAAACATGACTTTACGATGATAGCGAAGACGAAAAAAGATGGTCTAAAAATTCTGTCCGTCTGTATGTCTGTCTGTCTGTCTGTCTGTCTGTCTGTATGTATAGACACCTACAGCCCAAATGGTTTGACCGAATTGCTTCAAACTTGGTATATAGACTTTTTTAGGTATTGTACAGAGGGGAAATTGAAATTTTTTTTAGCTCAAAAAATAACGGTACCTGCCATACAACCGTTACGTTTAAGCTTATTTTTCTCAAAAACGGCTCTAACGATTTCGAATTAAAAAAATCAGTGTTGCTTTTTAGGTACGACTAATCATATGGCTGAAAAAAAGTTTTAAGAAATGGCTTAGAACGGTACTTTCCATAGGACCGTTTTTTTTTGCTTTCCACTTTTCACGAAAACTACTAAACCGATTCTTTCGAAATTTCACACACATATAGCTGTAGGTAGCTCAATTTGTATTGCATACCAATATTTTTTAAAAAAATTTTTTTTGTATTTTTAAAATCATTAAAAAAAATATTTTTTTAATTAATGTTTTGAAAACTGCTTATTAAATTTTTTTCTAAAAATTTTAAATAAATGTATTTGCTGAATACCTATGAACTGGCGTTTTTGATTTTTTTTTAGTTTTTTTCAAAAAAATTTTCAAAAGAAACTTTTTTTCTCAAAAACAGCTCCATAGATTTTTATAAATTTATTCTCATAAATTCAAATTTATCCAAGAAACAAAATGGCGTACTTTTTTTTCAGCTCAAATTAGTTTAAGCATTTATTTAAGAATTTTGAAAATTTTAATTTTATCAAAATCTCAAGCCCCTAAACCACTGTCACTCATTAGAGCAAGTTCGTGCGACCCAGTCGTGCATTTTATTTTCTAGAATGTGCATTAAAATTTTCAATTTTCTTTTTAAATAAAACCTTGTGCTATCGCGGGATTGGCGATAAACGTTTTTAATTTTTTGAAATCTATGAACTGAGTCCTTTGGCGAATAATAACACAGATTGTTAGTAAGACTCGTAACAAATTTCCTATTTAAAAAGAATTTTATTTATAATCATAAATATGATAAATTTATATTCATACTTTTAGTATTTCTTCTTCAATTTCTTTAATTTACCAATGAATCCTGATATTTTACTTTAAACATTAAATATGTAATCATTTCTCTTGATCTCAAATCAAAATCAAAATTAAATTAAAATCTACATACAAATGAAATATTATTAAGAAACTACTTAAAACTAAAATATTCTAATCAAAGTACAAACAAAACAAAAATACAAAGTATTTAAAATATATTTATGGTTAGACTAATTTCCGCTATCACCCTGTATTAAATATAAAGTCGTGTTTGAGGAGGAGGGGCCCAGGTCCCCTGCAAGCCTCCAATATCGTGTTTCGTGTTATTAGTCCGGTGATTCCATCATAACGTGCATTGTTGACTACTTTTAATTTGAATTTAGTAAAAACGCTAAATTTATCTTCCGTTTTAGTTTGAATTATTGTAAAAAGAATTGCAATATTGGAAACATTCATATTTAAACATCTTTTCATTTTCCGTAACCTTATAAAACACAAGACTAGACAATCATCAACAAAGTAAGTAAGTGACAGATGACATAAGCCAAATAATAGGAAAAAGAATCAAGGCGAGTTTGTCAAAAAATCAAAAGTTTTGATTTAAGTTGCTGTTATGATGATAACAAATCAGGCGATTTCTACCCAAACCCTTTATTTCGTATAGTGTGTTACTTTGCTATCATTCAAAGATTTGGGTTTTTTCCAACTCACAATTATTATTAAGTTTAGATTGTTCTACTGCCTCGACAGAATTTTGTAATTTTGTTTTAATAGTAGGTATTAGGTATATAAAACTTGCAAAACTTATTCCTTTTCCAGTGCAATTAATTTATTTAAAAAGGTTATGGTAACCATAGAACTAACTTATTATATAGACAGGCCGCTTCATAGAAGAAAAAAGGGAAAAGGAAGGAAGGAAAAAGGTGGAGGCAATCTCAAATCGTTTCCTTTTTTCTTATATGAAGCGGCCTGTCTTTTTTATTAGTTAGTCTATGATAGTATGCAAATAAATTTTATCAGAAGTGGCATTCCTATACCTACAGCGCACTCCACACAAGTTATAACACGGTACCAGTGCTACCACCTAAATTTGTTTAGTTAAGTATGCCAAATTTCCACAAAAAGGTATTTTCTTCCAATAAAACAAAGACCCAATTGAAAATATTCTTTTTATCTCCAAGGGGCACATTATGTCTTTGTTCCATTTTTGTTACATTTCTCCGAGAAACACTACATGGATTAGTGAAACAACGACCTACATAATTGTGTGGAACGCTTTTTTTTTTTTTTTTTTTTTTTTTTTTTTGATTTTCTGTTGAACAACGGCCTAGGTGCTATAAAGACATAAAGAAGAAGTTCAATTTAAAACGGTAAACTGGTGCTCTTTGTTGATAAAGGAGTCACAAAATATAAAATTAAAGCCAGCATACTCATCTTAAATACAATTGTCACCGAAAAAAGCGAATATATAATAATCAAGCCTATACTTAAAAATAATATTATTTGAAGCTAGAATGAGCCTTTTTAATAGCACTCTTTTCTTAAACTCACATTTCAATAAATATGCTTGTAACACGAAAAATTACCGAACTACCAAAAACTATGTTGAAACTTTCAAAATTTAATATTTAAAAGTAGCGAACCGATGTTGTAGTCGAATTTTTCAAAAATATACGAAGGTAGTTTCCTTTATTGACTACAAATGTCAAAATTTTACAATAAAAAACACACGAAATTAAAGTATTAAAAAACACGTATTTTTATTTATAAAATTTTAAAAATCGAATGCATTTCGAACTGACATGCAGTTCATCATCAGCGAAACCTCGATTTACACTAAAACAAAACAACAAGAAAAAAAGGAAATAAACAAAATCAATATGAAATTAATGTTAAAAGTTACAAATTCATGCTAATAAGAATAAGGGAGATAGAATGTTTCCATTGTCGTTGTTCATCACATTCTTAGCTTTGTGAATAAAGAGAGACTCAAATGCATCAAGCTTTCTTTCATTATGCACGCTCTTTAATAATCGAACACTCTCTTCAAAGGGGCCGATGTGGTGCGGTGGTTCGTTGTTATCACACGACGCGAAGACATGAGCTGCTACAGATGATCGGTTTATTTGTTTATGTTTGATACAGCTGATGTGTTCCTTAAATCGCGTTTGTATACTCCTCTTCGTTTGGCCAATATATTTTTTGTTGCAGTCTTTACAGCTGATTTCGTATATACCACTTTTTTCACTTGTTGGGGTGGTATCTTTGGTTGAACCGAGAATGTTTTTTAGTTTGCCGTTGTTGTTGTAAGCGATATGTATGTTTTCTTTCTCTAACGTCTTTCGCAATTGATTTGTTATTGCTGGTATGTAAGAAAACGATATACGAAATTTGTTGTTTGAATGATTTTGGCTAAAGAGTGTGGATATTTCATTTTTCCGTATTCGGTTTGACTGTTTTTTTACAATATTTTCCACAACCGTTTTCTCAAAACCATTAACATCAGCTAAATGAACAATGTAATCAAATTCTTTTTTGAAATTACCAACGGAGAGTGGGAGTTTGCACAATCTGTATGCCATTGAATGAAAGGCTGCTATTTTGTGTTGGTACGAGCAAAAAGAGTCTTTCGTGATGTAGCGATCAGTTGATGTATTTTTTCGGAAAACGTCGAACTCTATTTTGTTGTTGCGTTTCTTACATAAAACGTCTGAGAACGGGATGGAATTTGTGTCGTCTTCTTCCTCATATGTAAACTTGATGGTGTCATATCTGTTGTTTAATGTATTTAGAGTTTCTTCAACTGTATTCTTTTTTATAACACTGAAAACGTCATCAACATATCTTAACCATATTCTGGGCAAAAGACCTTCTCGTTTCAAATCCATCTCAAATTTAGACATGAAGGCTTCGGCGATGAGCGGCGACAAAGGGTTTCCCATACTTGTTCCGTTGTTGTTTTTGTAGAATTTGTCACGGAAAACGAAACAATTATGTGACATACAAACTTTTGCTGCTCTTAAATACACTCTTTTATGATTTTCTTCTACATTTCTCGTTTCGAGATGTAATTTGAGTGCCTCTATTGCAACATCGACAGGTATACTAGGAAACAGTGCTTCCACATCAAAAGAGACTATAGATTCATCTTCTTCTATGCTTATTTCACTCACTCTATCGACAAAATCAAACGTATTCAAAACACTAGCACTTTCAAATCTCCCATACAACTTCATTTGTTCGACTAGCCATTTGGAGACTCTGACGAGTGGTGAATTCACGTTTGAAACGATTTTTCGCATTTTTTCGCCTGGTTTGTGGATTTTGGGTAAACCATACATCTTTGGCACTTCCGGATTGGAGATCATTAATTTGAACTTGCTTATGGAGAAAGTTTCTGAAATTTCCTTAATAATACCTTTTGCGTCGTCTATCATTCTATTTAATGGCGATCTCTTTAATACGGTAAAACCATCTTCAGCGATTGACTTTTCCATTCTATTTACATAGTCTACCTTGTCCAAGATCACAATGTTGTTGCCTTTGTCTGCTTTCATGTAATAAACTTCTTTCTCTTTCAGTTGTCCGATAATTTTCGGACAACTGAAACCTAGTTCTTAATTTATCATCGGTCCAATTTAAAACGGAAGAACTAGATTTATTAAACAAGGGACTGAACTTCACACCAAATTTATTTTCAACCGACATCGGACAAGCTATCGTAGACATTGAATCAGCAATCCAATTCAAACCAAATGAAACCAAAGACAGAGTTCGAAGAGCAGCCAAAAATGTTATTAAAAAGGTAAAATCAACTAAATCGACAAGTGAGCAACAAAAACAAAAGAAAATTATCGGACAACTGAAAGAGAAAGAAGTTTATTACATGAAAGCAGACAAAGGCAACAACATTGTGATCTTGGACAAGGTAGACTATGTAAATAGAATGGAAAAGTCAATCGCTGAAGATGGTTTTACCGTATTAAAGAGATCGCCATTAAATAGAATGATAGACGACGCAAAAGGTATTATTAAGGAAATTTCAGAAACTTTCTCCATAAGCAAGTTCAAATTAATGATCTCCAATCCGGAAGTGCCAAAGATGTATGGTTTACCCAAAATCCACAAACCAGGCGAAAAAATGCGAAAAATCGTTTCAAACGTGAATTCACCACTCGTCAGAGTCTCCAAATGGCTAGTCGAACAAATGAAGTTGTATGGGAGATTTGAAAGTGCTAGTGTTTTGAATACGTTTGATTTTGTCGATAGAGTGAGTGAAATAAGCATAGAAGAAGATGAATCTATAGTCTCTTTTGATGTGGAAGCACTGTTTCCTAGTATACCTGTCGATGTTGCAATAGAGGCACTCAAATTACATCTCGAAACGAGAAATGTAGAAGAAAATCATAAAAGAGTGTATTTAAGAGCAGCAAAAGTTTGTATGTCACATAATTGTTTCGTTTTCCGTGACAAATTCTACAAAAACAACAACGGAACAAGTATGGGAAACCCTTTGTCGCCGCTCATCGCCGAAGCCTTCATGTCTAAATTTGAGATGGATTTGAAACGAGAAGGTCTTTTGCCCAGAATATGGTTAAGATATGTTGATGACGTTTTCAGTGTTATAAAAAAGAATACAGTTGAAGAAACTCTAAATACATTAAACAACAGATATGACACCATCAAGTTTACATATGAGGAAGAAGACGACACAAATTCCATCCCGTTCTCAGACGTTTTATGTAAGAAACGCAACAACAAAATAGAGTTCGACGTTTTCCGAAAAAATACATCAACTGATCGCTACATCACGAAAGACTCTTTTTGCTCGTACCAACACAAAATAGCAGCCTTTCATTCAATGGCATACAGATTGTGCAAACTCCCACTCTCCGTTGGTAATTTCAAAAAAGAATTTGATTACATTGTTCATTTAGCTGATGTTAATGGTTTTGAGAAAACGGTTGTGGAAAATATTGTAAAAAAACAGTCAAACCGAATACGGAAAAATGAAATATCCACACTCTTTAGCCAAAATCATTCAAACAACAAATTTCGTATATCGTTTTCTTACATACCAGCAATAACAAATCAATTGCGAAAGACGTTAGAGAAAGAAAACATACATATCGCTTACAACAACAACGGCAAACTAAAAAACATTCTCGGTTCAACCAAAGATGCCACCCCAACAAGTGAAAAAAGTGGTATATACGAAATCAGCTGTAAAGACTGCAACAAAAAATATATTGGCCAAACGAAGAGGAGTATACAAACGCGATTTAAGGAACACATCAGCTGTATCAAACATAAACAAATAAACCGATCATCTGTAGCAGCTCATGTCTTCGCGTCGTGTGATAACAACGAACCACCGCACCACATTGGCCCCTTTGAAGAGAGTGTTCGATTATTAAAGAGCGTGCATAATGAAAGAAAGCTTGATGCATTTGAGTCTCTCTTTATTCACAAAGCTAAGAATGTGATGAACAACGACAATGGAAACATTCTATCTCCCTTATTCTTATTAGCATGAATTTGTAACTTTTAACATTAATTTCATATTGATTTTGTTTATTTCCTTTTTTTCTTGTTGTTTTGTTTTAGTGTAAATCGAGGTTTCGCTGATGATGAACTGCATGTCAGTTCGAAATGCATTCGATTTTTAAAATTTTATAAATAAAAATACGTGTTTTTTAATACTTTAATTTCGTGTGTTTTTTATTGTAAAATTTTGACATTTGTAGTCAATAAAGGAAACTACCTTCGTATATTTTTGAAGAATTTACCAAAAACTATGTTAAAATCGGTTTAAAAAAATGTTTGTTATGTTATATAAAGAAATAGTTTTTACGTTTTTTTTACATACAAAATATTTTAAAAATGTTAAATTGCGTATTCTGAAGATTGAACATTTTTGCACTTACGTCATTGTACCAGCGTTTGTGCGATATATAAACCTTCTACAAATAAAAATAAAGAATCACTGCCTCACAAGAGTAAAAGGACTTAGGTGCAGTCGTCAGGGATCGAACCCAAAACCTTTGGCTTGGCAACCCGACACACTAACCACTACGCAACGGGGTACTACGTGAAAAAATTGCTAGGGGCGGCAAAAGTTAGGTCTACCCCATGCGTTGTACACTGCGAAGATACTGATGGTTGGTTGATATTGTGACATTACAGCGCCCGGAGATTGAACAGTTTCTATAAATATGCAGGTGTAGTTTATAATAAAAAAAACACGTTTTTACTTGCAAACAGATTTATAATTTACCATGAACACTTAAAGCAGCAAATGTATGCACATATTTGTTTTGGAGCGATGTGAAGTCTTTATAACATTTTTGTTGATATCCGTGCATATCATCTATTTTTCCCGGTATAACTATATCATAATATTTTAAACTAAAAAAAAGGACATGAAAAACATTCTGGTGGCATTTTTGAACGTATTTTCATTAAAAATTATCTCTTTTGCATTCAATTTACAAGAATTTCTTAACCGAAGCCATGGCAATCAATTTTTTGGAGTTTTGGATGATAGTACAATAGGGAGTGGGGCACATTCGTATATCAGGTACTTTCTATGTAAGACTTCTCTTATAATGCATGTGTGCAATTAAGCGCTTTAAACGCTCAAACTTTGTAGGGTGGTAAAAAATTTATTTTTTTCGGGAGGTAATTCTGCAATTGATAACAATAATACAATAATATTTATTTACCTATGTACTTATATTCATGTAGTTATTTTCCTGTAAAAAACGGACTTATGTTTTGCATTATAAAAGCAAAAATACTTATTCATTGACTTGGCGCATTTTAACATGTAAACTTGTAGGCCCAAAAACATATAAGACTGTTATGCTCAACATTTGTTTTGCTTTTGATACACAAATACATTTAACGTTTCAAGACAAAAATTGGTTTGATAGCACTATTTTTGAAGCTGTTTGCCACGGTGATAGTCCCCGCTATTTTGTCTGCTGTTTCACATTTTGGGTTCCTGAATACCTAAATATATCATACCGAGAGTCAATTTACATGTACTTAACAAATTTTCTACAATTATATTACACAACTTTGAAGCCCTCTGTCAGCACCTTAGCCCCCAGTAAATTGTCTGCCAACCATTTTAACTTTTCTTTAGGGTTAGTAGAAGCCATTTTAGTCGTTTTTATCCGTATATCTTAATAAACACTTTCCGTTCAAAAATGCAAACTTTGAACCCACACCCCGCCAAATGCCCCCGACAGCGCTGATAGACTCGACCATTTATGCTCACCTATCCCGCACAATCATTTTATAAAAGGAAATAATCGTGTATCTGATAATCATTTTTGTATGTAGCTTTAGCTCTTAGACTATAAATCTTGATACGAAAATATGTGCAACTCTGAGTTCCTCTACTCAATGTTCGGATCTGATTGCGACGGAGGGTAAGTTTTAGGACTAAAACTATCAATGCACATATAGGAATGCATGCAATGCAGGCTTAAATTAAAGATTAAGTCACTTAAGGTTTTGTTACGCAAATAAATACAAACAAAAATAATAAACGACAGTCGCGCCGCGTCATTCATGCAAGTCGGTCATAAGTTTGTGTGCTCTCGATCATTATATTCATAACAGCGCATTTGAAATAAGTGTAATTTTACTGTTAGCAAAATGAGTTTCATTTCAATTTCCCCATAATTTGTGAAAAGAAAAAAAAAAAGAAAATTCGTGCCTAATAAAACAAAATAAAACAAATTGGAGAAAAAACTAAAACTCTTTAAAATGGGCGATGAAAATCCACAAAATCTTACAAAATTCGAAGATCTTTATTTTGATAACTCGAAGGAAATGCAAAATCAAACATGTGGCCCAAAATTTCTACTAATGGAAAGAACTGATGGTAAATCTATGGTCAACGTTTCTCCTTTCCTCCTACACAGATTAATCAATAAAGTAAGTGGGCCAATTGAGAGATGTACACGTTTACGAGATGGCAAAATTCTTTTGAAAACTAAAACAGTGTGTCAGGCTAAAAAGCTCATACAATTAAAAAACTTAAACCCTTTTATAAAAATTATAATGACAGAACATCCCACTTTAAATGGTAGCAAAGGAGTTGCACATTGACCTGAATTCAACTCCCTATCAAAAGAAGAAATATTAGACGGACTTAAAGAACAAAAAATAGTGGATCTCAATAGAATGATGACGAAAAACCCCTCCACAAACAAATATGAAGAAGGAAGTTTATACAAATATACATCTTTCATTTTTCCTGTTACGACCTTCCCGCTGAAATACACGTCTGTTATCAAAAAATAAAAATCAGATCATACATTCCGGCACCCTTGCGATGTACTAACTGCTTCAAATTCGGCCATATATAACAGTTAATTGCCCAACCGAAAAAAAATGTGCAAACTGTGGCGAGACCTACCATGGCAACGAAGAAGACGGTAAAGAAAAAGAATGCGATAAACCGCCGTTCTGTGTTAATTGTTACCAAGGCCACAATTCCCTCTCTAAAACTTGTTACAAGTACTTACAAGAAAGAGAAGTACAAAAAATTAAAACCATGGAAAGAGTTGACATAAGAGAGGCTATCAAACGCTATCAAGAGAGATTAGTCAACTCAATCTCACAATCAGAGACCTACCTAACTAAAACAATTTGCTCATGCCGCTGCACCTGTAAGGAAAAAGAAAAAGAAAAAGAAAAAGAAAAAGAAAAAGAAAAAGAAAAAGAAAAAGAAAAAGAAAAAGAAAAAGAAAAAGAAAAAGAAAAAGAAAAAGAAAACGAAAAGGAGAAAGCTGTAAACAAAAATATTCCCTGCAAACACAGTGAGATGAAGACACCTATAAACGATGACATCCCAAAGACTAAGACCAACTACTGGACAAGCACGAGATAGAACGTGCCAAAAAGAGAAAAACAAACGTTCCAAAAGTGACTCATCTAGTGATCATCCACCCAATAAAATAGTTGACACCGGAAAAGGAAAAATTGAAATTCTTCCCCTAAGGACAAACGGAAGAAAAAAGAAAGAAATTAAAAATCAGATTAAAAACTATAATAATAAGAATGATGTAAGTAGTTTATCGAGTGATATTTTTAGTGATTCAGAAAACCAAAATGAGTAAAAACTTAAATTTAGTACAGTGGAATTGTAATGATTTTCTTAGCCATTTTGAAGAATTTAAATTACTTATTCATAAATATAATTCTTACATTTTCTGTAATCAAGAAACTAGATTCAAAGAAGAATACATTCCTAAGTTTAAAAATTTTAATGTTTTTCATAAAAATTGTCAGTCTTTAACCAACTCCCACGGTGGGGTTGCTATTTTAGTAAACTCAAAATTTGTCTCAGAGGAATTTTCGCTGCAAACAAATCTGCAAGCAGTAGCTGTTAGAGTTTTCTTTCCCATTAAAATTATTATTTGTAATGTTTATTAACCAGGTTCAGAAAACATTTCTCGCCATGCTATCGAAAACCTAATTATGCAATTTAATTCTCCATTTATTTTATTAGGAGATTTTAATGGACATAACTATCTTTGGGGTTCTGAGAAGTGTGATTTAAGAGGAAAAATGTTTGAAGATCTCATAAATGAGCACTCTTTAAACGTTCTTAATAACGGTAGCCCTACTCATTTTAGCTTTGCCCATAAAACTTTTAGTGCCATTGATGTAACATTAGCTTCACCAACAATTCAAAACTATTTTGAATGGTTTGTAGATGATGATTTACATAATAGTGATCATTTTCCTGTTATATTACCAGTCCTTAATACTGAAACTATTAAAAATTCTAGAGGTGTTTTTTTAACCAAAAAAACAAATTGGGAATTTTTTAGACATGAACTGAACTTAAAATCAGAAAATGAGTACCAAACATTAGATGAATATGAAAATTTTATTAGATCCAACATAATATCTGCTGCTGAAAAATCCATTTCATATTCCAATAATAGCCTATTTCACAAAAACGTTCCATGGTTTAACGTAGAAATTAAGAATTTAATAAAGACCCGTTCCAAATTATTTCGTAAATTCAAAAGATCCCTTGACTTAAATGACTACAAAAATTTTATCGTCATAAAATACAAAACTAGAAAGATAATACGATTGAATAAACAAAAATCTTGGGAAGAATATGTTAGTAGTATTTCAACCAAGACAACTGCATCCGAAGTATTTGAAAAGCTAAGAAAAATAAACGGTTAACATAAATCAACTAGTATTACTTCTCTCGTCGTTAATGAGAATTTAATAACATCGCAGAAAGATATTTGCGAAGAACTTGCTGCTTCCTTTTGTAAATTTTCAAGCTCAGAAAACTATACTCCTACTTTTCTTCGTTACAAAAATTTAGCCGAATATAAACGTCTCCCTATTTCTCCTGATAAATCTAACAGTTACAATGAGCCCTTTTCAATGGAAGAACTCGAAAACGCTCTCTTCGATTGTAAAGGCTCATCAGCTGGTCCTGATAAAATCCATTATGATATGATCAAAAACATGGACATTTCAAATAAAGCTCAACTGCTCTCCTTCTTCAACAAAATATATTCCACAAACACATTTCCGAATAACTGGAGAATAGCCCTCCTTATTCCAATTATCAAAAAGGGAAAAAATCCTAATTTATCAACTAGTTATCGTCCTATTGCTCTTACAAATTGTTTATGTAAAATATTAGAAAGGATAATCAAAAAACGCTTAAGATGGTTTCTTGAAAGCAATGACAAACTAGGCAGTTTCCAATCAGGTTTTGGACAAAACCGATCGACAATGGATAACTTAATTTATCTTGAGTCCGAAATAATGGAAGCTTTTGCGTCAAATAAATGTGTCCTTTCTATCTTTTTTGACATCAAAAAAGCATATGATATGGTATGGAAACGAAAAATAGTCGAATGTTTGTTAGAAATGGGTCTGCAAGGAAACCTCGTCCACTTTGTTTACAACTTCCTCCAAAACAGAACATGTTGTATTGCTGTGGGGAAAATCATATCTTCACCGAAGTCAATGGAAAACGGGATTCCCCAAGGATCTGTTTTAAGCGTCACACTATTTCTCATTACTGTCAATAGTATCTTCTACAAAATCAGACTAAATGTAAAATTAGCTATGTATGCTGATGATCTGGTAATTTTTGCGTCTTCAAAAAATATCAATTTCTTAAAAAGATCTGTACAGAATGCTTTAAATAATTTAACAAAATGGTGTAACGAAACAGGATTTCAATTCTCTGAGGATAAGACAAAAGCAATTCTTTTCCATAGAAAAACCAAGAATATAAACTACCCTGACTTATTTTTAAACCAAAGAGCTATTCGATTTTCAAAAGATCACAAATGTCTAGGAATGGTTTTCGACTCAAAATTAAACTGCACTGAACACATAACACATATCAAAGCTAAATCTTCTAGGACTCTAAATTTACTAAAAATTCTTTCAAGCTCAAGCTATGGATCGGACAGGAAGCTTCTACTTAGGATCCACAATATGATTGTGCTTCCAATCATTGACTATGAAAGTTTCCTTTACGATTCAACAAACAAATCAAATTTAACAAAGCTTGACTCAGTGCACAATGCAGGAATCCGGATTTCTACCGGTGCTTTTCGCACAAGTCCTATTGCGAGCATTTTAGCTGAAAGTGAACAACTTCCCCTTAATCTTCGACGTGATAGGCAAAGTGCATTTTATGCAGTAAAAATCCTTTCCTTTCACAATCATATGGTTCAATATAAGTTTTTTGATGATGAATTGTTTAACAAATTAAGTAACAGGCCGATAAGATTTCAATTTCGGGTCACTCGATCAAGGATTATAATCAATAGACTCCATATTCCATTAAACTACAACTTTGACACGATAAAATTTCATGGCTGAATAAAAATTCTGAATTTAATTTCTCCTTAGCGAAATTCAATAAAAAAGACACTCCAAAGGAACACTTTTGTCTCTTTTACTAGAACAATTAAATTCAAAATATCTTAACTTCCAAAAATGCTATACTGATGGTTCAGTCTTAAACAGGCAGACGGGTTGTGCCTTCAAGTGTGATTCGGTAGAAATGTGGTTAAACTTTTAGAGAACACTAATATTTCTTCTGCAGAGCTTTATGCAATTCAAAAATCCTTAGAATACCTACTATGAGAATAGTATTGTATCTAACATTTTTATTTGTTCCGACTCCTTAAGTGGACTTCAAATAATTCAACAAATATATCCAACGAATTCAATTGCAATCAAAATAAAAGATTTATTGCATAAAATTCAAAACAAGAATTTTGTTTTTTTCTGGATTCCTAGCCATATGGGCTTGGGATTTATTGATAAAGTTGATGATCTTGCAAAAAAGTCAACCGTGCAATCACTTGATAAAACATTTCTTTTCCAATACAAGGACCTTAAGCAGCTTATCAAACAACAAATAAAACATAAGCGAGAGCTACAGTACGTTTGCAACGAACTGTTGGATACCCTATTCCCCATATTTTTGTATGTGCATGTGCATGCGTCTGCCTCCCGCAAACAGCCGATGTTTCAGAAACAAAATTCTTCTTTAGCAGACAGAAAAAAATTCAATAACATTAATTTTATGCAGTGTGATGTTCAATTAGTGCTGGCGCAATAAAAAAGGAGTGCGCCACGCCCAAAGTTAAAACGTTTTATTGCCAAGGCAATTGTTATGAGCTCAGTGACATTCAATTTTATTCTTGCAGATCGATTTGAACAAAACAAGACAAAATTTAAATTTTTAAAAATTAGATTTGGAATGGAAATAGCGATTATGGGTGTTTTTAACAATTATTGGACCACACTCTGCTACGTAACCAAGGAATATAAATCCAAGTGTTCATCTGTTTACTTCAAAACTGCGACCGATAGTTAAAAAACGTTAAAAAAATTAATGCATTATACGACTTTTGACGGAAACGCCCCTTAAAAGTGGGCGTGTCTTAAAAATTTGAAGCACTAACTGCACTTTTTTCAGTATTTAGGCATATGTGTAAGACTACAGCTGAATCGAGTAGTTTTTAAACAATCTTACCTGAACAAAGGTATTTTACCAAAATCACGCCTTAAAAAGTGGGCGTATTGAAAAAATTTACAAAAGAAAATGTAGAGATATATTTCTCAAATAACGAACGGAAGGAAAAAGGTTTAAATTAAACATTGGAAATGCCTTAAATTCTTAAGCCTACGTTTTTCGTTCTTTCATGAAAAGTAGGCGTAAGCCACGCCCAAAATTCAAAAATTTCTTTTCATACACAAACCTTTTCGTTTCTATTAAGAGACGCAAAATTTTGGCTTGCGGATTAATTATAAATACCGTTTATTTACAAAAACAATTTTTTTATAGTTTGTAATGAAAAGTGGGCGTCAGCCACGCCCAAAATCAATTTTTTTGATTTCATACACAAGATGTTTATGTGCCAGTAAGACCCACAAAATTTAATGTTTTTCGCTTTAATATAACAATTGTTATTTTATAAAAACAATATTGATGGTTTTGTATGAAAAATAGGCGTAAGCCACGCCCAAACTGAAATATTTTTATTTGATTGGAAGAAAATTTACCTAAAGCTTACGTGTGCAAAATTTTGGCGTTATGCTTCTATCGTAACTGTACAAAAAAACATAATTTAATTTTATTAAATTGAGGTTGTTCAACAAAAATGGCGATTGTGGCCTTACTCTTGAACCAAAGATTATATATACCAAATTTCAGCTTTCTATATTTAAATTATTTAAGTCTCTTCCTTATTGACCGCAAAAATGAATGAAGAAGAATAAAAAATACAAACAAAAAACACAAAGAAAATTTGATTTAGTTGTGTACTTTATTTATTTCTTATTTTTCTAAATACCGAATGCATTTCGGAAGGCAATTGGCCTTCCAGCGTAATACGCGTAACAACTAAAAGAGATTAGAATTAAATACAATTGTGCAAAACAAAATTAAAAAAGATTAAAAAAGAGAAACATTAAGATTTTGAATGTAAATGTAAAACACATACAAATTAATTTACAAGAGAAAATAAATTAGATGTTATTGGACTTTCTTCTATGTTCATTAAATTCTCATTGATGTTCATGTAAATGGATTCGTATGCGTCGAGTTTTGATGGAAAAGGTACACTTTTTATCAGCTTGTAGTTGTCTAGGAGAGGAGTCATGTTGTGAGGTTCTGTGTTGGTCAAGTCGAATGCATGGGCTGCGACCTGCGACAGCTTTTTGAGTGTCTTTATTGTTGATGTACCTTTGATGTTCAGCTATACGACACTCAACAGCCCGTTTGGTCTGTCCGATGTATTTGCTCTCACAGGTGGGACAAGAGATTTGATAAATTCCGCTCTTCTTGCCCATAGGTTTGATGTCTTTGGAGGAACCAAGAGAAGAGCTGAGTTTGTTTTTGTTGGAATTTATGATACAGTAGAATCTCGAAAAGATGAACAGATATAAAACAGACCCCGTTCATCTTTTCGAATTGTTCATCTTTCCAAGCATCGAGCATTAGTTTAGGAAAAACATAAAGCTATACATACAAATAATATTGCATCTATTTGTTAACAAATCATTTTATTTAAAAAAAAAATTATTATTATTATTATTATTATTATTATTATTATTTATTAAACTACATAAATGTACAGGGCAATACTTAAAAGCTAATAGCTACCAGGGCTTCTAGCTGAATATTATAAAATTACTTGGTTGAATAATTTGAATGTTTGAGGTTACCAACTGCAAGGGGGCGGTCGGGGGAAGTAAGAGTAAGAACCTTCTCCGACCGCCCCCGCAGAGGTTATGGATAAATAATGTTTAAATATTCTGATGTAAGTTGAGTATTTTTAAAATTTTAAAAGTATTTTTAATGTTTTGTTCGGAAGGAACCAAAAGGAGATTTTTTAAATTATTGTTGAAAAGTTTATTGCAAATTTCATTTATTTTCGTGCAGTCTGTAGTTAAATGGTTGATGGAGAGCTGGATGTTAAGTTGGCAGAGGTGACATATGGGTGGGGGGTCCTTGGTAAGTAGGTGACTGTGTGTGAGCTGGGTGTGTCCAATCCTCAGTCTGGTGAAGCATTTGTTCATGATTGCAGACGTAGAGGTTGGATAGGTAACTGGGCTGCGATTTTGGTTGATGGAAGAGTAGTGGTGATGATATTGAGACCAATCCAGTATTTTTCGATTGTACAGATAGGAGGAAGTCAGTTTTAGAACATCTTTTTTGGTGGGTTGGAATTGTGAGATGGCTAGGTTGCTGTTCCTGGCAGATATTTTGGCTTCACGGTCGGCGAGTTCATTGCCCTTCACACCGATGTGACCTGGCACCCATATAACCTTTATTCTATCTCCAAGTTTGATGATGTTATCTCTGATTAAGCCGATGTAGGACGATCGATTGTTGATGTTTTCGATAGCGGCTAAAGTTGAAAGACGATCCGTGCATATCACTGTCTTTTTCTTTGATTTGTATGCGATTTGCGTAGCTTTCAAAACCGCTAAGGATTCGGCTGAGAAGATTGAGAAAAAAGGTGGTAGTTTTGTGGATGAAAGGAGATTGCTGTTTGAGTCAACGATTGCGAAAGAAGTACCTTCTTCAGACTTAGAGCCGTCGGTAAAGAGGATGTTCCAGTTGTTGCCGATAAAAGGATTCAGTAATTCGTGGTAATGCTGAAGGTATATCATGTTAGGAGTTGAAGCTTTTTTAAATCGGTCGAGGGATGTGTTGATGGATTCCTTGAGGAATAGCCAAGGAGGGTGACTCTCGAGAACTTTTCTTTTAATTTTTGGTTCGATGCCGATTTTTCTCGCAAACATTAGAGTTATATAGAGGGCTGATGGCTTTTTTGGTGTCTTGGAACGTTTTACGATTTTTGAGGAGTCCGAAAGAATTGGAGAGTCATAGGATTCGAGTATTTTTCCTAAAAGTCTTGATGTGAGGAGTTCTTTTCTTTCCTCGATTGATGAGAAACCACCCTCAGCTAGGATGTTTTTAATTGGACTAGTCCTGAATGCCTTAAGGCTGGCTCTGACTGCGGCGTGATATGATGATTTAATAGGTTGGATGTAAGATTTTGCACATTTTCCATAAATAACAAGGCCATAATCGATTTTTGATAATAATGATGGATTTTGTAACGTTGATTAATGAGTTCGTATGAGTCAAGCTATTTTTTGAAGCTAAATATTGTATGATGTTAAGCCTGGTAGCCAAATTCGTACTTAATGCTAAACAGTGTTCCTTAAAGCTAAATTTACAATCGAATACAATTCCAAGTATGCTTAGTTTAGTAACAGAAGGGATTTGAATATTATTTATGTTAATAACAGGACAAGAACATGTATATTTTCTACAAATGTGTAAGAGTTTGCTTTTGTTTAAAGAAATTTGGGCACCGGATTGAATGCACCAAGAGTTGATTCGATCGATAATTTCCTTGAAGGAACTTTCAGTCTGAAAATTTTCCTTGAATTTTGATAGAATATAGAGATCGTCTGCGTACAGAGAGTGGTCAATATTCTTGGATTGTAGGATTAGTTCGCTTATATCATTGTAGGCTATTATGAAGATAACAACTGATAGTGGCGATCCCTGAGGAATACCGTTAGTCAGGTTGTAGATGTCTGAATAGGTGTTATTTACTTTAACTCTAAACTTACGATTTGTTAAGAAGGATTTTACAAAAGTGAATATTTTTGGCCCAATTTTCCATTTAATTAATTTGTTCAACACAACATGGATGCCTATGCGGTCAAATGCTTTCTCAAAATCAATGGATAAGATTGAGATGTGATTTTTTGACGATATTGCCGCAGAGACAAATTCGTCAATATGGAGTAATGAGTCTATTGTACTACGACCATGTTTGAACGCGACTTGATTGAGGGCGATGAAATTATTTTTTTCTATATACCAGAGTAGTCTCTTTGACACAATTTTTTCTAACAGTTTACTCATGCAAGATAAGAGGGATATAGGTCTGTAGCTATTTGTATAAATAGGGTTTTGTTTTTGTTTGGGGATGGGAATTAGGGTTGCAGTTTTCCATGATTGTGGTATCACACCAGAGATTAATATATTATTATATAGCTGAATTAGATGTTGTTTTACGGCTGGTGGGGCATTACGAATCATTGGGTAAGAAACTCTGTCAAAACCCGGTGTTTGGCCTTTGACGGTACTGATGCAGCTTTCGAACTCGATGCTATTAATAGGCATTTCAATGGAATTAGAGGATGGGGTAAGGTTAGGTGGAAGGTAGGTGTTATTCGTGGCTTGGAATTTAGATTCTCGGAATGAGGGGGAAAAATTGGAGTCGCAGGAGTATGAGGACCAACATTTGGCAAAATGATCAGACATTTTGTAGGCGTCTGTAAGAGGAACGGATGGAGACATTATAACCTTGATGGAGTTAGGCGTATATTTACCAGTGAGGGTCTTTATGTCAGACCATATCTTTTTGCTAGAGGTTTTGGGATTGATGCATTCTGTAAGCTTTTGAAAGCTCTCGGCTTTGGATAATTTTACTTTTTTCCGAAATACAGCATTTGCTTTACGGAAGTTTATTAAATTTGTATCGTTTGGGTGTTTTTTATAAATTTTCCAAAGGGATTGTTTCTTGTTTCGTAAATCGTTAAGCTCGTGGCTCCACCATGGAACGAATTTTTTGTGGAAAATGTTTTTTGATTGGGGGATTGATACGTTAGCAGCTGATATTATAAATTTTTTTTATAAAGGCTGCTTCTTTATTGACATTTTGGGATTGCGTGTGAGAATCGATCAAGTCGTTTGCAGTGCGTTGAAACGCGCGCCAATTAGCCCTGTCTGTTTTGAATTTTGGGATGGGTTTTGTGTGAAGTTGTTGGGTACCTAGATTGATTGAAGTTATTATTGGGAAGTGGTCGCTTCCATGAAGAAAGGAGTTTCTCTTCCATGTGGTCGAAGGCAAGAGTTGCGGAGAGATAAAAGAGAGGTCAACATGGGTAAAGGTTTTATGTGTTGAAAAATGAGTCGGACTGCCGTCGTTCAACAGGGACAAATCTGTGTTTGTGAGAAAGTTTTCTATAATTTTACCTCTTACATTAACTGTAGGAGAACCCCATAGGGGGCTCCATGAATTGAAATCGCCTGTTATTAGCACTGGTTTGCTGACGGAGTTGAAAATGTTTTCCAAATCTATGGACGAAAAGGAATGTTTTGGATGGATATAGATTGAAACAACCGACAGTTTTATTTGAAGTTGAATTTCTATTGCGATAACAGAAATATTTGAATTAGGGTTGTAGTCGATTACTTTGTGCGGGATGGAGCTATGAATCAGTAAACCAACGCCTTCTTTAGCAGTGGTATTGTCAATGAAATTATGAAAGTAAGCTTGAAATTGTTTTGGTGTTTTAGGTTTTTTTTGTGATGTTATGTGTGTCTCTTGTGATGAGATGATTTTTGGATTGAGTTCATTTATAAGAAGCTCAAGTTCATGGTAGTTGTTAAGATATCCGTTAAGGTTCCATTGAAGGACTTTAAGGAGTGATTTAGAGAGAGGAGGAGATTTGTCACCAGTATAATCAGTGTTATACTGTGAAAAACCAGAAGGTGATGTGATATCGGTTGTAAGGGATTGACTCTGCCCAACCAGAGTTGGATCGTCCAAATTACCAGTGGAATTTGGACGTTCCAACCCTCGCTCGGCAGAGTCTGTATTGTGGGAAACGAGATTATATTTATAATTCGTCATCATCATCAATATTTTCGTAATAATTAACTGAAGTGTCTGTTAACATTTGTGTGGTAGTGTCCATTGGGATTGAGTTTGTTTGTAGAGCTTTAGAGTTTGTGTTAAGAATTGATTTGGAGTGTAAAGCATGAGCAGTAGCAGTAGTAGATTGTATTGAGAGGGTTGAGTTTGATGTGTGGTGATTAATGAGATTATGGTGGGGGAGAGAGGGAGTGTTGAGTGAAGAGAGGTTATGTGAGTTAGTTTTGGGAATGGCAGGAAGTGATGACGAGTTGGTTTGTGTGGTAGGAATTGAGTTTGTGGAATCTGTTAAGACGGGTTTAGGAAGAGCGTGTGCTTGTGTGGTAGGAATCGAGTTTGTGGATACTGTTAAGAGGGGCTTAGAAAGAGAGTTTGTTTGAGTGGTAGGAGTTGAGTGTGTGGATTCTGTTGTTGTAATAATATTTTGGTTATGGTTATTAGAAAGTTTGGAGATTGATGTCTCAGTTGTAGATGTGGTGTGTTGTGGAGAGGGGAGATTGTTGTTAGATTTTAATGAGGAGGTAACGGGGTGTGGCAGAGGGTTACTTTTAACTGCGGAGGAGTAAGCCAATGAAGAGAATGGGATAGGGTTTTGATCGTTGTAGATTTGTTTAGCTTCTGCTAAAGTGCATTTTTTTATAGTTTTAATTTTTATGATTTCTTTGTCTTGCATAAAGCGCTTACAGTGTTTGAAAGAAGCAGCATGTTCCTCGGAACAGTTTGCGCAGGAGGTGCGTGTGCAATTTGCGTCAGGGTGGGGGGGTAAATTACAGTTTACACAAGTTTTGTTTCGATTGCACCTTTTGGCAGTATGACCGAGGAGTTGGCAGTTTTTACAACGCATCGGGTTGGGGAAGTATTCTTGTACTTGGAGGTTATACCATCCTATATTGACTGAGGTGGGAGGTCGGAAGCGGTTAAACGTGAATAGAACCAGACCCGTTGCAATTGATTCTTCGTTTATTGTTTTTTTAAATTTATAGACGTGGATTACACCTTGGTTTTGCATCTCAGACAAAATTTCTTCTTCTGAGACATTTATTAAACAGCGAGCGTAAACCGTACCTTTAGAAGAATTAAGAGTAGAGTGCAACGTGACAGAAATTTCGCAAATGTTGGAAAGTGTTTTTTTTGATAGGAATAAATCGGCAATTTTTTGTGATTTAACGAGAATCAGAAGATTACCGTCACGAAGTTGTGAGATATATTCATAAGCAGTGCTAATACCGTCAATTGCTTTTTTAATAAGGAAAACGCTGAATGAGGATAGGGGTTTATTGGGATCTAAAGAGGAAAGGAGGATGAATTGACTGAATCATCCTTCCATTGTAATCATCTTTGTTGATAATAACTACTTTATTTCCTTTGTCAGATTTCATGTAAAAAACGTTCCGATTTTTCAAAGATTTAAGGGCACGATTCCATTTAATGGTGTCAGAGTCTGGATTGTTCCTCGTATCAAAACTTTTTGTTTTAGTTGTTACGCGTATTACGCTGATGATGGTAGGCCAATTGCCTTCCGAAATGCATTCGGTATTTAGAAAAATAAGAAATAAATAAAGTACACAACTAAATCAAATTTTCTTTGTGTTTCTTGTTTGTATTTTTTATTCTTCTTCATTCATTTTTGCGGTCAATAAGGAAGAGACTTAAATAATTTAAATATAATCGAGACCACAAATTTTGTTCTTTTAACAGATTAACTTGTTAAAAAGTTTTTTCTTTGTTATTCATAATGTATTCCGAACAAGACTTGAACATATATTCGCGTTTGTTAACGAAAGTAAAAAGAATTAAAGCAGACATCGTTTTCCTAAAACAGTGCAAAATAAACAATGTCTTTCCGAATTTTATGAAAATTTCTTGTGCTTTATCTAATACACGCACTGAAAAAGTAATTCACACGGCAAAATTAAACTGGTTAAAATCAGAAATAGAAAATCATTACAAGAATTTGGACACTTTACAATTGCAGTTATATGAGTTACACCTCAAAATGACAAAATGTCTACAAAATAGCATTATCTACAATTGTTTTGCAACCAAACAATCTATAATAATTAACCGTGCTGAAAATATATTTCATAAAAAACGAATAAAGCATTCCAAAAAATTGACTATCTTGTTAAAATATAAGGTTAAATCCATCGAACCCAAACCCATGGTAAAAGAGGTAGATAATTTAGTTGTGAATCTGTCTAATGAAAACTTTTGTCTCGACGAATTAAATTTGCTGAATCGTGGTCTGAATTTTTCGGTTAAACCCCTTTCACTCCCACTTATTGACGTTATTGCTGACATTGAAACAGCGATACAATATAAACCATCTGATGTCAAAAAACGAATAAGAGAAAAAGCTTCACAAGTCATCATCGAAACAAAAAGTTTTGCTACGAGGAACAATCCAGACTCTGACACCATTAAATGGAATCGTGCCCTTAAATCTTTGAAAAATCGGAACGTTTTTTACATGAAATCTGACAAAGGAAATAAAGTAGTTATTATCAACAAAGATGATTACAATGGAAGGATGATTCAGTCAATTACTGAAGATAATTTTAAGGTTTGCCGTAATCCGCTTAATAAAATGGTTAAAGACTCAAAATCCGTCATTGACACTCTACATAAAGTTTTCGATGTTAACAAATATCGTTTAAGAGAATCGAATCCTCAAGTACCCCTTATGTACGGCTTACCTAAAATTCATAAAAGCGGCGAGATGAGGAAAATCGTATCATGTGTCAATTCGCCTTTCGAAAAACCGGCAAAGTGGCTTATGTCTGAAATGAAAAAGTTTGGTAGGTTTGAAGGTTTTTCAGTCCAAAACTCCTTTGAATTGATTGAGAGAGTAAAAGGCACAAGATGAAATCTTGATTTCAATTGACGTTACTGCACTTTTCCCCACCGTTCCAGTCAGTGTTGGATAGTTACGCGTTTTTTTGAAATTTTAATTAGTTACACGTAACTAATGTAACTTATGTAACTAATGTAACTAATGTAACTAATGTAACTAATGTAACTAATGTAACTAATGTAACTAATGTAACTAAATGTAACTAATTGTAACTAAATGTAACTAACTATAACTAATAGAATTTTTCAAATACAAAAACTCACATTTTATGTTAAATTGAAATGTAGAAATTCCGTCCACAAACCCGATCGAATGACGATTGACTACTGTTTTATGGCAAAGCTGAATGATTGAGATTGCCGTCGGGCCAGCTGCCAGCTGTGGCCACGGCAATCTGGCAAGGAATACATTTTTAAATCTGCAAAAAAAAATTTAAAAATAATAAAACAAAATAGATCTCGTTTGATTTCCTTTGGGCTAGCCAAATCTGAAATTTGAGACCAAATCTGAGATTAAATCTGAATTAACCATACAAAAATAAAGCACAATAAACAAAGAAATGTCCAGGAATCTCAAGCAAGAAGGGAAAACTTTAAATGTAAGTAAAAATCTATTGTATGCTCCAAGAATATAATATTTTATTAGATTTCCTTTTCATCAGGAACATAGTATTTTCAATATGTATTCCTTGTCAGGTTGCCGTTGCCCTTGCTAATAAAAGAATTTTGTCAATAGTCGATTGGGATTCAGGATGAAATGTGATTTTTTTTATTTTTTATTATTAAGTTAGAGTTAGTTTTATTTAGTTACAGTTAGTTACATTTAGTTACATTAGTTACATTAGTTACGCCAAATATTGGGCGTAACTAATTCATATAAGTTACGCGTAACTAAGCGAGTAACTTACTTCATGTAACTTACTTGCCAACACTGGTTCCAGTCAATGTAGCTATAGACGCCATTAAAGAACACCTACAAAAATCAAATGTTTCATTAGAACACACCAACACATATATTTTTGCAATTGAAACATGTATGAAATATAATTGTTTTCAATTTAGAGACACTTATTATTCCAATGACTTTGGTTGCAGTATGGGCAATAGTCTTTCGCCGTTAATTGCTGAAGCGTTTATGTGCAAATTGGAGAGAGAAATGAATAAAATGCACGACTGGGTCGCACGAACTTGCTCTTATGATAAGCAATTGCGTAGTGGCTGCATATATGGATATTAAAAAAAAATTAAATAATTTCGAAAATTTTTTATTTTTTAAACTAGTTTAAGAGTTTTCTCGGAAAAACTTAGTATGCAATAAAATTTCAAAGTTATACGGCAATCTAGGAAAAAAAAATATTGAAAATCGTTTTTTTTTTTAAAGGTTATTTTTGAAAAACTTTTTCAAAAAATATTTTGAAATTTATTTGAGTATGCAAATATATGGCAATCTGTAATTTACATTTGAAAAATAATTTTAAAAAAAATCAATGTACCCGTTTCCAACATATTTCGAAAACCAAAAATTTTTTTGAAAAAATTATAAAAAATCAAAAAAAAAAGTTTTTTAAAATTTTGAAATGCCATATTAATAAAATTATGAATGACTTCCTGTGGTCAAAATTTTATTGCAATCGAATCTATAGTTTACGAGAAAATTTGATTTGAAAATATTGGTTCTATGAGAGGTACCGTTATTAGACAAATTTTGAAAAAAAATTTCAAACCAAAAGATAGATTTTCTTGCAAAAATAGCATTCTGAAAGTTTTATCAAAATCGTTAGAGCCGTTTTTGAGAAAATCAATTTTTGTCTTCAAGATTGTATGGCAGGTGCCGTTATTTTTGGACCTAGAGCAAAAATAAAAAAATATGTCCGAGGGACGGCCAAATAAATCCTAAATACCAAATTTGAAGCAAATCGGCCCACCCGTTCAGCCTCCAGAGGCGCGAACAGACAGACAGACAGACAGACAGACAGACAGACGGACGGAATTCCCAGACCCACTTTTTTCGACTTCTCCATCATCGTAATGTCATGTGTGATTGTTATCTCAAATTTTTTTTTCTGCACGAATCCATAACTTGCCTTATAGTACCTATAATCGCAAGTAAAAATGAAGATGTATTCCCAAGAATTTGGTGGCGATATGTTGACGACACGTTTGCTGTTGTAAAACAATCTGATGTCGACCGTGTATTACATCTTATCAATAACCGTCATAACAGCATCAAATTTACGTATGAAATGGAAGATACATCAGATCACACATTACCTTTTCTCGATTTAAAAATAAAACGCTTTGGTAGTAAAATTCAATTTGACGTGTACAGAAAATCAACAACCACGGATAGATACATTACCCACGATTCATATTGCTCCTATCAAAACAAAATAGCATCTTTTAATTCGATGATTTATCGTATGTGTCAGTTACCCCTCTCCGTTTCTGATTACAAAAAAGAATATGAATATATTCTTCATATAGCTCAAGTGAACGGCTATAAAAAGTCCCTCATCGACCACTTGATTAAGAAACACACACAAAGAATAAACAAGAAGAACCGTTCCACTCTTTTCTCTCAAAACGCCCAAAACACCAACAATGATCGTCGTGTCGCAATTTCCTTTGTACCAAAAATCTGCAATCAACTTAAACACACATTCAGTAAAGCTAATTTAACTATCATAAATTCCAACAAAAACAAACTCAGCTCTTCTCTTGGTTCCTCCAAAGCAGGGATGCCAATGCTGAACCCAAAAAATGAAGCAGATTGCCGAAAAAAACGAAGTAGATTTGAAAAAAGTGTAGTAGATTATGAGAAATACAAAATATTTCAAAAAACAAACAAAAATATGTATATTTCGTATTCAAAACAATAACAGCCTTTTATTTTACAACTTCATAGTTACCATATGTAGTTTAGTTTGTTTTAAAATAAATAGGAACTTTAGGTACATTAAAATAAACACATAAAGTAAAAAGGAACTTTTTGTTTCATTGTTTTTTAATAAACAAAATAAACCTAGTAATGCTATAATACTTTGGAAATTGTGATCAATCAGTTTTTAAGACGTAACCATCCGAAAGAAATTTAAATCTATAAAAATATGATATTAATTGTTTCGGAGGCTCGAAATCTTCCAACCCAGCCACAAACTCTCTTATAAGTAATAGGGAAGAAGCGGTACTTATATCAGGATAAGTTCTTTTTTACTTGCTCTATAGGGCAAGTATTGGTTTCGTGCAGAAAAAAAAAATCGCCGTTTTTAATCAAACATTACGATGATAGAGAAGCCCAAAAAAGTGGTTTTCGCCATACCGTCCGTCGGTCTGTCTGTGAGGATGTGAACTTTTTCACGTCATGCTACAGCCTAAACGGCTTGACGGATTTCCTTCAAACTTGGTATATAGCAGTTTCAAGAAAAATCATTGTCGAGGATTTTTTTATTTTGCCCGGCTCAAACTCGTACCTTTCAAGTAACGGTTTTTTTCATTTTTGATTTGCTCGAAAACGGCTCTAACGATTTTGATTAAACTCAGAATTTAACTTACCTAAGATATTTCTAACAAAATTGCGTTTTTTGTTTTTGGCTAACATGGTCGCAACGAAAATCAGGTTTAAACATAACTTCGTAACGGCTCGATTGAATTGATTCAAACTTCGTTTGGCATAGGTCTTTATAGTGTTTATAGGATGGTTTTATGCATTTTTCAGTGAAGCCTTTCCAAATGGTGGCTCCCATACAACGAGCCGTTCAGTTTTAGCCAACTTTTTTTGGTTTTTTATAATTTGCTCTAACGATTTTGATTAAATTTTGTGTGTTCTTTTAGTGTTCTTAAGAGAACTGCGTTTTTAGTTTTTGGCAAAAAATGCTTATAACGGAGATCTGGTCTTAATGTCTTTTTTTCAATTGGCCAGAAGTTTTCAACGGTTGTATCGAATTCAATCAAACTTTGTTTGGTATAGTTTCTTACAACTCTCTATCAGATGACTGCATTTTTTTCGGTTCCTCTTTTTTAAATAGTGGCTCCCATACAAAGAGCCACGAGGTTTTGGTCAATTTTTTTAGTTTTTTCTAATTTTTTTCAAAAAAAGGCTCTACCGATTTTTACTAAACTTTGTATTGAGTATACATAGAATTTTTTGAAGAAAACTGCATTTTAGTTTTTGGCTTCAAATGATAATAACGGAAATTTGTTTTTTTACAATTTAATTAATTTGGCCATTAGCGGATATTTATATCATTTATAGCAACCAAAAGATGACATCTCAAATTGAAATATTCAAAGGTTTCTTTAAGTAAGTCAGGTATAGCGGGTTTCCCAGTTTTAACCAAAATTTTGTTATTTTTCCCAAATTTTTCAAACATGCGTTTTTCATATTGCTCGAAGACTTTGTTTTCATCGTACTATTGCAACAACAGAGCCAGTACGTGCGACCCAGTCCTGCATTTTATTTTGTTTTTACGTTGCTAAAATCTGAAAACTGTCTTTCGGCTGCTGCACTGCTATGTGGTAGACTAGCTAGTGTAAGCATATAGTCAGGCAACACTGGGCAACACCAATGTATCTATCTGCTCTTTTTCTACACGATAGTAAGGGGGTGTTTGGAAAAAAAATTGTAGTAACTAGGAGGTTGTCAAGGATTTTGTCTATTTGGGTTCCACTATAACCTCTCAGAACAACATCAGTGAAGAGATCAGTCGAAGAATCACTCTTGCCAATCGCTGTTTCTTCGGGCTAAGAAGGCATCTTAGTAGTAAAGCCCTCTCTAAAAGGACCAAGGAGACACTATACAAGACCCTTATCATCCCAGTCCTGCTGTATGGGGCAGAAGCGTGGACACTGACACAATCGGATGAATACAGGCTGGGCTGGGGTGCTTTGAGAGAAAGATTCTTCGGGTGATATTCGGGCCTGTATCTATCAATGGAGTATGGAGGAGAAGATTCGATGACGAACTGTACGGGCTATACAGCGACATTGACTTGGTTAAGAAGCTGAAAATTCAGCGGCTTAGATGGCTGGGTCATACAGAGCATATGGACGAAAACGCTCCTGCCCGACGAGTCTTCAATTCCAACCCGGAGGGCCGACGCAGTTCTGGAAGACCCCATCTAAGGTGGCGCGATCAAGTGGTAAACGACCTCAACCAACTTGGTGTGCGCAACTGGAGGCCACTGGCTAGGGACCGGCCTAGCTGGTGAGGATTGTTGGTTGAGGCCGTGGTCCACAATGGACTGTCTGCGCCACCTTAAGTAAGTAAGTAAGTAAGTAACTAGGAGGTTTTTGCGATGAGTGCATTCAGATTAAGCAAATGGCTTTTTCGATTTGCAAAAATGAATCAATTCAACACATATTATATGAAATTATGATCGTTATATAAAAATGAGAAAAACGAAGTAGATTAGAGTTGCTACGTAGTAGACGCATATAAAAAAATAAATGAAGCAGATCTACTACATATGTAGTAGATTGGCATCCTTGCTCCAAAGACATCAAACCTATGGGCAAGAAGAGCGGAATTTATCAAATCTCTTGTCCCGCACCTGTGAGAGCAAATACATCGGACAGACCAAACGGGCTGTTGAGTGTCGTATAGCTGAACATCAAAGGTACATCGTACATCAACAATAAAGACACTCAAAAAGCTGTCGCAGCCCATGCATTCGACTTGACCAACACAGAACCTCACAACATGACTCCTCTCCTAGACAACTACAAGCTGATAAAAAGTGTACCTTTTCCATCAAAACTGGACGCATACGAATCCATTTACATGAACATCAATGAGAATTTAATGAACATAGAAGAAAGTCCAATAACATCTAATTTATTTTCTCTTGTAAATTAATTTGTATGTGTTTTACATTTACATTCAAAATCTTAATGTTTCTCTTTTTTTATCTTTTTTAATTTTGTTTTGCACAATTGTATTTAATTCTAATCTCTTTTAGTTGTTATGCGTATTACGCTGATGATGGTAGGCCAATTGCCTTCCGAAATGCATTCGGTATTTAGAAAAATAAGAAATAAATAAAGTACACAACTAAATCAAATTTTCCTTGTGTTTTTTGTTTGTATTTTTTATTCTTCTTCATTCATTTTTGCGGTCAATAAAGAAGAGACTTAAATAATTTAAATATAATCGAGACCACAAATTTTGTTCTTTTAACAGATTAACTTGTTAAAAAGTTTTTTCTTTGTTATTCAGCTTTCTAGCTCAAAAATTGCGACCTCTAGAGAGTATACATACGGACGGACATGGCTAAATCGACTAGGCTTTTGATTCTGAGTCAGAATATACATATATACTTTTCTATACCTAACGGTATTATTTCTCTATGTTACAAATTCCACACCAAATACAATATACCCATTCTATGGAATAGGGTATAAAAATGAATGGAACAATGAATGGTTATCTCTACCAATGACGAATAAACTAAGATCAATCAAACATAACCTTGGCGATTCTTTCAACTCAAATGATGCTCTTAACCGAAAAGAATCTACTATAATCACCAGGCTTAGAATAGGACACACAAGGTGTACTCATGAGTTTTTATTCAATCCGTCTAATGAACCCCCAATATGTGTTTGTGGCGATGTTCTATCTGTTTGACATATTTTTGAGAGTTGCTCCTTAACGACACATTCAAGAAACTTATTTGGAATCAATAACATTCAAATTTTAAACAAAAATGAATTGGAATCTTTAAAAAAATGTATTTCTTTTTTTAAAAAAATAAAAATTTTTAATAACATTTAAAAACTAAGGACTTATATTTTAACTTAAGATTTTTTTGTTAAACATTTTTAGAAAAGAACTTAAACGCTTTTTTTTTTTTTTTTTTTTTTTAAGTAAAAGATACCTTGGGAGTAATAAACCAAATTAGAAATAACTATTGTATTAAAAAAAAAATTCCAATTATGATTTTATAATTCACTTTTAAATCACTCGTTCTTTCTAAAATAGTAATTTAAGGTTTTAATAATAAGTATATAGAAAATGTATTAAGCTTATCTAAGGGCCTTAAAAACCTATTTAGTGTTATGAGGCCACACCAAATCTTTTAATAAATAAATAATAAACGAATGTCTATTGAAACCCGAATATACATAAAGAGAAAACAAAATAGTTGAACAAACCAAAATAATATAGAGGGTGTCTTTTAATTTGTGGAAAGTATTTTAGGGCATTATTCTTGGGTATATTTAAAAAAAAATCGTTTTACAGCAAAGGCCTATCCCCAATTTCAATACAATAATTTTTGGGGATTTAAGAAAAGGCTTACTTTGGTGGACTCTGACTCACGTTAACGGGAATTGTGATGTTAGTAGGTGCTAACAATAGAAATTTTGTTTAAGTCTCAGGAGAAATAATAGAATTCGTAAATCGGTTATAGTAAAGTTGATATCTTTCCTCAGGTTTAAGATATACAGTTTCTAACCTGTTCCATTTTTCGTGCTTTAACTTTAAGGGCAATTTTCTTGAGAAAATGCTTAATAAAAATTACGTTTTACTATTTTTTTTAATGAACTTAACCTATTGTTAAAATAAAAGTCTTTGAAAACTATACCCTGCTAAACGAAGGGGATAGACCCCCTCCCATACGATTTTTTTCTTGTCTTAACCCTACCTCTAATGGCTCTATATTTTTGGTGCGCCTTATACCGACATTACATTTTCGTCTTCATACTAACATTTAAGAAAGAAAAGTTTCCTTATCTTATCACAAATAACAAATAAGCGAACCACATAAAATCTTCCCCAGAAATTATGTTTTTACTACCTATCTTAAAAAACAAAAGAAATCTCTTAACGTATTGTTGGAGATTAATTGGATGTATTTAAAAAGACGAAACAATCAAAATAACAAAAGGACTTAACTAATGGCAGCAATTAAAATGTTACAATAGTTCAGTCAGATAGCAGACATGTGACTCCAATGTCGACGCAGCCAAACAAAGTTCTTTTTGCCAGACGATACGATATAGCAGACAGTGACAATTACAATTATTCTGTTCTGTTCTTCCACACAAGTGCACTTTGCAAATCCTTACTGATTGTTCATCTGAGAACATGGGAGTATCAGAGTGTACACCTATTTTCAAAGTAAAAAACTTGGCAGAGTCGAGTGTGCATTTTACTCTTACCAATTTATATTATGAGGATAACAAGATACACGCGAGACGCCTACTAACTACTACTGCCCCAATGTCTCTGTCAAGTGATATAGCTAGCACTCCATTACTCGAAAAGTGAATTTGAATCGTGTGGCCGGTTGTTTTGCCAAAAACTATGCGATATTTGTTGCCAAAATGCATCGGGTTGACGTGACAAAAGCAATAATTTACTAGCGAGTGTTCTTGAAGTGACAGCAGCTGTGAATCGATTAAGTGAAAATAAGTCGAGTCCCAAACATATTTTTATTTATGTTTCTAGGTAGTTTTTAAAGAACAGAATTATAACAGAACAAGAATGTGGAACTGGTTGTCACTTTGGTTGAGCAGTTTCAAAGTGTTTGAAAACACTTTCTTAGACTTGACATGGACTTCTTCTTTTTGCATTCAGGATCATATATTTATGTAGGTATACGAAAATGAGATTTTAAAATCAAGGGGCGAGGTATTCACCCATTTTATTGAAAATAATGTTATCAAATAAATACATGAAGCACTCATCATCATCCTAGAATCGTCAAATTTGACAGAGTTTAAAAGCCAAAATTGAAAAACCTATTTTTTTTTCTTTTTTAAATTGAGCCTGCTTACTTGCTATTTAACAGTACCTCCAAAGTTAGGCTCGAGGGCAAATTGGTGGTCATTCCTTGCGGTGTGGGTGTTACGGGGAAATTGTTTCAAGGAAGGAACGCAACTGGCTATTTCGCTGGAGCACTACTGTTTGTAGAAGTAGCGATAAAACAAGGTGAGACAAGAAACATTACGGTGATGCTCGAGTGAAACAAATGTTTCGGTAATGGTTCCTTCACCTTTCAATTTTATGGCTCTTTTTTGAATCCTATCCAGGGAGCACAAGTGAGTGACAGGAGCACCAGATATGAAAATTGTGCTCTAGCTTCAGGCGAATGAATGCCTTGTAGATTATAGCCAGATCAGAAGGGGAAAAACATTTCTTCCATCGATTTAGGAAACCTAAGCAATTGGCGACACTTTTGGCGAAGTCAAATATGTGATCGTTCCACAGAAGAACGCAAAGCTGGGCGGCTTCCTCAATGCAAGTGCCACTCACGGATAGTGGCATAGGGGGTAGGTTATGTCTTAACGACAGAAGACACCATTGAGTTTTTGAAGAATTAAATTCTACGCGGTTGATAATTCCCCACTATGCTGTCAAGATCAGAGTTTAATGAGCTTATCATACGATACCGTTTCAGTTCCACATCCGAATGACATGGATGTGAATCTGGAAACGAATATGAAAAGCTTAGTGGCTTTGAATTATTAGACAAGAGATCATTTATAAAGATAAGAAAGAGAGTCCGAGACAGAACGGAGCCTTGGGGGCACAACAGCATTTATTTTGTGGGTAGCAGTCTGAAAAATTTCTAAAACAACGCGAATTGAATGGTCCGATAGGTAATTTCTAATCCATCGAAGGAGGGGTTCATCGATGCCAAATGCACGCATTTTCGATAAGAGAGCCTGATGCCAGACTCTATCAAATGCTTTAGAAATATCAAGTGCAATAATCTTGCTTTCTCCAAGACTATGTAAGGATTGGTTCCACTGTTCGGTGAGATATAATATAGTATCACCAGTGGACCTATTGCTACGATAACCGTACTGCCGTACTGCTAATTTTCTAGCCCAAAGTGATGTTTTTAAGTACTATTGCTTCTTCTCAAGACTGTTTTTGCAATAATTGATGTATTAATTAATATTTGTGTAAGTTTCTGTGACATATCACATTATGTAATTGTGATTAAATTATTATATTTTTCATTTAAAATAAAGGCCTGATGAAGAACGTAAACACGTTCGAAACGTCGCAAATTTAAAAATTGCATTTAATTGACCTATAGCCCACTTATATACATTCTGTTTTGAAGAACAACAAAGGTCACAAAATTTCAACATTGTTTATCAGAATTTACATGACCTTGGAAAGAAGGACGTCAGTGCAATCGGTCGGTAGTTTGAGAAGGGTGAAGATACGTCTTTTTTGGGGTGGGCTGAACAAATGCTGTTTTCCATCCACTCGGAAAGAGAGCTGTAGAATAAGATAGATGGAAAAGCTTACGCATTATAGTTTTGCCAGCGTAGAAACACACCTCTTCAGAACTATTGTAAAAATACTATACGGGCAAGCGGATTTGTGTCGAGATCTTTATGTACTCTTGCAAATGTACCAGTACGAAAGAAGATTTGTCCCATAAAACCATTCACGTTCTCAAGTACAGGAGGAGTCATATCACACTGGGGTAGCGTTTGAATTGGCAGCAAAATTTGCTGCAAATAAGTCAGCTTCCACTTGGGAGTTTACCACAGGAGTGTTATTATCGACAAGCGTCGGAACCGAGGTTGTAGTGGAGTTGCGAACGTTTTTTTTTTTTCAAAATTTTAAGTTTGAAAGTTAATATTTTGAAAACGGTTCACTAAAATAACTTCATTTAAAATTACAATAAAATAATAAGTCTTCCGCTTTACAAAAAGGTATATAGCATGACATTGAAGGAGATACTGCTATTTTTTAATAATTTTTTTTTTTAAATGTAAGGCCCGTATTTATCGAACAATATCAAACCAAACCGCTCGTAACTTTAAGAGCCTCTTAACTTAAGTTCGAAAAGTGCTATTCATCGAACACTTTTAACTCTAATTCGAATATTCGAAAAATTGCGGATTCCTTATTCCGGAACGCACCTTACAGCTATTTCAAAACTATCCCAAACTCATTCTTCGAAAGCAAATGTCAAAAAAAAAAAAAATTAAAATGAGGCAGGCAAAAATTAAATTAGTAATGCAAAGATGAAAGATTCAAACTCAAAGCTAAAGAAGGTCTTTGATTAGAAGTAATGCTACTTAAATCTATATTATTAATTATTTTAAAATGTAAAAAATGTTCTTCATTTTTCAGGTTCGCTAAATTCCAAATTACGTTAAAGACAATGCCATGAATACGGCCGATAGAAACTCAGTTACAAGCAACTCTATTTTACTATTTATTTATAAAGAAAAATTGATGTGAAATCTGTGGTCCACTCCAAAGCGAGGTATGTAAATACTTAAGAACTCTTTCCAGTAACATATTCCATCACCAATTTGAATTCTTCTTCCCGCAGAACAATCTATGCAGCAAGAATGGATGCGTGTCTGTACCATGATCACCGCAGCTGAAGTTTGACAAGCAAAGAATCTCTTTTAAACTTTAAACTTCTTTTTTCGCTTGAATTCGATGGACATGGACTCTGAAGACAAAGTGTCTCGTTATTCCACAGGAGTTTCAACGCATTCTGAATACGAACATCGATGGTAAACGCAAGGTGACCATCGCCATGACAGCCATCAACTGTGTTGGACATCGTTACGCCAATATTGTTCTCAAGAAGGCCGACGTTGATTTCACCAAATTGTCGTCATCATCCAGAAGCAAGGCAATACAAAATTTCTAACTGGTTCCTCAACAGACAGAAGGATGTCGTCAAAAAGAAGTATACTCAATACACTTCCTCATCTTTGGACTCAAAACTTCGTGAGGATTTGGAAAGTTTGAAGAAGATCCGGGCCCATCGCGGTATGCGTCATTACTGGGGTCTCCGTGTCCGTGGTCAACACACAAAGACAATCGGTCGTCGTGGTCACACTGTTGGTGTGTCTAAGAAGAAGTTAATGCATTATTTTATAAGAAAATAAAAAAAAAACAATTTTTCCGTAAAAAACCGTTCTAATTTGTGAAGATATTGGTTGCCAGATGCGATTTTGATAAAACTTTCTGAATGGTTTTTTTGAAGTAAAATGTATATTTTGGTTGGAATTAATTTTTCAGAAAAAGTCTTGTAACGTTAAGTACCTCAAATAGGACCACTTTTTTCATAGCAGATTTTCTCGTAAACCACTTAACAGATGTTGATGAAATTTTTAATGTAAGAGCTCTTTATAAACAAAATAATATCTATATCTTCTTCTATCTTCTAATATATAAAAATAAGTTGCCTTATGTTCGGGGTCGATAAACTCGAGAATGGCTGGTCCGAATTTTTTAATATTTTTTAATAAAGGTAGCTATCCTATTGAGGTAGGTCTTTTATGAAGATTGGTCAAATTTCGGTAAAGGGCAAACCGCAAAATGCATTTTAGTGCATTTTGTCATATTATTAACAAAATTTTGTGTAGGGTCTTTTGAGTATGTCGACGAAGGTTTACGGCCAAACTTCGGTAAAATAATTTGCCACAACTGCAGTTTTATTGCATTCTGTCAAATTACTAACAATTTCTTTTGGTAGCATCTTCTGAGGATGCCTTCAAAGGTTTCTGTGAAGTTTGGTCAAAATTCTGTAAAGCGGTAGCGTGGTTCTTTTTGATCCAGCATTTTTGTCGACATATAAAGTATTTTTCCCGTAATTATAGAAAATTATTTTTATTTTCAATGTGTCAATTTAATTTAAATAAAATTGGAATAAGTTTGTAATCTGCGATTTTGGACAAATCATCGGGATGAAATGACTGAAGAAATATTACATCGAATGCGAAATATTTATTCAAACCAGAACTTGGTCTTTAGCTGCGATTCGATCTGAAAATAAAATAGCATTAGAGTTTGCGTCGTCTGGGATTGCGCAAACTTTGTTAGACGGTGGACGAACAAGTCACTCCGCATTAAAATTGCCATTGAACATGCAAGTAAATGAATTTCAAACATGATGTAATATTTTAAAAACATCTGGAGTGGCAAAGGTTTTACAGCAATGTAAAATAATCATTTGGGATGAGTGCACGATGGTTCACAAGAAATTATTGGAAGCCCTCAATCGAACGTTAAAAGATTAACGAGGAAACCAACGTTTATTTGGTGGTGCATTGATATTGTTAGCAGGGGAATTTAGGCAAACATTTTTCCAATTTTTTCTCACGGACAACATTATGTTGGACGTTGGCGAGTGGGTAAACCGTCCTTATTGTTTATTTATGCATTAAATGCGAAAATAAAAAAAAATGTTTATCAAAAAGCTCTTGAGTAATGCAAATGGTTCATTTAAAAAATTGTTAAATTAATTAATAAATTATATAAGAAAAATGATTGAATTGAATTTAAGGTTGCATGATACACAACAATTTGTTTTCTGCTCCGGAGCGTAAATGAAGAGTGAGGATGGTTTCCCAACTAGGAAACACGCCACATTATAATAGCTGACGGCAAATCAGTTGAAGAAAAGGAAATTCGCGGAATTTGGCATTCTTCTCCTTTGAACGGTCCTTTCTAAATCCTTGCCACTATCACATTGTTCATCAGCTTCTTCACAATCAGTGAAAAAAAATTTCAAAAAAAATTCAAACACGCCATTTCATAGGTATTCAGCAAATACATTTATTTATAATTTTTAGAAAAAAATTTAATAACCAGTTTTCAAAATATTAATTTAAATTTTTTTTTAGATGCTTTTGAAAATACAAAAAAATATTTTTCAAAAATATTGGTATGCAGTACAAATTGAGCTACCTACAACTATATATGTGTGAAATTTCGAAAGAATCGGTAGAGTCGTTTTCGAGATAGTCGAAAACAAAAATAACGTACCGGTTATATGGCAGGTACCGTTATTTTTTGAGCTAAAAAAAATTTCAATTTCCCCTCTGTACCTAAAAAAATCTATATACCAAGTTTGAAGCGATTCGGCCCACCCGTTTGGGCTTATGTATGTTTTAAGTTAAAAATGTGTTTCCTGTCAGTTTTTAAATATTGCAATTATATTTTTTAAATTGTAATTCATTTAATCCGTATGAAACTAAGATTTGTCTAACCAAGCGAAGCCGGGTGGGTCAGCTAAAAATTAAATTATATAAGAAAAATGATTGACTTGAGTTTAAGGCTGCATGATAGACAACAATTTGTTTTCTGCTCCGGAGCGTGTATTAAGAGTGAGGATGGTTTCCCAACTAGGGAAGGAAATTCGCGGAATTTGGCATTCTTCTCCTTTGAACGGTCCTTTCAAAATCCTTGCCACTATCACATTGTTCATCAGCTTCTTCACAATCAGTTGGGTTCCATTGCACAGTTTCGGGGCATAAAGGCTTCGTAGCATTAAGATGAAAGATCCAACTTTAAAACTCAAATGATGAGGCGGCATGCCAGGCAAATCCAAACAACACTTGCATATTCACACTCAATGGAATGGTTTGCACATACCGAAAAAAACGATGCCTTGAGACATGAGATTTATTCATACGCCGCGCCGCTGTTGGTTTCAGAATCACGGGAAGTGATTTCGGAAATCCGCTTGCTATATCACCACTTTTGCCATGACTGATTGCTTTGAAATGCTACAAACAGGATTTTCTTTGATTCGCAGGTTTAACGAAAGCTTCAGTGCTCAGTGTGCTCTTCTTCCACCTTCCAACAGTGTTGCAGCAATTCCGGTAGATGCGAGAGCTAACGCAATTCCACTTTGAGCACGCATTGCTGCTAATATTAATTAAATCAAGAACATTTTTCCAGTTCCGCCGGGCGCATCAACAAATAAAATGCACGACTGGGTCGCACGAACTTGCTCTAATGTGTGACAGTGGTCTAGGGGCTTGAGACTTTGATAAAAATAAAATTTTCAAAATTATTAAATAAATACTTAAACTAATTTGAGCTGAAAAAAAGCACACAAATCAGCAAATACATTTATTTATAATTTTTAGAAAAAAATTTAATAAGCAGTTTTCAAAATTTTAATTTAAATTTTTTTTAGATGCTTTTCTCAAATTCTCAAATACAAAATTTTCTGAAGTTTCTGACTCATCAGCAAGTGATAACGAAGAAAATGATTCGAACGACCCTGGACAACAACAAAATAACGAAACCATAACCTGCGGTATTTGTTTCGAAAATCCAAGGAACGTATTACTTCAACCCTGCAACCATTGTAAAATGTGTAGTAGCTGTTTTGCGAAGATATACTATTGAAAATTGTTCTAAAACTAAGTAAAACATTATAATTTTAAAAACTTAGTGAAGGAATTCTCCTAGCTTATACACAAAAAATTTATTCGGTGGGACATAAGTCCCAACTTTTATTTTTGGGACTAATGTCCCACTCAAGTGGGACATAAGTCCCAAAATCGAATTCGGGACTTATGTCCCACTTGAGTGGGACATAAGTCCCAAAAATAAAATTTGGGACTTATGTCCCTGGGACTTATGTCCCTGCGACTCTATACATACAGACAGACAGACAGACAGACATACAGACGGACAGAATTTTTAACTTTTTTTTTCAAGACGAATGCATAACTTGCCTTATAGTACCTAAAATCGCAAGTAAAAAACTTTTTGATTATAAATATCGATATCATTGTATTTAAAATTAAATATTTCTTAACAACACTTATGTATGTTTTAAGTTAAAAATGTGTTTCCTGTCAGTTTTTAAATATCGCAATTATATTTTTTAAATTGTAATTCATTTAATCCGTATGAAACTAAGATTTGTCTAACCGAGCGAAGCCGGGTGGGTCAGCTAGTCTATATATATAAAAATGAGTTTGATTTAAGTTTGACCATTTATATCTCGAGTTTGACAACAACAAATTTAATGATTCTTTTTTTGCCGAATAGGTATTTATTTGCACCAGGTTTGTCTGTAAAAAAAAATAATACCATGTATGCTACGTATGTTGCATATCTTGCAAATGCACTTGCCAGTATGCAATCACTTAATGCTTAACGAAGCGCCTACATGTAATATTTCTAAAACGTCGGCAATGGCCAAAGTCTTGCAACAGTGTAAGATTATTGTATGGGATGAGTGTACAATGGCACACAAAAAGTCAAGTTTCTATTGATTTCTATTGTATAAGAACGAATTGGTTCAAAGTGTGTTTCCAAGTTTTCCGGAGAATTATAAAAATCGTACTTGGTTAAGTGAAAGAGCTAAAGGCAAAAATAAAGATGTCGCTGAAATTAATGCATCTATTTTAGAAGAAATAGATGGACAATTTGTTGCCAACAAATGAGTTGATGCAATTATAAATGAGGATGACGTAGTGAATTAGCAGACGGAACTTTTGAATTCGATTGATTTACCGGGACTGCCACCTCATTATTTAGCTCTAAGAATTGGAGCCCCGATTATAATGCTGAGTAATATTAATCAACCTCAACTTTGCAATGGCACTAGACTAGCTGTAAAAAAGTGGATGAACAATCTAATTGAAGCTACCATTCTTAGTGGCAAATATAAAGGGGAAGATGATTAGATCCCCAGAATTCTAATCATTCCACCTGATTTGCCATTTGATTTTAAACGTCATCAATTTCCTATTCGCCTTGCTTTTGCCATCACTATAAATAAAGCCCAAGGTCAGTCTTTGAAAATTTGCGGTATTGATTTCTCATGGTCAACTGTATGTTGGGTGTTCTAGAGTTGGGAAACCGTTCGCACTTTTTATTTATGTAAAAGATGGTAATACAAAAAATGTTGTTTATAAGAAAGCATTGGAATAAAATGTTAGAAATCTTAAAAACGCACTTTATTCATATTATTATTATTATATTGAAAAATTGTACGACTTTTTTACTTGCGATTATAGGTACTATAAGGCAAGTTATGCATTCGTCGAAAAAAAAAGTTTTGAGATAACAATCAAACATGACATTACGATGATAGCGAAGACGAAAAAAGATGGTCTAAAAATTCTGTCCGTCTGTATGTCTGTCTGTCTGTCTGTCTGTCTGTCTGTCTGTCTGTCTGTCTGTCTGTCTGTCTGTCTGTCTGTCTGTCTGTCTGTCTGTCTGTCTGTCTGTCTGTATGTATAGAGACCTACAGGCCAAACGGGTGGGCCGAATTGCTTCAAACTTGGTATATAGACTTTTTTAGGTATTGTACAGAGGGGAAATTGAATTTTTTTTTTAGCTCAAAAAATAACGGTACCTGGCATACAACCGTTATGTTAAAGCTTATTTTTCTCAAAAACGGCTCTAACGATTTCGATTTAAGAAAATCAGTGTTGGTTTTTAGGTACGACCAATCATATGGCTGAAAAAAAAAATTTAAAAAATGGCTAAGAACGGTACTTTCCATACGACCGTTTTTTTTGCTTTCGACTAACTTCGAAAACGACTCAACCGATTCTTTCGAAATTTCACACACATTTAGCTGTAGGTAGCTCAATTTGTATTGCATACCAATATTTTTGAAAAATATTTTTTTGTATTTTTAAAAGCATTTAAAAAAAAAATTTTTTAAAATTAATATTTTGACAACTGCTTATTAAATTTTTTTCTAGAAATTTTAAATAAATGTATTTGCTGAATACCTATAAACTGGCGTTTTTGATTTTTTTTTTTTTAATTTTTTTCAAAAAGTTTTTCAAAAAAAACTTTTTTTCTCAAAAACCGCTCCACAGATTTTTATAAATTTATTCTCATAAATTCAAATTTATCCAAGAAATAAAATGGCGTATTTTTTTTCAGCTCAAATTAGTTTAAGTATTTATTTAAGAATTTTGAAAAATTTATTTTTATCAAAATCTCAAACCCTTAGACCACTGTCACACATTAGAGCAAGTTCGAGCGACCCAGTCGTGCATTTTATTTATTGTGAAATCTGCTCAGCGAAGTGGGCGTGGGTTGAAAAAACAAACAGTCAAGTATTGGAATTGAGATTTGTTAATTGTCATGGCGAAGGCAAGATGAATTGGGAACTGAATTCGTTTAAACTCAAAGGGCATATCTGTTGGGATAATTGGAATCCTCGGAATGAGAACAAACTTATCTTTACATTTTCCGTTGAGTATGGTCGCGGGCATCACATCACTCTTCAGTTTTCTTATGACCAAGCGCGTTCAATCGCATAGTTTTGGTTGTTTTAGATTTCGAAGCTGATGAATACCGAGCCCGCCTTCAGTTGTAAATTGTGCTGTGGTAAGTCAGGTACATCAAAGGAGTTTAAAAACTCAGTTGGATAATTAGTTGCTTCATCTTCGTTTGTTACACAGTCAATAGATTTGAATGAATGCAGAGTACCAACGATTTGATTCTCAATTATAAAGTTTAAGTCATTCACATCTCTATTCTTAGCCGCCGAAATTGGGCAGATCTTTTAAGAATCGATAAAGAGCTTCCAATGCGCCATTGTGCATTCGTCCCAGATGTGATTTTTGAGGCTTCTAACATTTTTTCTATTGCAGAGTGTTTCGCAATGTTACATGTCGGTTGGTCAGCAGTTTGAAGATTTAATGGCAATTTCAACGCTGAATGAGCAATTTCTACCGCAATTTCGGATCTCTCACGAATAGTGACCAAAATCAATGACATGAGGAATGTATTTCCTTATCCACCAGGGGCATCCATTAAAAATAAGCCACCATTTCCATCATCAATTGTATTAATTAATTTATCATAAACTTTCTTCTATTTTGGGTTCAACAGTTCATTCGTTTGAACTGATTGGTCTAATTCATATCGATCATATTCACGTTCACGTTCCAATTCTCTATTAAATGAGTCTTTCACTGTGCGATCTGGCGCTGGCACTCCTAACCTGACTAACAAACTGCCGCACATATGAGGTAACACATATCTTCGATAAAGAGCAAAGCCTGGTTATGCATCTGCTCATTAGCCTCAAGATCAGGATTTCTTGAACTGACACGAATTGGATGTAAAATGTCTTCTGCCATTTAAAAAAAGCCGCTTCGCAGATTTCGATAATTTTTTTCTTTAAAATTAAAATAAATTCAAGCAATAAAATGGAGTACTTTTTTCATTGAATTAATATTTCTTTGATTTAATCTTATCTTTTCTTATCTTATATAATAAAAAAATATAAAAAATGAGTGATATAAATGGTTTATAAGAAAGCATTTGAATAAAATATAAGATATTTAAAAAACGAATTTTATTCAAAGTTTTCTTTCTACTCTTTAATTTTAGCATTTCTCAATTTATACGCCTCTTGGCTAAACTAAATTTTTTTAAGAGGCAACAGCCCATTGGAAATCTGCTCAGGGAAGCGGGCATGTGTTTGCTAGTATATAAAAATAAAAATGATAGAAAAACGCTGATCTATAAACTCTACAGTCAAGGTGTATCTTTAAAGTTCGTCAAATCACTGGATAAACTTTATAACCACACGACGGCTTGCGTGCACAATGGATGTGCAAAATCAAAAGAAATTCAAGTAACTCGAGGACTGCGTCAAGGCTGCAATATTAGCCCATTATTATTTGAGCTCTTTCTTGATGACATTGTTGATTATCTTCCTTGTGGAGTAGAGTTTGAAAATTACAAAATAAAAGTCATCATGTATGCCGATGACATTGTCATTCTGGCGGAATCTCCAGCCCCACTTCAGCTTGTGATCAACAGGCTATCTGATTATTGCAAGAAATGGGGACTGCACTGAACCAAAAAGGTACACCATGGTGACGAAAAAGGTCATCTATATGATGTAGAATTCATCAATTTTAGTCCAGTGAACCTTTTCATCTAAATGATGAAACGAGGTTCATCAATATGATGACAGTTTTAAGTGATGAAACTCGTTCATCATTCATCAACTTTGTTCATCAATATGACGAATAAATAATTAATGAATGTGTACATCAATATGATGAATAAGTTCATCATGCTGTTGATCGCATTCATGAATATGGTGAATATTATTCATCAATTCAGTGAATATATTCATGAATGAGATTCACATTTTCATCATATTGATGACCTTTTACATCAATATGATGGACATTTTTCATCATTTCAGTGAAAATATTCATCAATAAGATTCACATTTTCATCATATTGATGACCTTTTACATCAATATGATGAAAATTTTTCATCATTTCAGTGAAAATATTCATCAATAAGATTCACATTTTCATCATATTGATGACCTTTTACATCAATATGATGAACATTTTTCATCATTTCAGTGAAAATATTCATCAATAAGATTCACATTTTCATCATATTGATGACCTTTTACATCAATATGATGAACATTTTTCATCATTTCAGTGAAAATATTCATCAATAAGATTCACATTTTCATCATATTGATGACCTTTTACATCAATATGATGAACATTTTTCATCATTTCAGTGAAAATATTCATCAATAAGATTCACATTTTCATCATATTGATGACCTTTTACATCAATATGATGAAAATTTTTCATCATTTCAGTGAAAATATTCATCAATAAGATTCACATTTTCATCATATTGATGACCTTTTACATCAATATGATGAACAGTTTTCATCATTTCAGTGAAAATATTCATCAATAAGATTCACATTTTCATCATATTGATGACCTTTTACATCAGTATTATGAACGTTTTTCATCATTTCAGTGAATATATTCATCAATATATTAAAAGGATGCATTAATGCAATGATACTGTTCATCAATATGAAGAATTCATATTCTTCGTATTGATGACGGCTTCATCAATATTATGAATATGATTTCATTCATGATATTGATAAATCCAATCTTCAATACGCGGAACAGGAACGCATAATGGTTAATGAACTGAAGTTTCATTGCATTATTAGTTTCTTTTAATAATACCGATGAAAATATTCACCTAGAAATAGAAAATGCGTCATTAGGAAAATCAATATTATTATATTATTACGATACTTATCCCAACAGTTCCATATTAGTATAAAAGTGTCTTCTAAATAAAGTGCTCCAAGATCATCATTTCTCAATTTGGAAATATTTCCAGAACCATTCCTTCCCATTACTTCTAAGTTTTTTTATATAAAAGTTAAAGGAAAAAATAGATTAAATTTTTTAAAAAATTAGTTTTATTTGAGTAGGTAACAATAAGACTTAAATTTACTTAATTTTTAATTAATTATTAATTATTAAATTATTTTATTCGGCTTTAAGAGTCTGTACGATAGTACTTATTCTTGAAGATAATTTTTTTTTTTTTGGTTCAATAGAATAAAAATAATATTGAATAAAAACCCAAAACTGTTCGCAAGCAGCTGGGTATTGTAAATCAAAAACAAAAAAAATTTTAAGGCAAATGTCTACTGCCCGTAGTAGTTTTTTGAATTTTAATCTGTATCCGTCCAGATACACGTAATACTCTGGATCATCGTTCTTTTGCAAGGATAAAATGAAGGGTTGCACGTTGTTATGTTGGGATTTTACAAAATCCAAATGGTCTTCAAATTGCTGAACACTTTCTCCTTCGAAAATGAAAGCTTGTTGGGAGTCTTTTATCGTAAACCTTTGGACCGATTTCTGCTTCGATGCTGATTTTAATACAACTGGTCTCGTTGGAATGAGATAGCTGTAAGTCGTCGAAGTTGTGGCAGTAAAAGAAAAAATTATATTTTATTAAATATTTTATTAGTATTCAAAAATTAACATTTAAAGAAATTGAAGAAAGTTTATTAACAGTTTTTATTGTGACTTGCTCACATCAGGTTTCTACGACGAAATGAAATCTTGTTGCGTCCTTTTTGCGTAATTCAAACTTCAAAGGTTGCTAAGATTTATATGTATTTTTTTTGTAAAGAGGTGTAAGGTGTTATAATTAACATTCCACCCCCCGTGGATCCTTCTGGGATTCACCATCTACTTTCAAAATGGCTAGTTTTGTAGCTGGACGTTTCATAATTCCAGTAGCTGTTCTGACCTCCACAATACGAATGATTCCATCCTTAGCTGGATATAATTTTGTTATTCGTCCCTTCTGCCATTGGCTTCTTGGTTGACTTGGATCACAAATTATAACTAAATCGTCAACTTGTAGTGGCGTTGGTTTGTCATGCCATTTAGTTCGGCGTAAAAGTTGAGGTAGATACTCGACGACCCATCGTTTCCATATGCGGTCCGTTAAATTTTGGGCAATTCTCCATTGTTTTTGAAGACAGATTTTTGTATCAACCGGATAAGGTGTCTGGGTTGAGTTGGCACATCCAATAAGAAAATGATTTGGCGTGATTGGTTCATCTTGGTCAGATGTTAGTGGAATTTCGGTAAGTGGACGAGCATTGATGATATTTTCTGCTTCAATCAAAACACTTCTTAAAGTCTCCACGCGTGGTGATTCTTCCATCAGGGTTTTGGCAAGTAGACGTTTAACTATTCTTATTAGACGTTCCCAACAACCTCCGGAGCTTGGGTTGGCTGGACAGTTAAAAACCCATTCGATATTGTGTTTAGATGTTTCATCAACTAGGCGATCCACATCTAATAATCTCTTTTCTCTTATAAGTTCTTTTTGCGTTCCGATAAAATTTGTTCCGTTGTCGCTTCTCATTATTTTTGGCATCCCACGACGATTTACAAAATTTCGCAGGCAAATAATAAAGGCATCTGTGGGAAGGTTTTCAGCAAGTTCTAAATGAGCGGCTCGAATTGTCAAGCATGTAAATATTACGGCCCATCTTTTTTCTTTTCGGCGGCCTATAGTAACATTTAAAGGACCAAATAGATCCACCCCAGTGTATGTGAAAGGACGTACATATGGTGTCACCCGGTCCGCTGGCAACTGTCCCATGAAGGGTGGCTTTGGTTTAGCTCTGTCAATACGGCAAGTAACACAGTTTCGTTGAACACTTTTAAGCACTGCTTTAATTTGTATAAACCAGAACTTTTGCCGAGCTTCGTTTATAATAATTGTTGTATTTTGATGGTGAAACTTTTCGTGAAAATACTTCATTATAAGTTCTGGAACGTAGTGTTTCTGTGGCATTAGAATTGGATGTCTGGCACTTAATGGCAAATAAACTGCTTCGTCGATTCGGCCATATACTCTCATGAGTCCATATTCATCTAAATATGGGTCGAGAGAATGTATGGAACTGCTCTTGGGAATTTCATTTGAATTAAGCAAGGCAAATACTTCTTTGGCAAATTCTGTCCTCTGTACAAATTTACATATAAGTTGTTCGGCAGCATTTAGCTCAGAAGCTTCAAAAGGAGACCTGATGGATAGAGATGATACTGATGTAACGTAAGATTCGGTCTTCGCGTTTTTGATAAACCTTAATGCCCATGCTGTCACTCTTTTAAGTCTTAAAAACGAAGAAAATTTCGCATATACAATGAAATCTTTACTTGCCTGAATAAGTAGGGTGACTTTTGTGTTGACTTCTTCTTCAAGTAAAGTCCTTGGTATTTCAAGCTGAAACTCTGGCCACTGGTCTTCTGTTTTTCTCAAAAAATCTGGCCCAACTATCCATGGGCTGTCTTTTTTAAACTTTGGTGGAAATGTTTGGCGTGTAGCTTCGTCGGCGGTATTTAGAGCAGTTGGTACCCAGCGCCATTGATTTGAGCATGTACTATTCATTATCTCAGCGACCCGATGACCGACAAAAGGTTTGTATTTTCTTTCTGATGAATTAATCCAATGAAGGACGGTTCGAGAATCACTCCCCAATATTACTTTTGCAATTAAAACATCATGACTTTGACAGATAATATTGCTAAGACGAACTCCAAGAACTGCAGCTTGTAGTTCTAGTCCGGGATGGATACTAATTTTTGAGGAGCCGTACGTGTTTTGCCAGTCACGAAAGAAACATCAAATCCAGATGAATGAATGAAGCGAAAATATCCTACAGCTGAGGCGGCTTGGCTAGCGTCCACAAACATATGAAGTTCAATGCTAGTAGACGTATACAAATTTAACGAGTAGCACTTTATCTCGAATTCATTCAATTTCTGGAACTCACTCCACCATGCTCTCCATTTGGTTTCAAGCTCCAACGGCAACGTATCATCCCAATTGAGACTAAGCTTCCATGTCTCTTGTATAAGTATCTTCGAAAATATTAAAAAGTCAGCTAAGAGTCCATAAGGATCATATATGGCCATGATGATTCCCAACAGTTCTCTTTTAGTTGGTGTTCGCGAACTATCTAGGACTAGTGGTGGAATTTTATGAAACTTAGTTTGGAATTTGAATGAGTCAGTCTTAGTGTCCCAAAACATTCCAAGGACCTTTTCGGTTGTTGATTGTTTTTCCATATTGACAGGACTTTTGTCATCGTTAGCAGTGTTACCATTCATGACCATCTGTAGATTTTTAGAGTTTGAAACAAAGTTTCTAAGATCGAACCCTGCCTCGGCATGGATCTTTACTACTTGTTTGCATGTTGTAAGTGCTTCTTCCTCTGATTGAAAACTACACACAAAATCATCGACATAATGTTTGTCAATTATTGCCGCTGCAGCTTCTGGAAAGTTTTGTTTGAAGTCTTCAGCATTGCGATTCTTGATATACTCCGCACAACATGGCGAACAAACTGCTCCAAAAATCATTGACACCATGGCAAAATGTTGAATCTGTTTATTTCCTTCTCCGTTTCTCCAGAGAAAACGCTGAGCATGTTGATCGGACGGACGTATTTGAATTTGTGAAAACATTTCACGAATATCAGCGGCAGCACCAATTCGACCTTTTCTAAAGTGAAAGAGTATTTTAATAAGTGGTTTGGCTCGTTCTGGACCCTTAAACAAAGCCGTGTTAAGAGATATTCCGTTAGAAGTGGCAGCAGCATCAAAAACAATTCGAAGCTTGTCAGGCTTGTGTGGATTCTGTACAGCAAAATGAGGCAAATACCACATTGGGAGCTTTGTGTCGTTAACCTCTTCCATATAGAGAGTGCTCTAGCATACACGGAGAGAATTGAAAAATCACCAATTGCGAAATATTCAGTTGCAATTTACAAAACATGTTTTTTTTGTAAATCACGGCGCTTTGATTCGAAACTGATAGAACAATTGGCAATTTAACTTTCAATTCATCGCAAATTACAACAATTCCTAAGTTGAGATTTACAATTAAAAGTTATAATTCAAGCTTGTGCCCTTCAAAGTAAATTACAACCTTTTTGTCGCAATTTACTACTTCAAGGCAATAATTCCATTTCTACTTTTTACCAATCTGGATTTGCTAAAATTTGTTCGTGATTTACAATCACTGAGTATTAAATTCAACTCAAGTGTGTCTGACGGCTACGTCGAAGATCCGGAGTTCGATCCCTGCCTCGAACTAATAATTATCTTTTTTTTTTGGTACTGTCTCTTTTGAGGAAATGTAAAATCATCGAAAAATAAATCTATTTAATATTAAAAGTGGATCTTTGTAAGCCATTCGGATTCAGCGGGAAATTATATTCCACCAGAATATCAACGCACATACAGGAATCGTTCAGAATAATATAAGTCATTAGGCCCTGGCCCCGCTTGTGTCTCCAATAATGCCATTTTGGAGTTCTATAATGTACATAGGGAGTACATAGACGTCCAAAATAAGACGACTATATTTTTCTCGCCAATAAAACATAATCTTAATTCAGAACACCCCTAAAATGTAACTCATATTCAGGTTGCTTCTTATTATTAATTTTGATATCCGACTTGGATGCATCACCATGGCCTAGTAGATGTGTGCTAGGTTGGTATGCAGAGGGTCTCGAGTTCGATTCCTAGAATCAGCCAAGTAAGTAAAAGTTACATTTTTTAATAAAAAATAATAAATGCTTTTCAATAAATAGAAAACATTGCTCCTCTCAAAGCAATATAATTTGTTACAAATTGAGTAAAATGGGGTTGCAATTTACGACTTTACCACTCATTTTTTCAAAAACATATTTTTGATTCAAAACAAAAAGATGGAAATCTACGACTAGCTTTTTTGCAATTTACAATCGAGTAAATATAAAATTGATACAAATTTGGATCAATTTTCGATTCGCGATGGCAATGTTTTATTTCTCAGGATCGAATTATTGACCCAAAAAAGTGGTAATTTGCTATTTTTGAGTGTCAATATCTTCATTTCGTTCAATTTTGAAAATTGCGAACAAGGAGTCATAATTTACAAAACCCCGAGCTAGGGTGAGAAACTGCATAAGATTTTCGTGATTTGCAGCTCATTTTTCTTGATCTGATCTAAAAATTCTTTCCGTGTATCCTTTCTCGAAATATTTGTTCATTTCTCTTCTGTACCTTTCAGCAAAATCTGGATCACGGCTCATTTTATTTTCTATACCCTTCAATCGCTTCGCCCCCATGACAAAACTGGGCGGAAGTTTTGGCGGAAAATCTTTCCATAATAATCCAATTTCAAAGCGCTTACCAACACTTTGTATTGTTTTCTCCATGATTTCCTTTGCTTTAACATCATCTTCGGATTCCAGGATTGTGTTTAAATCATTCGTTCCAAAGTTTTCAGTTGCAAAGTACTCAGTCACGACTTGATGAAGCTTATCCGTTGGCGGGTTTTGACGAATGTGGAGAATAGTTGGACATTGGGAACTTGTTGATTAAGGTCCATAAGCAACCCAACCCAACTTTGTCTTTGCAGCTACAAGTTTTGATGGTCCCGACTCTACAATTGTTGTTGATATGCCCAAATGCACATAGTCCAATCCAAGAAGCATAACAGGCTTGGCGTAAGCATAGTCCTGTAAAGGTAAGAATTTTAAATAATTAAAGTCAGACCCTTTGAAAGATTGGCCTGGTAGGCTCAGATTATTTATCGTTCTTATGTTTCTTAAATTGAAACGGTTATTATGCTTCCCTGACTCGGCAATTTCCAGACTTACGTTTGTCGACTCTTCCGTAATGACTCTTTGTCCATTTTCTTCTAATAAGGATATGGCAGAACCCTCGTCGAACATAACTAACACCTCGGCTTGTCCATTAGGCCCGTATAGTGTGACCGGTAGAACTTTAAAAAGCTGGCTGGAATGCTAGTCTGAATGTTTGGTATCGATACTCAAAATTTGTTGCGTTCGGGCTGGAATATTACTGGCTGTTTCTTCGTGAAGGCTCTGATGGTGATGACGATGATGCCATTAATTCCACAAATTTTCTTAAACCGGCAGTTCGAAGAATTGTGCCCTTTTTGTAAACAGGAAAAACACAATTGTTCAGATTTAACCTTAAGCCAACGGTCTTCGACACTTTGGTTACTGCGAAACGTATGGCAATTGGCAAGATTATGTTCTCCTCCACAATGACAACAATTATATTTCTTATTTTCTTCCATGTACATAAAGCGACGATTTAGTTGTGGCTGCATTGCGACTCTCGATGTAGTTGGACTTGGGTTAGGCAATGGCATAAGGCAGACAATATTGGCAAGATCAGACAACCAAATTGAAAAATCCCTGATGGTGGGAAACGGCTTGATATTTGACGCGTGTTTGGTCCAATCATATTGCTTGTCAATAGGCAATTTCATTACCATTTGTTTCAGGAGTGATGGATCATATATTTTCTGTTGACATTCGGCTGATGTTAAAAAGGATACCAAATTCCGCACAATTGTAGAGTAAGGCACGATTTGTGACAATTTTGCTTCAGTGATGGCAGGGAACTGACTTATCTTATGAGATTGATGATCAGCAAGGAGGTCTGGCCTTCCAAAACGAAACTTAAGTTCAGCGATAGCATTGGGCAAATCGCTTGCATGAATCAGCATAGAGGCAACGACTTCTCTGGCAGGTCCCACAATACATTTATTTAAGCGAATTGAATTTTGCCGGTTACTTTAATTTAATTCTGTGGTGGTGTCTTGAAAAGTGGCATAAAAGAGAGGCCACTCTTCAATGTTACCAGAAAATGTTGGTAGGTCACACAATCTGAAATCATTCCCGTGCAAAATAGGAGCAACATTTCTACTCCCTGTCGCTGCCTCTCCGGTTACTACGGCTCTTGAGTTCTCTTCGGGTTCCTTATTTTGGGCCAGCTGTTCTACCTGAACGGATGATGAGTCTTTTGGAATTGCATTTACCTCGTTGCGCAGGTTCTGGATTTGGCTTTGGCTTTCAGTTGTACTTTGTTGCAACATTTCCACCGATAATCGTAGTGCGTTAACGCTACTCACTAAAGCAGCAAAATATTCCATGTTTTGGTTTCGATTTTCTTCTTGTCCGGATACATTTTTATTGGCGTCCACCATTATTAAATCTTTTAAATCAACACGCTAATTGCTTCAAAGAATGTTCCAGAAATTTTAAGAACTATATTTTTCCTTTTAATTTTCAAATTTAAATCAATGTGAACAAGCCACAAGTGTTAATAAAACATGTAAATCGTCGAAGTTGTGGCAGTAAAAGAAAAAATTATATTTTATTAAATACTAGCCTTTACCAGCGGCTTCGCTCGCGTTTCAGATGATCAAGAAGTAGACTGTAGCTTGAGGAGTCGTCTATCGTAATCTAGCTTCTTCTTCTTTTATAGCTTTATAATTCCATACCTACATTAAACCGTAATAAAAAGAAACCCATGTGCTATTCCAGACTATAATCTATCTCTGTGCTAAATTTCGTTCAGATCCGTTCAGCCATTCTGGTGTGATTTCAAAAATTAAAACAAATCTATCCCACGGGAACCATACATTTTACCGGGATAAAAAGTAGCCAATATGCTATTCCAGACTATAATCTATCTCTGTGCTAAATTTCATTCAGATCCGTACAGCCATTTTGGTGTGATTTCAAAAATAAAAACAAATCTATCCCACGGGAACCATACATTTTACTGGGATAAAAAGTAGCCAATATGCTATTCCAGACTATAATCTATCTTTGTGCTAAATTTCATTCAGATGAGTTCAGCCATTCTGGTGTAATTTCAAAAATTAAAATAAATCTATCCCACGGGAACCATACATTTTACAGGGATAGAAAGTAGCCAGTATGCTATTCCAGACTATAATCTATCTCTGTGCTAAATTTCATTCAGATGAGTTCAGCCATTCTTGTGTTATTTCAAAAACTAAAACAAATCTATCACACGGGAACCATACATTTTACAGGGATAGAAAGTAACCAATATTCTATTCCAGACTATAATCTATCTCTGTACTAAAATTCATTCAGATGAGTTCAGCCATTCTGGTGTGATTTCAAAAATTAAAACAAATCTTTCCCACGGGAACCATACATTTTACCGTTATAAAAAGTAGCCAATATGCTATTCCAGACTATAATCTATCTCTGTGCTAAATTTCATTCAGATCCGTACAGCCATTCTGGCAGTGTTGGATAGTTACGCGTAACTTTTAAATTTTAATTAGTTACACGTAACTAATGTAACTTATGTAACTAATGTAACTAATGTAACTAAATGTAACTAATTGTAACTAACTATAACTAATAGAATTTTTCAAATACAAAAACTCACATTTTATGTTAAATTGAAATTTAGAAGTTCCGTCCAAAAAGCCGATCGAATGACGATTGACTACACTGTTTTATGGCAAAGCTGGATGATTGAGATTGTCGTCGGGCCAGATTTCCTTTTCATCAGGAATAGTAATTTCAATATGTATTCCTTGCCAGGTTGCCGTTGCCCTTGCTAATAAAAGAATTTTGTCAATAGTCGATTGGGATTCGGGATGAAATGTGATTTTTTTTTTATTTTTACTTGCGACTACTATTAGGCAAATAAGGCAAGTTATGCATGCATTCGTCGAAAAAAAAAAGTTTTGAGATAGCAATCAAACATGACATTACGATGATAGCGAAGACGAAAAAAGATGGTCTAAGAATTCTGTCCGTCTGTATGTCTGTCTGTATGTATAGACACCTACAGCCCAAACGGATGGGAATTGCTTCAAACTTGGTATATAGAGTTTTTTAGGTATTGTATTGTACAGAGGGGAAATTGAAACTTTTTTTAGCTCGAAAAATAACGGTACCTGCCATATAACCGTTACGTTAAAGCTTATTTGTCTCAAAAATAACTCTAACGATTTCGATTTAAAAAATAAGTGTTGCTTTTTAAGTACGACCAATCATATGGCTGAAAAAAAAGTTAGCTCAATTTGTACTGCATTCCAATATTTTAAAAAAAAATATTTTTTTATTTTTAAAAGCATTTTTTTAAACAAATTTTAAAAGATTAATATTTTGGAAACTGCTTTTTAAATTTTTATCTAAAATTTTTAAATAAATGTATTTGCTAAATACCTATGAACTGGCGTTTTTGAATTTTTTTGAAAATTGTTTTCAAAAAGTTTTTCAAAAAAAGGTTTTTTTCCCAAAACCGCTCCACAGATTTTTATCGATTTATTCTCATAAATTCAAATTTATCCAAGAAATAACATTTCGTACTTTTTTTCAGCTCAAAGTAGGAAAAGTATTTATTTAAGAATTTTAAAAAAATTATTTTTATAAAAATCTCAAGCCAATAGACACCACTGTCACACATTAGAGCAAGTTCGTGCGACCCATTCGAGCATTTTATTCATTATTAAGTTAGAGTTAGTTTTATTTAGTTACAGTTAGTTACATTTAGTTACATTAGTTACATTAGTTACCCCAAATATTGGGCGTAACTAATTCATATTAGTTACGCGTAACTAAACGAGTAACTTACTTCATGTAACTTACTTGCCAACACTGCATTCTGGTGTGATTTCAAAAATTAAAACAAATCTATCCCACGGGAACCATACATTTTACCGGGATAAAAAGTAGCCAATATGCTATTCCAGACTATAATCTATCTTTGTGCTAAATTTCATTCAGATGAGTTCAGCCATTCTGGTGTAATTTCAAAAATTAAAATAAATCTATCCCACGGGAACCATACATTTTACAGGGATAGAAAGTAGCCAATATGCTATTCCAGATTATAATCTATCTCTGTGCTAATTTCATTCAGATGAGTTCAGCCATTCTTGTGTTATTTCAAAAACTAAAACAAATCTATCCCACGGGAACCATACACTTTACAGGGATAGAAAGTAACCAATATTCTATTCCAGACTATAATCTATCTCTGTACTAAATTTCATTCAGATGAGTTCAGCCAGTCTTGTGTAATTTCAAAAACTAAAACTAATCTATCCCACGGGAACCATACATTTTACCGGGATAAAAAGTTGCCAATATGCTATTCCAGACTATAATCTATCTCTGTGCTAAATTTCATTCAGATAAGTTCAGCCATTCTGGTGTTATTTCAAAAATTAAAATAAATCTATCCCACGGGAACCATACATTTTACAGGGATAGAAAGTAGCCAATATGCTATTCCAGACTATAATCTATCTCTGTGCTAAATTTCATTCAGATCCGTTCAGCCATTCTGGTGTGATTTCAAAAATTAAAACAAATCTATCCCACGGGAACCATACCTTTTACCGGGATAAAAAGTAGCCAATATGCTATTCCAGATTATAATCTATCTCTGTGCTAAATTTCATTCAGATGAGTTCAGCCATTCTGGTGTAATTTCAAAAACTAAAACAAATCTATCCCACGGGAACCATACATTTTACCGGGATAAAAATGGCCAATATGCTATTCCAGACTATAATCTATCTCTGTGCTAAATTTCATTCAGATCCGTTCATCCATTCTGGTGCAATTTCAAAAATTAAAACAAACCTATCCCACGGGAACCATACATTTTACCTGGATAAAAAATAGCCTATCTGCTATTCCAGACTATATGCTATCTCTGTGCCAAATTTTATCCAGATCCGTTTAGCCGTTCTGGCGTGAGTTAGCAACAAACATCCAAACATCCAAACATCCAAACATCCAAACATCCAAACATCGTAACTTTCACATTTATAATATTAGTAAGATTTTATTAGTATTCAAAAATTAATATTTAAAGAAATTGAAGAAAGTTTATTAACAGTTTTTATTGTGACTTGCTCACATCAGGTTACTACGACGAAATGAAATCTTGTTGCGTCCTTTTTGCGTAATTCAAACTTCAAAGGTTGCTAAGATTTATATGTATTTTTTTTGTAAAGAGGTGTAAGGTGTTATAATTAACAATAGCAGTGTACACTTTTCAGTAGGGTGAGTACCAGTGCTACCACTTCAGGAAAAAAAATCGAAGCAGATTTGAAGAATAAAGTGAAGTAGATTGAAAAACATCGAAGTAGATTTCAAAATTAACCTTTTTTATAAAAATCTGCATCTAGGGTGGGCTATTTAGTGGTTTATTTTTAAATCGTAGGTTATTTTGACATTGACAGCTGTTTCCCGCTCGAAATCTTGAAAGATAATCAGTATCATACCTCTGCGGAACGAAATGAGTGGATTTATGCTTGAACAGCTTTGGAAAATATTGAAAACTTCTTTCCAAACTGAATGATATGTAAATTCGTTGAATTGGACAACGATTTTCGGCGAAAAATCAACTTTTCTGACGAGGCGCATATTCATATCGTTGGCTACGTTAACAAACAAAATATTTTCATCTTCATTTCTACACGTGTAGTATGTAAAACAAAAATTAGAGTGAAATGGAAAAAAGGGAGTAGATTTCGCCCTTTTTCTGTAAAATTGAAGTAGGTTGAAACAGATATTTTTAAAATGAAGCAGATTTCAGTATTTCGGTGATGGTGCGAAATAGGAAGTAGATTTTAAATTTTTTCGATAAAAAGAAGCAGATCTACTTCAATTGAAGTAAAGTGGTAGCGCTGGTGAGTACCGCATTTTCTATAGATATAGAAAAAGAGAAAAAGAGAATTGTAATTATGTATGTTTAAATGACAACCAGCGCTGCAGCTGGAAAAAAAATCGGTGTGCCAACTTTTATTCAGTTGGGTGCCACAGAGTGCCAAGCTATTAAATCCAAGTAAAAAAACCTGATGTTCAAACAAGAACTATTAATATCTCTTATTAATAACTAGCTGTCCTGGCAGACGTTGTTCTGCCCTTTGTAGTTTGCATCTGAAAAAATAATGTTTAAAAAATTCATCCAAAATATTTCAAAATCAATAATTTTTTTTATAAAAAAAATTATTAAAAATCAAAAAAAAAAATCAATTTGAGAATTTTGAAATGCCATATCAATAAGGTTATAAATGACTTATTGTTTTCAAAATTTATTGAAATCGGATTTATAGTTTACGAGAAAACTTGATTTGAAAATTCTAGTTCTATGAGAGGTACCATTATAAGGCAAATTCTGAAAAATATTTTCCAACCAAATAATAGACTATTCTAAAAAAATAGCATTCTGAAAATTTTATCAAAATCGTTAAAGCGGTTTTTGAGAAAATCAAACTTTTTGTTTAGGATTGCATGGCAGATACCGTTATTTTTGGACTTATAGCAAAAATAAAAACGTCCCTAGAAAATTCCAAATAAATACTAAATACCAAATTTGAAACAAATCGGCCGATCCGTTCAGGCTCTAGAGGTGCGAACAGACAGACGGACGGAATTTCCAGACCCACTTTTTTCGACTTCTTTATCATCGTAATGTCATGTTTGATTGTTAGAATTTTTTTTGCACGAATCCATAACTTGCCTTATACAGTACCTATAATCGCAAGTTAAAATCAATAGGATACCTACTTTATTTATTTTTTTCCCCATAATAATAATCACACCCAGCTTTTAAACTACGTGTATGTAAAATGTAGCCTACCCTCCCACGAGGTTCACCTTGACGTGGTGGGGGGGCTTACGTTCTGACACTTCATCAATCCAGATGCAGTGACAGAACAACCAAGCAACCTCAAAAATAAGACAGAGATGTCAAAAATATGAAAAATATGGAAAAAGTCAATAAAGAAGATGAAAATCGAGTGGGGATATACACTCAAAAGTCGGTAGAGGTCACGGCTGCCGGCGATGGCTTTGCTTCGATAGAAGAGAAGTCGCCAGTGACTCATTCAAATTCAACTACAAATACAAGAAACAATACTAAAAACGAAACAGCAGAGGAACATATTCCTGCTTGTAGCAGTGGTGCCCTTCTGATTGATGAAAGCCTCCACCTCGGTGAGGTTTTCATGGATCTCACTGACTCTGAGGTCGGGACCGTGGGAGCTGACGAAAGTGAGATATCGTCTGGTGAGGAAAATCGAATCCTTGCAGATGACGAGTATCAATCTTTCGCCAGCTCCGACGGCTCCGAAGCGGATGTCACAGTGGCCGAAAACCCTGCAGCTGCTAACAAAGGCAACATACTGGCCAAAAACCCGGTGGACCCGGGAGCCAAATCAACCTCAACTCCCTGCAAAGGGTCAAAGTCTAACAAACCTTCCAAAGTCTGTGTGGATGCTGCCAATTCCGGAAACCGATGCTCGCATGGGCCAAAACCGACTACGGGAAACACGGTGAATCCGAAAGAACAGAATAAGGAAGGGAACCTTAGCTTTGACAAGAAGTTGCAAAACGCCCTGAGAACCATCAGAAGATATGGTCATATGGACACAAAAAGGCTTAATCTCCGAGACTGGAAACGCTTGAGCTGGGCTCGCAAATTTGTCGCGAAAATGGAGACCAACAATAAGCCAAACGCAGAAGTCGACAAAAAGCAAAACACAAAGAATCAAACAGAACTAGGTGCCTCCTCTTCCAAGGCTGCTCAAGTCAGCAATCCAAAAGTGAAACCTCCATTGGATGGTCTAACACACTTGAGGGTCGTAAAAACTGACGACAGCAGTCTTAGAAAGAGGACGAGACACAATGATTCGACAACCCCTCCGATGTCCGCAAATAAAAAGCCGAAGACGACAAACAAAACAGGCACACCGGCGGAATTGATAAAAGAAAGGCTTCAGGTAGCCGTTATCAATGAGGGGAGCTCCGAAAAACTGCTGAGCGAAGAAAACTGGGCCAAGGTTGAGGAAAAGCTACTCGAATGTGTAAACGACGAGCTGCTTACCTCAACTGGCACGCTGCCGAGATTCGGGCCCTTGTCGACAGTAAAGGGTTTTAAAATTCTCACTTGTCGTGATGAATTTACCCTTAACTGGCTCAAGGACAAAATAGCTGACATGAGCGCATTAATTGAAGGGGCAACACTAAAAGTTGCTTTTAAGAATGACCTCCCTACCAGACCCAAAGTCCGAATTAACATTCCGGGCCCTCGCATGACGAAAGAAAGGCTAGAGCTCTTCCTAAGAAGACTCAACCCCGACTTTCCGAGTTCCGATTGGCAAGTCATGGAGATGGAAGAGCCTACGAAAACAGGCCAAGAAGCTATCATCATGCTTAACCATGAAACAATGGCTTTGCTTCCATCGAAAGGGTTCAAGCTCTGTATTGGCATAAATGAGGTTAAAGTGAGGCCGCTAACGGCTGCCAACTTAAACAAAAATGAAAAAAACAAAAATAATGATGAAAGTGCTGCAACTAAATCTGCAGCATAGTAAGTTGGCCTCTGCCACCTTAACCTCTTTTTTGTCCAAGAATAAGACCGATATAGCCCTTATACAAGAGCCATGGATCAACAGCGGCCTCATCTGCGGACTAAAATCCAAAGATTACATTCTTTATTTTAATAAAGGGCCTACAGAAGGTAACTATCGCACATGTATAATGGCGAAAAAGAATATAAATCTATTCCTCCTATCCTCCCATTGTAGCACAGACATGACAACAGTGAAGTGTGAAAGAGACGGGGCCCCGCCCCTGATCCTAACCTCCATCTATTTGCCAGGCGACGAAACACTCACCCCGCCATCAGCAGCTGTTGAAGAACTTGTCGCGGTAACAGGTAGGAACGGATGGGACCTACTGATAGGTGCTGACGCTAACGCTCACCATCTCCAGTGGGGCAGCACCGACACAAATGCAAGAGGTGAGTCACTTTTTGAATTTATTATAAAGAACAATATATTGATTTTGAATAGAGGGAGGGAACCGACATTCATAACTAGAACTAGGAGGGAAGTGCTTGACGTTACACTTTCGACAAACTCTAATACTCTTAGTATCAGTAATTGGAAGGTATCAAGTAACGTAACATTCTCTGACCACAGAATGATTACGTTCCAAATAAAGCACAAATTAGAAGACCCAAAGCCCTATAGAAATCCCAGGAAAACAAACTGGGAAGCCTACAACATTAAACTGGCCTTATCTCTGGGCCGCTATAGAAAGCAACCTATACTCAACTGCTCAGACATCGAAAAACATGTCAATGAACTAACGCTAGCTATTCGTCTTGCGTACGAAAACTCGTGCCCCATTGTCAAAGGAAATGGCAAGCTCAACCCCGTATGGTGGTCAAAAGAGCTGTCTATCCTCAGAAAAAACTCAAGGAGGCTGTTTAACAGAGCAAAATATAGTAACAACACAGATGACTGGAATCTTTACAAAACCAGCAAAAATGAGTACAAAAACAGAACTACCTATGCGAAAAGAGCAGCCTGGCGAAAATTTTGTACAGACATCGAGTCCACAAATGATGCTGCCAGGCTCAGGAAAGTCATGTCAAAGGTCCACACTCCTCCAGGTTTCTTAAAAAGACCGGATGATACCTGGACTGACTCCTGCTCTGAAACTCTAGAAGTACTTATGAACACTCATTTCCCAGGTTGTGTTAACATAACATCTCCTATGGAAAGAGACCCCAACATAAATCCTGCCTCCAATATTGGCAATCAAATCGTAGACAGTAGAAAGGTGGCGTGGGCCATCGACTCCTTTTCAGCATACAAGTCTGCAGGGCCTGATGGAATAATTCCAATTATGCTCCAATGCTCAAAAGACATAATCGTTCCGATTCTGGTGGATATATTCAGGGGATGTTTAAACATAACCTATATTCCAACTGGATGGAGAGAAGTCAATGTCATCTTCATTCCGAAAGCTGGCAAGCCCACTCACACTGAACCAAAAGACTTCAGGCCTATAAGCCTTTCTTCCTTTCTCCTTAAAACCTTAGAAAGACTTATAGATACGCATATCCGCCTAAAACTAAATGATAACATAATCTCACAGGCCCAACACGCTTATGTTAAGGGCAAATCTGTTGAGACGGCACTTCACGAAGTTGTAGGCACGATTGAGAACTCAATCCAATTCAAAGAATTCACCCTAGCAGCATTTCTTGATATAGAAGGGGCCTTCAATAATGTAGATAATCACGCGATACGACAAGCCCTAGACTCTGTCAATGTTGATCTTGAACTGTCGAATTGGATTGACTCTATGCTTCAAACAAGACTGGTAAATGCAGAGTTAGGTGGCAGCAAGCTAAAAGTCAAGACCTGTAGAGGTACTCCACAGGGAGGGGTTCTTTCTCCGTTGCTTTGGCTTCTGGTTGTCAACCAAATCTTAGGTAAACTAAGTCTCAGTGGCGTTAAGGTCGTGGCATATGCCGACGACATAGTAATAATGTCCTCAGGAAAATATATTCCCACACTGTGTGATCTCCTTCAAATAGCCCTAAACAAACTCAGCAATTGGGCCAGTAGCTGCGGACTTAACGTCAATCCAACAAAGACGGAACTAGTTTTGTTTACAAGGAAAAACAACATTCCAATGGTAGACCCGATCACTATAAACGGGACACCACTTCAAGTTTCAAATGTGGCAAAATATCTTGGAGTGGTGTTGGACCGTAAACTAAACTGGAATGAAAACATAAAAGAAAGAGGGAAAAAAGCATCAGTAGCTTTCTACACTTGCAATAGAATCTTTGGCAGGAAATGGGGACCCAGCCCCAAAACTATTCACTGGATGTACACGGCCATAGTGAGGCCTATCCTGACATATGCATGTCTGGTCTGGTGGCCAGCCCTTGAAAAGGCGACAAATCTCAAAACCGTGACAAAAATCCAAAGACTTGCGTGCATTGGCACAACGAGTGCAATGAGAACTACACCAACCGCAGCCCTAGAAACGTTCCTTCTACTAGCCCCACTCGATCTATTTACGAAAGAAATGGCGGCCAAAAGCGCATTGCGTCTCAATCAATGCTCTAGTTGGAAAAAGGGCCATTCAGGTCACAGGTTAATAATGAATTTCACAGACATTAACATTCAAACAGACTATATTACTCCGCACATAGATTTTAACCCAGCAGCCCAAACAGACTTCCCTACAAGAGAATGCTGGATGGAAAACAGGGTCATAAATGAAAATCACGTTTCTGTCTTCACAGACGGTTCCAAAACGGAAGATGGGGTAGGGTCAGGCATCTTTTCAGATAACCCACCCATAAACAAGTCACTTAGGCTTCCAGATTTCTGTAGTGTCTTCCAAGCGGAAGTGCTTGCAGTCCTTGAAGCTGCAAAACACCTATTAACGTGCGAACTGGAAAACAAGAATATTGATATTTTCATCGACAGCCAGGCGGCCATGAAAGCCATATCCTCTATAGTTACAAAATCCAAACTGGTCGATCGTTGTCGTAATGAGTTGAGACTACTCAACGCAACGAATCCAGTAACCCTTCGATGGGTCCCGGGACATCGTGACATACACGGAAATGAAATGGCTGACCAACTGGCCAAAACGGGTTCATCTCTCGAACCAAGCCAAATGGTAACCTCAATTAACATGCCACTTGAAAGGGAAAAAACGAGAATTAGCCATAGTTTCCTTAAAACCGCTAATGTCAGGTGGTCATCCATCGACACTTGTCGGGTATCGAGAAATCTATGGCCGGAAATTTCAAAGAAGAAAACTGAATCCTTACTCGTGCTAAGCAGGCCTCAATTATCACTCCTGGTTGGTATCCTGACGGGTCACAACACGATGGGAACCCACATGAGCAGATTGGGCATCAGCACATCTGACTTATGTAGGGGATGTCAGGACGAAGAGGCAGAAGAGGACTCCTTTCACTTCCTCTGTGAATGCCCCAGCTTAGCCCGAACCAGGAAAGCTAACCTCGGTGGATACTTTTTCAACGAGTTGAACGATATCTCTAACACGCCACCAAGAAACATCCTAAGATTCATCCAGAACTCAGGATGGTTCAGGGAGGCCTCAACCACTTAACCCACCCACTGCCAATCAATCCTTAACCCCTACTCCTTATCGCCACACCCAACCGGGGAGCACAATGGATCCAATCGAGATCCGAGTGAGAAGGTTCGGCTTGCCGTACCATCACCCCACTTAACCTAACCTAACCTAAAATGTAGCCTATCAAATACAGTGAGAATTTTTTATATTCACCCCATAAAAGCTAAGTCTTACGAAAAATATTTAGACCTCAAGCCACATCGCAAACTACAACCTTTCAAAACAAAAAGATTTTTTTAAGTCTTAGTAAAACTAATATAGAAGCTTTTCAAGGACCCGGCGGCGTGTCTTTCTTCGTCTTTTGGCCAAACTACGTGATTGACTTTGACCAAACCTTACAGAATCACCCTCAAATCAACACCAAACATTTCCAGAAAGTTTGAGCTCAGTTAAATGGGCGTTTTCGGATTCCATAACATATTTACAAACAAAAAAACAAACAAACATACATCCATTTTCACATATATTTAGATTTTAGGAAATAATTATATACATATGTATATAGAAAAAATAACAAAATAAATATAAGCACAATGCACAATTAAAGAAAAAAAAAAACAGATTAATAGGCTAATTTATATTTTCTTAACAGTGATTTTTTAGGGGTTTACACTAAGAAGTAACAAATGTGAAGTTGGTTCAATTTTAAATGTTTGTTATTAATTTGTTAATAATGTGTGATATTTAATTTAAATAAAAAGAAGTGCCAAATTTGAAATTTTTGAGTGCCAATGAGTGCCACAGTGCCAAACTCATTTGATAGTGCCAGTTTGGCACCAAAGTGCCTGTTTCTGCAGCGCTGAGACAACAAAGAAATTATATTTGGTGCTAAGTATAACCTTATTTAATATTCAAAAACGAAAAAGTCATTTACTTTTTAAAATTTTAATTTTTACCTTTGTTCGCATCGCAGTCTGCGATTTGGGAAAGCAGCTCCAGCTCTGTAGTTTTCTTGTCTTTTATATTTTGAATGAGAAACTGTTTTATTACTTTAAAGTTGGTTTCCCAGTTCTCGCAAATGGTTTGGCTTTCAGTAAATAAGTGTTTAAAGTCTCTGTCAATCTATTAAAAAAAAAAGAGTTACTTAATAAACAAAACTTCTGAAGATTAAGACCTTACCAAACGATAACCATTCAAATTCTTGTACTGCGGCCATGTCTTGAAAATCTCCTCCTGCGTTGAAGAATTTCGTATCTCATGGTACTCCGTCCATGAATCCCATAGACTATTAAACTTTTCAGCTGACAAGTTGTCAAAATTTAAACTTTTTACACAAGTTTGTGCATCAGGCTCTGGAACTAAAGAAAATGATTGAACGCTCGTCCATTAAAACTACTATGTATATACTTACTTAAATTCCGTTTGCAGGATTTTGGGTTTTCATTTGATGGCGATTTTTTAGTCTTCTTTGTTTCTAAGGATTTGTAAATCCTTTTTATATTGTGGAGCTTCGTGTAAATTTTACCTCGCTTTTCCGTGCGGTAATATTCAATTTTTTCTGTCGGAAATCGGTCCAATATTTTCTTTTCGATCCTGTAGCTAGTTTTTAAGTTTCATGACAAGCAAGGATGCAATATGAGTCTCTTTTATTATCTTCAAAATGTTAACTTACATTTTCACCTAATGAAAAAAAAATCGATTCAACATTGGACTTAATCTATTAAGATGTCTGAAAATGATACATATCATGTTGTGATGACATTATGAGTTTTAAAAGTGAAATTCCATAGGACATACGAGGATGAAAGAAAGACGACAATATATCAATCATAAGTATGAAAAATTAAGTAATGAAATGATCATCTTACCAAGCAAGTAATCGTACATATTAAGGCAACCCCAACTCTTTAAAAGGATTTTTAATTCCTCATCGACTTCCAAAGTGTTGTTTGAATATTCCGTGACGGGAGAGAAGATTGCTGCTGTCCTCCAGTATTGACGATTTCTAGAGTTTCCTCACTGATTGTTAGAGTTTCAGCATCTTCCAATTCTATGGAGCTCTCAGGAAAATCCATGTCTAAGTCTTTGGTAAAAATAAGTTATCGTTAAAAGATGTAGGTAATTATCAGCTATTAAACACTGAAAAAATAGCCGAATTTGTGGTCGAATTTTATTAAATAATTTTTTGTTAAAAAACCTTATAGACCGCAAAGATCGTAATTAAATAAAAACAACAAATTTAAAATTAGTGATTTTTTATTTTATTGTTACGAATGCATTTCGGTTCGCAACAGAGGAACCATCTTCAGCGAGCGTCGTTAGAGCACTGAGTCAAAAAATTTTAATAACAAATTGTCTTATAAAATTTTTAATTGTGTGTGTACTCTAAATAAAACAGGCAAGAGAGAATACAAAAGGAAAAACAACAAAAAACATTATTAACATAGGTACTTGTAAGAAAAACAATATAGATAATATGGACATTTATTTTTTTAGTTTTTTATTCTTTAAAATATCGAAAAGCGGTGAAACTATTGGACCCGGTTCTAAGTTCATTAAATTATTGGCATTCGAAATAAAAATAGATTCATAAGCATCTAATTTAAAGGGATTATTTACACTTTTAAGCAAACTACAATTTTCTTCAAAAGACGTGATTTTATGAGGATTTTCATTATTTATGTCGTAGACGTGTGATGCAATCGCCTTGTCCACCTCTTTCTTTCGTACGGAACGAATATGTTCGTCAAACCTCGTCTTAACAGTTCGTCGTGTCTGTCCGATATACTTGTGCTCACAGTCCGAACAGGAGTTTTGATATATGCCACTACGTTGTTGTGTTGTTGTTTTGTCTTTCGTCGACCCCAAAGAAAAACGAGGTTTGTTGTTGTTAGTGTAAACAACATTCATTCCTGATTTTTCGAAGGCTTTCTTTAATTTATTTGTCACACTTGGTGCATATGGTAAAGAGATGCGTTGAGAGGTTGTTTTCTCTTTCTGACTGAAGAGCGTACTGATGTTTTCGTTGCGCATCTTATTTGAACATTTCTTAATCAGCTGATCGATAATCGATGCGTTAAAGCCGTTGACATCAGCTATGTGTGTGATCTGCTTGTATCCCAGCAAACATTTTTCTTCACTTAAAATGAAGGTTCACTTTATGTTCAGCAAAAATGAAGAATCAAAATTGTATTCGAATTAAAAGGAGATCTACATTGGATTTTCATTCACATATATGAACAAAAATGATTGTGATCAAGAAATATACAAAAATCTAATAAATCTATCTAAATTTCCTTCACTCTTATGAATAAAAGTGAATGTTAACATACAATTGTAAAGAAAAAGCGCTTAAATACATTCATTTTGGTGAATGTTTCTCTAATCATTTATAAATCATTTTTAAAGACTCATAAATGAATGCCCATTTCTCAGGAGATTTGATTGGAATTGAATCGTTAGTGAATTCATATCTGAAGGTTTTCTTCATTTAAATGAATCATAATGATTCATTTTTGAAGGAAAATGTTTGCTGGGTATTCTTTTATGTATGATTCAGCCGATAAAGGTAAAAGACATAAGCGGTGTACCATTGATTGGAAAGCGGCTAATTTTTGTTGGTACGTGCAAAACGAATCGTTGGTAATATAGCGATCGGTCGACGTTGACTTTCGATAAACAGCAAAATCTATTTTTCTATTTATTCGCTTAATCTCTAGGTCAAGAAAAGAAAGAGAGTGTTTTTCGTTGTCTTCTTTTTCAAAGGTAAATTTTATGCTTGGAAACCTGTTGTTAATTGTTTGCAGTATGTTGTCAACTTCATCTCTTTTGACAATTGCAAAAGTATCGTCTACATATCTGTACCAGATACGTGGTAATTTGCCTTCAGCTTTGAGATCCATTTCTAGTTTACTCATGAACGCTTCAGCTACATATGGTGATAAACTATTCCCCATGCTACAACCAAAATTGTTAGTGTAAAAAGTGCCACGAAATTGAAAACAGTTGTGTTTCATACATAATTCAATGCAGTTGATATATGCATTTAGTTGTTCAGTTGGTAAATTACATTTGCTCAAATGAATTCTTATCGCTTCAATCGCTTTATCAATCGGTACTGATGGGAATAACGCTGTGACATCAAAGGATATCATTATCTCGCACAAGTAGCACAAAACAGTATATTTTCAGTATGTCATTTCTTAATTCCTACTTTATTCCTTCTTTTAATAGGTATGCCAAATTGTTTCTTCTTTATTCCTTCTTTATTTCTTCTTTTTTAGGTATTACCACCAAAAACTTAAATGGTATGTTTAGTTCTACTTATAGAATTCTTAAATCCTTCTTCAATCGGAGTTTCTTTTATCAATTTTTTTGTTTGTTTGCTTAACACTTCTTTAGTCCATCTTAAATCCGTCTTAAATCCTTCTGAATTTTTATTTATGTACGGCGTTTTCAATACTTCTTTAATCCATCTTAAATCCTTCTTTAATCCTTCCTAAAAAGTTTTTTTTTGGTGGAATTAAATCGGCATTTTTGATACTTCTTTAATCCGTCTTAAATACTTCTTAAATCGTTCTTAAAATTTTTTTTTTTACGGAATTAATTCGGGACTTTCGATACTTCTTTAATCCGTTTTAAATACTTCTTTAATCCTTCTTAAATGCTCCTTGAAAAGTTTTTTTTTTATAGAATTTAATCAGCATTTTCGATATTTCTTTCATCCGTCTTAAGTCCTTCTTTAACCCTTTTTGAAATGTTTTTTTTTTATGGAATTTAATCGGCATTTTTGAAACTTCTTTAAACTGTCTTAAATCCTTCTTAAATTCTTCTTAAACCCTTTAGATATTATTCATTGCACCAGCGGGTGGCAATGGTACAGTGGATGTAATGCTTGGTTGCTTAACCTTAGAGCTGCGAGTTCAAACCCAGGCTGGGCAGGAATTTTTATTTATTTTCCAAGTTTCAACTGGATGCCACCCGTGGAATTTCCTTGAGATAATTATCACCTAAAATCTCAAACCACTGTGCCACCTTTCTTTCCTATCTTTCTATTCCTCCTCTCCTTGCTCGCACATGTTAAATCATTATAAGGGTATTCATATCCCCTAGTGCATTATAAAAAAAAAGCGATAGCTATACGATGTCTGTTGTAAATATATACATGCTTCATTTATATTGTGGTTTTGGTGAAAGAAAAATGAGTGAACCGAATTTATTTAATTTGTGGAAAAAGAAAAAGAGATCAGGCCATTATTCTAGACAAAAAGCAATCCAAATCGCACAGATTTCTGGTTGACGAAATTCGCAGAGTGTCGATTTTTTCTGGTGAACCGCTTTTCATGTTCCATTTTAGATCCAGAATTTGCACTATCTGTATTCAATAGCCGATCAGCCTCAGCATTTGCTTCTTCCCACGTCTCAAAATTTCTTTTAATGACTCTTTCTTTTCCCACCATCCATTCGGTTGAGTCCTTCACATCCGGTATGGACGACGAATCTTTTCGTTTGGCTTTAAGGCCTTGTCGCGGCCAATATATAGTTTCATCTTGGGTGTCTTGGTCAAAGACAGCCCAAGCAGCTGGAATTGCTTCAATGGCGGATTTATATTTTACGACGACAAACATTTTTTCTATAAAAAAAAAAAACATTAAGTACCTACACACCTATAGGTATTTAAAGTAGAAAGCAAATTACAATAATAATATATATGAAAAACGAGTCCGTTCGTTCTTTTGCTTAATTATGCCTTTGAGACAGACATTGACATGATCGAAATTGGCTGAGTGAGTAGCGTACACGGACGGCATGCGAAAGGACTTGAGTTCGAATCCGGGTGGCGGAAAAAAAAACAGGTAAGTATCCAGTTACAATTTACAAATTATAAAATACTAATGTTACTTTACAGAGAAAATAGAGCAAAAATATGATATGGGCAAAAAAATACAGAAAAAAAGAGATAAAAGACAAAAAATAAAATAAATTTATTTTTTAAACTTTTTAACGTTGTTATGAATAATTATTTTTCTAAGATGGAGTTAAGAAGGTGTTAAGAAGGAGTTAAGAAGGAGTTAATACGTATTTAAGAAGGTGTAAGGAAAACTTTGAAGGGCAAACTAAATTTAATACCGATTTAAGAAGGAGTAAAGACTGAGTTAAGAAGTGTGTTATTCCATTTAAAGAACATTCTAAGAATCAATTTATCTTCTTAATTCCTTCTATCGGACCGCCCACTTGCGCCTTTTATGTACTTAACATGTACTTAAATCCCTCTTAAAGAAGAATGAGAGTAGCGCTTTAGAATTCTTAAATCCTTCTTTAAGTAATGCTGTGCTACTTGTGCGTCGTCTTCAATTTTTAGGTCTTTGACTTTATCCACAAAATCAAAAGTGTCTTTTACAGCGTTTCCATCAAAGTTACCGAATTTTTTGGTGTCGTTCACTAGCCATTTAGCAATTTTAGTTAAGGGAGAATTAACGTTTGAAACGATTTTGCGCATTTTTTCTCCAGTTTTGTGAACTTTAGGCAAACCATACATAGATGGGACAGATGGGTTGGGTACTCGTAAACGAAATTTGTTCACACCAAAGACTGTGTTGATGATATCAATTGCTGTTTTGGCAAAGGTGCTTTGAGCTCTAATTAATTTTAATTTTGTTTTTTTTTTTTTCTACTGTTGAAAGTGTTCTTTAAGCCTAATAAGGTGTTTTCCTTTTGATGTTTTTGTAAAAGTTACAGGAGGTCCGATAACTTCATCAAATGTAAGGATTTTAAATTCACCAAACATACTTGGATCAACCTCATAAGCTCTGAAGTGAGATTTGAAGCAAATGTTCAATAATTTTTGACAAAACATAAATGTATTGGCTTCAGCTTGAACTATGGTCTTAATAACGTATAATTATAATCAGTCGAACACCTCCCTACATAATGTCCAGTTTTATATTTTTTGCCAACGTACTCTATTTCATCGTAAAATGCTAATTTACTGCCTTCTTCTTTTAAGTTTAATTTATCTCTCACAATGTTAGCAAATACAGTATCATATTTATGTTTTTCATTTAAGTGAATTTCATTTATATTGTTGTTAGAATGAAGAATCAGATTTGCAAATTGGAGTTGAAATTTTTTGGACAGGGTGCGACAAATATTTTTTCTTGACGTTATTCCATGAGCATACACTTTGAAAGGCCTGTGCTTTGCTTCGAATTTAAAACACCAAAAATTTCTTGCCGGTCCTGATTTTTGTGGTATAGTAGGGTAGTGTGTCAAAAAATGGAATTTTGGTTTCAAATTATCATTGAACAACTTAACATATTGCTCGTTATGATGCTTAATTTTCAATTGTAAAGCTGAGATAAGTAACTCTGTAACTTCGAAAGATAAAATTAAATCCGTGATGTCAATTAGTTCAAGAAAAAATTGCCAAACTTTATCTTCACAGGGAATCAAATCACCGATCATTAGTGGTAAATATATAGTGAATGTTAGCATTTCACGTGCTGTCATTTTCAAGTGTTTATTTTTTAAGTGGTTCATTGTTAGTTCGATTGAAAAATTTCCAATCTCCGTTTCCAATCAAACGTTTGCTTTCTTTTATTTAACATTTCTAATGTCAAATACTGCATTTCCTGAGTCAGGTATAATATTATATGACACAAATCATAATGGAATATTCCTTCGCATAAGTTATGCATTGCATCCACACAAAAGTTTTCTACCACATGGAATGATGGTATTTTGTTAAATGGGCTTTGCGATGCCAGTATTTTTAGGATCACTCAGAGATACATCACAATCATAGTTCTCGACAGTTCGAACATTCTCTTGTACTTCAACACCAAGCTTTTTGCAACTTTACTTGTACAATTTACAAAATCTGCAAAATGAAGTGCTCGAGAATGATTTTGAAAAATCAAGAAGTGAGTTTACTCCCAAGTTATCTCCGAGAAAAAGAGCCATTATAAAATGAACGCGATGCACTTTTCCATTGCCATCTAATATGTCCACTCCTGTCTCTTCAAGAGATACCAGTTCTTCTATTAAATAATGCAAACAGTCCTCGTTTCCGATATTTTTCAAATCTTTGGATTTTATTACTGCTGCCAAAAAAATACTCTCCAGCTTAGAACTTCGCTTTGGAAAGCAAGGAAATGAGTAATAAAAATTACAAACAGAATGAGTTGTTGCATGTGCACCTCAAGGATTGTTTACAGCAAAATCATCAGCATACAAAAAGTATGGTATCAAAGTCTTGCCTGGATACATATCGCATTTCTTTTTCCAAAGCGGCCCTTGAATAAAATTTGTGTACTTTTTATCAGAATATAAGGAATTCATATATTTCAATATTTCCAACAATATATTTTCTTGCTCAAAAACTTTTCGAAATTGTGACCTTAGTGGTAAGACGCTGCCCTTGCAAATTTTTTCCCCGTACACTAGTTCAGAGCGGACGTAAATAGGCTGGATATCGCTTTTTATAGTAAATTCTTTAATGTCATCCATGCACCCTTTCCCTTTGAGTGTTTGACATAAATTATGGTCCGTAGCACAATTTTTAAATGGATCTCGGAGGCTAAAAACCACACTCAGCAAATCTGTTTGCACCTGAATGTTATTGTTAAGACGATCTTGTGCGAAAGTTTTTATCTGATCCAGCAAAGGATTTATCAAATATGTCTTGACATTTTTTTGAATTTCGTAAACACTTTTTCTTGAAAAGTTATGATTCCCATGCAGAAGAGTTGAAAATTTTAATGCTTCATCAAAAACATTAGGCAAGAATTTATTTTGGTTTATGTTTTCAGCTACATTTTGATTAGAACCAATAGTTGTACTGCCAATAACAGCACAACTACTGTTTTCATTTGACGAAGCCGGTAAACTTTCAGCCGAGGCAGTTGAATTCGCATTATCTTCTTCCATGCGTTCAATGCTTCCGGTAGGAGAATGTAATCTCAAAATATGCCGTTTGTAATTGGAAAGATCTGTGAAACACTGAGCGCAAGAAGTAACATAGCAAATAAATGTGCTGTTTTGTTCCAATTTATGTTTCTTTCTAAGATGTTTGCCTAATGCAAAGACGTTATCAATATTCATTCGGCACAAGAAACACTGCATTTTAATTTTGTGCAATGTGTTTTTGTTTTTTATTTATCTGAAAATTCAAGAACAAAACGAAATAATATAATAAGAAATATAAAGAACTATTGTGAAACGTTCATCAATGTGAAGAACAATATTGTGAAACGTTCATCAATGCAAGGAACAATTGTGAAACGTTCATCAATGTGAAGAACAATATTGTGAAACGTTCATTAATGTGAAGAATAATTGTGAAACGTTCATCAATATGAAGAACAGTGAATACATATATGCATACAAGACTAGACTGAAATCCCGTTAAATATTTTTCCAATCCTTGCGAAATTCAATCATTGAAATTATAAAATTATTACTTTATTTGTTAATTAAAACTTTATTCGCAAGGGAAATGCAAAAATAATTAATTGAAATTCATATACATTTGATTTGCATACAATCTCTCGAAAACTAAAACTCAAATAACGCAAGGCTTTTGTAAAATTTTAAAGCGATGCAAAAAATTGATAAAAACAAAATATAATAGACATGAAAGTTATGAAATAATGAGAAAACATACCTTTAATTTCACTTTTATAGGTATTTTTATAGCTGTTTTCAATTTCAACAATTTATTTCACTTTTTTTATTTATTCTTAATCGCCTGAATCACTTGCACTACCTTCTTTAAGTTTCAAATGCGCAATGAATTGAGTATATAAAAAAAAGATTGTGTTTTGTTTTTGATGCAAGATTTTTCTGGTTTTCATTAATATGAAGAACAATATTGTGAAACGTTCATCAATGTGAAGAACTATTGTGAAACGTTCATCAATGTGAAGAACAATATTGTGAAACGTTCATCAATGTGAAGAACAATTGTGAAACGTTCATCAATATGAAGAACAGAGAATACATATATGCATACAAGACTAGACTGAAATATCGTTAAATTTTGTTTAATCCTTGTGAAATTCTATCATTGAAATTATAAAATTATTACTTTATTTCTTAATTAAAACTTTATTCGCAAGGGAAATGCAAAAATAATTGATTGAAATTCATATACATTTGATTTGCATACAAACCAATCGAAAACTAAAACTCAAATAACGCAAGGCTTTTTTAAACTTTTAATACGATGCGAAATATTCAGTTGCAATTTACAAAACATGTTTTTTTTTTGTAAATCACGGCGCTTTGATTCGAAACTGATAGAAAAATAAGGCAATTTAACTTTCAATTCATCTCAAATTACATTAATTCCTAATATGAGATTTACAATGAAAAGTTATAATTCAAGCTTGTGCCCTGTTGATATTATTATATCAACATAGGTCATGTAGCTTCTCTGCATGTCATTTCATTTAATTTCATTTAACGCATTTGCATATCAACATTAGTCATGTAGCTTCTCTGCATGTTATTTCATTTAACGCCTTTTGCATTGCTTTCATTTTCGTATCTTGTGTATCTTGTATCATTCAATAGCCAATTCCCATAGAATGAATAATTTTGTGCATCTGTCAGCAAAATTATTGCATTCGAATATTGGATATGGTTATTGAACTTTATGAGTTTTTTTTGTTTATTTTTTTAGAAGTCAGCATTAAGCGACTATTGTTATTGTTAATTAATTTTAGCTTAGTTTGCAAAAACTGTGTATAAATGGTATTGTAAGGAAATAAAAATTATCATTCACGATCAAAAAAAAAACTCATAAAGTTCAATAACCATATCCAATATTCGAATGCAATAATTTTGCTGACAGATGCACAAAATTATTCATTCTATGGGAATTGACTATTGAATGATACAAGATACACACATTGGCTACGAAAATGAAAGCAATGCAAAAGGCGTTAAATGAAATAACATGCAGAGAAGCTACATGACTAAAGACTAATGTTGATATGCAAATGCGTTAAATGAAATTAAATGAAATGACATGCAGAGAAGCTACATGACCTATGTTTATGAGAATGTGCAAGAGTATTGGATCCCAATTGGTTGTCTCTATGCCAAGGTTTTGCAGGCTGCGGAGGCATTCTTGCGCAGTCTCATGCAGTGACTTTATGGCTGAAGAACTTTCGTTTTGACTTTTAGGTTGTGCCATTAATTTGTTTAGTAAGGCTGTTACCATAAGTCGAGTGTTTTCATAACGGCTTGTGATCGTTTCCCAAGCAGCAATGTAGTTGGCGTCAGATATGGAGAAGTGCTGAATCAGCCTTTCAGCTTCTCCTGTGATTGTGGTCTTCAGATACCACATCTTCTGGCATGGTGAAATGGGTTGATTGTGGATAAGCTCCGTATATAGATCGCGAAACTGTATCCACTTTGAGTAGTCACCATCGAATTTCGGCAATACTACTCTTGGTAATTTCGTCCCTTGATTTTGGGTTATAGTTGTCCCGGATCCAGAATTCGATCTTGATCGGTTATAAAGTGTCGTAAGTGCAGTATGCACTTCATCTTCTATGGAGAGAAATTGTTCGACATCATAGACTGAAGAATTCGGTTCATCTAGTAGTTCCCATATTTTATGATGGAAGCCTCGTATTGCCGCCCAGTCCTGTTCAATTGATTTAAGCCTTATCAAATAGAACTCCTCAGAATGTTGTTCTTGGTCTTGAATCAGGCGCTTAATTGAGTTTTCGACCATTACGATCATTGATGACTGTTTTTTAATCAGCCTTAATAATTCCACAGAGGCAACAGGCATGTCGGACGACCATTTTGTCTTTTCCGTAAGCTCAGGCAATGTGGGTTTAGATTGAGCTGGAGCCTTAGGAATGGTTTCAGTGCTTGTTTGGATTGTCTTTTCCGTAGGCAATGTGGGCTTCAATTGAGCTGGAGCTGGAGCCTTAGGAATGGTTCCACTGATTGTCGGGATTGCACCACCAGTTGTTCCATTGCCATCATCTTCAGTTGGCTCAGGCAAAATTAAATGGAGACTTTGTTTTAATTCGAGGTAAATTCTTTGGAAATTCTCATACGTTTTTCCTTGAATATATGGCGTATCCGCCTTAACAAAATTCTTTACAGATTCATGGTTTTGGTGGAATTCCACCCATAGTGCTTCCAGAATTTGCAATCTTTTTTGTTTGCATTGCAGTGTTTTGCGGTCAGCACTGTCTTTGCTCATGTTTGTTTTTAGTTTCTGAAGTTCCTCAGCGATAGCCTTCTGCCGGGCTATTATTTTGAAAACCTGCATCTCATCCATGGTACTTTTTACGGTGGTTCAAATGGTCGGCTCAAATAATTAGCTGTGAATCAATGCACTGCTGTGGACCCTGGCCACTTGGTAGGTGTAGTGAATGTTTGGTACTGGAACGCTGCTTCCTGGAGCACTGCAACCTGGAACTCTGCGACCTGGAACGCTGCTACACTTCGAGCTGGAACTCTGCAACTCAGGAACCTTGATTGCTTATACCAGTGTTAAAAAGCCCTGGTAAACGCTTCGCTGACAGCCAGTGTTAAAGCCCTGGCAACGCACTCACGATTCACTTCCTCGAAGTTTGACGTAGAAATCACGTCGGGGTCACCAATGTTGGGTTCTTCCTCTTCAGTTTTCGTATTCTGCCTTGTCGGAGCTGTCTTGTTGGTATCAGAGCGGTACATGCTAAACAATTTCCACAGTAGGAGGATCAGTACCGTGATTGATATGAGAAGTCCCATATAACCCACTGCAAATTGGTGTGTATCGTTAGAGGATGTGGAGAACGACAAATTATTGGTTATGTTTAACAGTTGCTGCTTTAGCTCATCAAGCTCTAGCAAATGGTTTTTGTAGCTCGAGGATTGGCTACTGGTACTTTTCGTCGGGCCATACATAGACTGGCTCCACTTCCAGTACCCATCGATGAGAACGTCTGCATCAGCTCAGCCGCAGATCAACGAACATGTGAAGCAGCTAAAATTTCTCCATCCAGATCCTCAGTTGCCTAATTGATGAGACTGACATTACGTCCGTTCCAAAAAAGAAACGTAAGCCCACCTTTGGATCCGCAGTTGTAACGTTACTGCTAGTGTGCTGCCTCGTTCCAGGTATTAAATCTACGCCGATAAACATTCGCCCATTTAAATCGCAACCCGGAATATATTTTGAGAATCTGGGGACCTCTTCACTTACGTCAAGCAGTTGGGATATCATCGCCTACTACGACATGAACTCCTATTGGACAGAGTATCAAACTGTAAGGAACTACAGCGAGAGACTTGTAAACATCTGCCATTTGTTACTAAACAAAACCGAAACCTGCAAGGGAACGATATCCCATTTCAACAGAATAAATGAAGACTTCAAGAAAGGAAATGAGTTGTTAGCTGACACATCCGCCAATCGAAGAATTCGCCGTGGAGCGCTCAATGTCGTAGGAAATGTGGCTAATGCCCTATTTGGAGTTTTGGACTCTGAATACGCTGATAAAATGTCCGCCTCAATTAATAAAATTCAGCAGGATGAAGGACATCTCGTCAACCTAATTCGAAACCAAACATCAATAATTGACTCCACCCTTAACATAATAAGGCGAAATGAACAGGAAACAAGTTCTAGGTTTCAAGAAATTGACGCAAATTTTCAACAATTTGCCGCGTTGATTAACGGCATTAAGCTAGAGCATCATGAAGAAAAACTGCGCCAGCTATTTAATTCACTAGCACTGCAATTGATCTTAGCCTTGTCGCAGATACAAAAAACACAAGCTTCCTTAATAGATGTTCTAATCGACACCCACCACGGAAAGATAAATCCACAACTCATAGCACCTGATCAATTACGTGATGAACTTCTGCGAATTAAAGCCAATTTGCCCACAGCCCTTAGGCTTCCAGTAGCACAAGATGATATACTTAAATTGTATCAACTCATGAGCATTCACGGCAGGGTTCTCTCCGATCATATCATATTTAAGCTCACATTGCCATTACTAAGCCTTGATGAATTTGAGCTATTCAAGGTGACGCCAGTTCCAGTATCTGTAAATGGTACATTCTTCACCATAAGTCGATCCACGGAGTATATCATGGTAACATTGCACCGTGATCAGTACTATCCGCTGTCAGAAGGAGAGTTTCAAAAATGCTTTTCGCTTACTCACGAAAATCACTTGTGTAATCAACGTCATCCAATATACACTAAGGGATCAGAAATAAGTTCTTGCGAAGTCCATTACCTGAGCCATAATCAACAATCTCCATCATGCAAGATAACGAAGACCATCGAAGGACCTCATTGGATTCAGCTTTGCTCTCCAAACGAATGGATTTACGTACTAAAGAAAGGAATTACTTTAAACGTTGTCTGCAATGGAACTGCAACACCGAGCATTTTAGAAGGCTCAGGAATACTTCAAATTCAACCCAACTGTGTAATCAAGGATGACCTAATGACGCTGCGTGGTTACTCAATACATTCAACTTACTCAAGAATGTCACTGTCACCCCTAGCAAACCTTTCGGATTATGCTATTCCAGACAAATTCAATCCGGTAGTTCACCAATCCTCGAGCTACAAAAACCATTTGCTAGAGCTTGATGAGCTAAAGCAGCAACTGTTAAACATAACCAATAATTTGTCGTTCTCCACATCCTCTAACGATACACACCAATTTGCAGTGGGTTATATGGGACTTCTCATATCAATCACGGTACTGATCCTCCTACTGTGGAAATTGTTTAGCATGTACCGCTCTGATACCAACAAGACAGCTCCGACAAGGCAGAATACGAAAACTGAAGAGGAAGAACCCAACATTGAGGACCCCAACAACGTCACATTCGAAGGTCTGGTATAGTTTCGAACATAGTTCAACGCGCGGAGAATGTTGATATTATTATATCAACATAGGTCATGTAGCTTCTCTGCATGTCATTTCATTTAATTTCATTTAACGCATTTGCATATCAACATTAGTCATGTAGCTTCTCTGCATGTTATTTCATTTAACGCCTTTTGCATTGCTTTCATTTTCGTAGCCAATGTGTGTATCTTGTATCATTCAATAGTCAATTCCCATAGAATGAATAATTTTGTGCATCTGTCAGCAAAATTATTGCATTCGAATATTGGATATGGTTATTGAACTTTATGAGCTTTTTTTTGTTTATTTTTTAGAAGTCAGCATTAAGCGACTATTGTTATTGTTAATTAATTTTAGCTTAGTTTGCAAAAACTGTGTATAAATAGTATTGTAAGGAAATAAAAATTATCATTCACGATCAAACTCTCTTCGATTATTTCTGCTATTGCTTCCCCCCACCAGAGGTAAGGGGCATTGGTTTAAATTTATTTCTGCTATTGCTTCCCCCCACCAGAGGTAAGGGGCATTGGTATAAAATAAAGAACACATCCGGCGATAATACACCGGTACACAGAACCGGGTGTATTTATTACTACGGCTGGTCAAGGTTTATGTACCCTGTCCAGCAAGATAATACAAAAGAGTATTATCTTTAAACATGCCCTTCAAAGTAAATTGCAACCTTTTTGTCGCAATTTACTACTTCAACGGAATAATTCTATTTATTCTTTTTACCAATCTGGATTTGCTAAAATTTTTTCGTGATTTGCATTCACTGAGTGTTAAAATCAACTCAAGTGTGTCTGACCTCTGACGGCTACGTCAAAGGTCCGGAGTTCGATCCCTGCCTCCAACTAATATTTTTTTTTTTTTTGGTACTGTCTCTTTTGAGGAAATGAAAAATCCTCTAAAAATAAATCTGGTTACTATTAAAAGTGGATCTTTGTAAGCCATTCAGATTCAGCGGGAAATGATATTCCACCAGAATATCAACGCACATACATGAATCGTTCAGAATGTTAGTCATTAGGCCCTGGCCCCGCTTGTGTCTCCAATAATGCCTTTTTTGTAGTTCTATATATATATAGGGAGTCAAAAGTTGAATTTCAACTACACATTATATACAATTTCGTACCTTTATTTAAATGATCATCACAAAAAATTGTACATTAGATGTTAGACGTCCAACTAACTCATGCTTCTTATTATTAATTTTGATATCCGAATTGGATACATAACCTAGATGCTAGATTGGTATGCAGAGGGTCTCGAGTTCGATTCCTAGAATCACCCAAGTAAGTAAAAGTTACATTTTTCAATAAATAATAATAAAAGCTTTTCAACAAATAGAAAACGTTGCTTCTCTCAAAGTTGAGTAAAATGGGGTTGCAATTTACGACTTTACCATTCATTTTTTCAAAAACATATTTTTGATTCAAAACAAAAAGATGGAAATCTACGACTCTTTTTGCAATTTACAATCGAGTAAATATAAAATTGATACAAATTTGGATCAATTTTCGATTCGCGATGGCAATGTTTTATTTCTCAGGATCGAATTATTGACCCAAAAAAGTGATAATTTGCTATTTTTGAGTGTCAATATCTTCATTTCGTTCAATTTTGAAAATTGCGAACAAGGAGTCGTAATTTGCAAAACCCCGAGCTAGGGTGAGAAACTGCATAAGATTTTCGTGATTTGCAGTTCATTTTTCTTGATCTGATCTAAAAATTCTTTCCGTGTAGCAATTTAACAATTTATTTCACTTTTTTTAACTTATATTTTATCGCCTGAATCACTATTCACTTGCACTACTTTCTTTAAGTTGAAAAGAATTCATACTGAATAACTGAATCCTAAATTAAGATCGTGAAACAAAACATTGGCACACATAACACACACAACATACATATCATATAACCAGGGATGTGGCCTGCAAACAACAAAAAAATATATACCATTCGAACGTTATATATGCAACAAAAAAGTACAGTAATTAGCGATAAAATATGTTCATACTGGTTCAAAAAATATATACCATTCGAACGTTTTGCGTTCGACCTGCGACCATAGAATGCACCCACGCAACAAAAAAAGTACAGAAATCAGCGATTAAATATGTACATACATACTGGTTCAAAAAATATATACCTACCATTCGAACGTTTTGCGTTCGACCTGCGACCATAGAATGCACCCATGCAACAAAAAAGTACAGAAATCAGCGATAAAATATGTACATGCATACTGGTTCAAAAAACATATACCATTCGAACGTTTTGCGTTCGACCTGACCATAGAATGCACCCATGCAAGAAAAAAAGTAGATACATAATTTCATACTATGTATTATTATTTCATATATTTTTACAGTAATCAGCGATAAAATATGTACTGCATACAAAAATATATACTATTCGAACGTGTGCGTTCGGGCCTGCGACCAAAAAACAAACAAAAAAGTACAGTAATCAGATATAAAATATATTTTCACAACATTATTATTATTTACTCACTTATTTTTGTCGCATTTTTCTACCTTCAGCTTGCATCATCTATAATTAAGCTAAAAAAAATATTTATGGAATGCTGATAATAATTTTTGGTTATAGTGAAATACTTACTTGTAATTTGTTGACTTACATTGCAGAAACTAACAAATGAATATATTGCACTGTATTAAACTAAAACTTTGAAATTTTGTACATGTACTTGTCAAGGGCTACTACTTTTCCAAAGTTAGAACCGAGCGAATATTCAGCGTCTTCTAAGGTTTTAAAACATTTTTAAGCTATAATTTTGAATTTTATTGAATTTTATTTTTGAAATGCGATTTTTTCACATTTGCATAATATCAAGGTATTGATTTGTTCTTCTGGAATGATGGTTAATGGGATTTTATTGATTTTCTTGTTTTATTAATGATCTAGACACTAAATTTAGTAAGTTTAGCCTACCCTGGTTGCATGACAATTCATTTGCATTATTCATCATATTGATGAAATCTATATAAATTCATTAATACGACGAAATCATTCATCGATATGAAGACATTTCCCGAAATACAAATATATATTATATAAAGCAAGATAAGCCCAATGTTGTCGTTACTCAGTCGAATTCTGCATTCGACTTATCTACAAAAAATGTGCAAATAAAAAATTTTGGCCTCACTAGCGTTTTTCGATATATTTAACATTTGAAGTAAAAATTTCAAGATTTTTGAGCTAATCTGGAGAATGCGTGAACACATTTTTTAAACCAGACATAAAGATTAGATTATTGAGACATCTGGTTCCTTTTTCAAGCTCACAGCGATTCCAGTTTGACAAAACATCTCTAAAGGTTTTTAATGTGCTAACTTGGAATTCGGTCCGGAAATTCCATAACCTAAACTTTTTCATATTTTTACTTTTAAAAGTCAAAGAACTCATCTTAAATTTATTCAAAATTTCCTTCTGGGGCCGAATTTGTAATGAGCATTGAAATATATGTTGAAGTATAAATGTATATTTTTTTGATTCTTTGACAACAAAAAGTGCAGTTATTTTTTATGGGCTATACACTTTTTTTTGAAAAACTAAACTGCAATAGACCTGCACTAAAGTGACAACGCTGGATAAACGCATATGATGAAAAGAATCATCAATATGATAGTATTTCATGATCATATTCATATGATCAGTATATGATGAAAAATTTGATATTAATTCACATTCTGCATGTTAAAACAAAAGTCTATTTTGTTCATAAATCTGAAAAATTATTTCATGAAAACTCCATTCCATCCACCCATCCATTTAAATTGTGCATATGACAAAAAAGTCTGTTTATGTAATATGTTGGTTCATCATTACGATGAATTAGTTCATCAAAAAGATGAAAGTGTGTTAAGTTAATCAATATGATGAAAAAGTCATCAATAAGACTATCCATTCACATTCTGTGTTATAAAATTAAAAGGCTGTTTTTTTCATTAATATGATGAATTAGGTCATCAGTAAGATGATCACGCATATCGATTCATCTTCTCCACATGATAAAAAAATAAGTCTGTTTTGTTCTTCAATATGATGAATAAGTTCATCAATATGATGATCATTAACATCATTCCACTTTCCAGGAATAAAATTGAAGTCCATTTTTGATGATAGTCTTCATCAATATGATGAAAAAAAAATGACCTTTAATCCATTCATCAAATTGAAATTCATTCATCCATATGAAGAATAAAACATCAATAAGATGAAAAAGTAACTCAATTCATCAAAAAGATGCTTTCATCATATTGATGAAAAGTTTTGATGAAGTGATGAACTTAATTCATACCAAATTATGCTAAAATATTCCCAAAAAAGTTGATGAATGCACTTTCATCTTATTGATAATGCGTTCATCCGTCATCAAAAAGTTTTCATGAATTTGTGCATCATATGCATGAAAAGTTCATCTTATTGATGATTTTCAGTTGATGAACGCCATTCTTCAATATGATGACGTCTTTTTTTTCAGTGTGGAGGTTAATTCCGCGAAGTCTAAGATAATGATTTTTCAAAACGGCTCAGGACGGATCGCAAGAGGAGAAAACTGGAAATATGATGGAGTGGAACTGGAAGTAGTTAAAGAATACGTGTACCTAGGAATGACGCTTAATTTTAACTTGAATATGGACAAACACCTCAAAGTCAAGGTGAATGTTGCTAGAACTGCTATTTGTTCCAACTGGAAACAAATTTTCAATAATAAAAATATATCAATCAATGCAAAATATGAGGTTTTCAACGCAACAGCAAAAGCAGTTCTATTTTATGGAGCACAGATCTGGGGTGTTAGAAAATATGAAACTGTTGAGAATATACTACTATTCTTCCTACGAAAAATGTTTCTTCTTCCTATTAGTACTCCTAAGTACATGTATCATTTGAAAACAGGGCTGTCGTCACTCTTTGTATCCACCCTTAAGCTGAGTGGACTATTTGGTACAGGTGATTAATATGAATCGAAACCGTTTACCAAATGTAATGCTGCGCAGTGAAATGCGGAGAAAAACTGGATTCTACAAGGATTGGATAGATCATGCTGCAAACTGTGGTATTATCCTGGAACTGAGTGGATTTAATGGTGTTCAGGTGAGAAAAGCACTCTACGAAGCTATCCAAGCTATAGATGAAAACGAAAGGTACATATTTATTGAAAAGGCGAGAGCGTCTACTGAAAGGAATATTTATTCAAAACTCAATTATAACCTAAATGAAAATAATTACTTTAAACACAATTTCACAAGGAAGACAATTGGAACCATTTTTAAAGTAAGAGGAGAGCTGCTTCACCTTAACTATATGCCACATAGAAATGATTTGGTTGCATTTTGTTCCCTGTGCAATATGCGGGTGGATGAAAACATTAACCACTTCATCGGAGTATGCCCAATATTAAGGGAGCTGAGGAGACTCTTCTTTGGAAAAAGCTATCTAAGCGAAAATGAAGTAATAATGTACCTAAATGGAGAAGATTGGTTGCGGATCCAGAAGTACATATACTACCGAGGCGATGTCATACAGAAGAAGAATCATCAATGAAAACTTTTGATTATGTTTTGGTTTGATATTATACATTTTAACCTCTGTTTTTCGTTTTTCCTTTGGCCAGTTAAATATAACTTAAAGATAATTTTGTTTCGAGTACCTAAACTAAAAGTCACAACTTTTGAATTTGTATTTTGAAAAGTACCAAAAACTTGTAAATTGTATGTCTATGTAGAATTTTTAAAATGAATGCAAAAAAAAATAACATTGTCATTCGGGCAGACGACATTTTTTTTTGTCATGCCTTAAAATGTATTCTTTAAAATGAAAAATGTTTGTATCATAAATGTATAAATGATTGAAAAATCTATCTATCTATATAAAAATCAATGCGACTTTTCGTTGTAATTTTATATCTATCTATCTATATAAAAATCAATGCGACTTTTCGTTGTAATTTTATAACTCAAGAACGGGCTCACCTATCCAAACCAAATGTTTTGGCTTTGTTTAGAAGTTGGTTTATGTGAAGTTTGCACAAAATCGGTTAAGCTATTCTTCATTTATAACATTTTGTTAATGAGGATTTTACTGTAAAATTAAAACTTTTTTCAGATGGGGACTGTGCTGTCAAATTGAAAATTTTTTGAGTGTTGACAGTACAAGCATGTTGTTTGTTCAATAGTACTATGTATGTATATGTGTGCGTGTACTTTTCTTAAAGCAAATTGTCAGCAATAATTATTGCTTTGTATTTAACGTGCCTGGAGAATTTGCGATTAAGCTAGTATATGATGCTTATGGATTTCCTTCGGATATTACACTTGATATTTTAAAAGAGAGAAACATATATTTTGACCAGAAAGGTTTTGATGATGCAATGGAAGAGCAAAAAAAGAAAGCACGTGCTAAATGAACTGGATCTGGTGAAAAATCTGTTGAGCAAGTATGGTTTGATTTGATCGAAAAATTTGGCAAAACAAAATTTGTTGGTTATGAGTTCAATGAAGTAAGTGATGCGAAAATACTAGCAATAGTTTCCCCTTTTCGTTGTAATTTTCAAGAACGGGCTCACCTATCCAAACCAAATGTTTAGGCTTTGTTCGGGCTATTTAGTAGATGATTTATGTGAAGTTTGCACAAAATCGGTCGAGCGGTTCTTCATTTATCGCATTTTTTGTAACAAATGAATTCAATGGCGGATCATTTTGTTAATGGGGATTTTGATGTCAAATTGAAACTTTTTCCAGGTGGGGACTGTGCTGTCAAATTGAAACTTTTTTCAGTGTTGACAGTACAAGCATGTTGTTATGTCATTCATGCGGTTATTTCATTTTGGACGTGCTTCGATTAAAGCAAATTGTCAGCGATAATTATTGATTTGTGTTTATATTTTTCAACATATTGTTGAGTGCTTTCTTACAAACGGTGAGTCTTGAATTGTTCAATTGTTCAAATGTAATATGTATATGTGTGCGTGTACTTTCCTCAGTTTTTTAGCGAGCCGTCGGTGTTTCATATCGTTTACAGGCTTTTTTTGAATTAAATTGTCAATTGCATTTACACAAACGGTAAGTTTTGAACTGTTGAAGTGAATTACACTAGAAGCATTTAATCGAACAACGCAAGATTTACGTGGTAATCAACAGCTTTTTGGTATGGTGCTTTGATATTACTGTCAGGGGATTTTCGTCAAACATTGCCTGTCATTCCTCGATCAACTCTTGCTGATGAAATAAATGCCTGTTTGAAGTCATCAGTTCTTTGGATATACGTACAAAAATTGACACTGAACATTAATATGCGTATTCATCACAAAATGATCGACCTGCCCATGAGTTTTCAAAACAATTGTTAGAAATTGGTGATGGCAAAATACAAATCGACAGTACGATTGATCGCTGTACCGAACAATTTTTGTACAATTGCCCAATCGATAGATGAATTGATTGAATGTGTTTTTCCGAATATTCTTCAGAATTACAGAAATCATAATTGGTTGAGAGAACGCGTTATTTAAGCACCGAAGAACATTCATATCAATGCTATTAATTTTCAAATTCAAACGAAACTGCCAGGTGTAGTCACGACATATAAATCAATTGACAGTGTTATGAATCAAGATGAGGCAATGAATTATCCAATTGAATTTTTAAATTCATTGGAACCGGCTGGTATGACACCGAATTGCTTGAATCTGAAAGTTGGTTCTTTGATTATATTATTGCGAAATATTAATCCACTAAAACTGGGTAATGGCACCAGATTGGCAGTGAAAAAGTTATTGCCAAATTTGATTGAAGCTACGATCTTAACTGCTTGCTAAATCAAAAGGAGAAGTTTGTTTGATACCGCGTATCCCTATGATTCCAACTGATATGCCATTTGAATTCAAACAATTACAATATCCTGTGCGTTTATCATTTGCGATATCCATCAACAAGGCCCAAGGGCAAACACTTAACGTTTGTGGTGTGAATTTGGAGGAATCATGTTTTTCACATGGCCAACTTTATGTTGACTGTTCCAGAGTTGCTACCCCTAGCCGTTTGTTTATTCATGCTCAACATGGAAAAACAAAAAACATTGTTTATCCAAATGTTTTGGATTAAGTTTTAAAATAGCAAGCAATAAATAAAATATTTTTTTGTTTGAATAAATGAATTTGATGTTCCAATTCTATTATTTCACTTTATACGTAGCGAAGCACGTACCGGGCCGCTAGTTAATTTTCAAATTTTTCAAAACAAAAACTTTTTTTGAGTTAAACAGAAATTGAATTTTATTTAATTTTTGGTTTTTTTCCAAAACGATATTTTCAAGGTTTTTAAAATTTTTATTTTCTGATAAGAATTTTAAACTGCTAGATGTTGGCATAATCAAAAACGATTTGGAATATGTTATGCTATGCTCGACGGAAATGGGGTGGTTTTTTGCCGCTTCCACTTATCCCTCCTGCTCGACAATCAAAATCATCGTGCCAGAAAAGAAGAAAGTTAAAGGAAAGGAAGAGGAGTTTGGAAAAGGAATGACTCTACTCTAAAAGGTTTGAAACGTTACCACAAATCAAAGGACTTTGACGCTACCTGAAGGAACAAGTAAGTATAGTGCTTTTTAAAATCAAACTAACCTAACTAAACCTACCTAAAAATAATGAAAGTAATATAAAAAATAAATTTCCAGCACCAAAATGATAAAATAAAATCCCATCACCAAAAATAATAAAAAAATAAAATCACCTCCACCAAAGTTAAAGTTCGTTTGTAAACCCTAAAACTAAAGCACTTCACTTTTCTATTTCCCTCAGATACCGTACTACCGAATTCCAAGCGCTCGCCAGATGTTATTGACGAAGGCCTGGCCAACCCACCCAAGTATCTGAAAGATACTTCCTGAACGTTATTTCCATGGCCGATGTTCAGAAATAACCCCTAAAATTATCAACCAGTCACAAACTGTCTGTAGCATACAGTCAGTTGGTCAAGTCATACTACCGGAAATTCCATCAGGACGGCTTTGATCGCCTCCACACACCTTTAGCTGGAAAAGATTTAGCAATTCATTACGAGAATCTTTTCAAATTACTTTATACATTTTATTTAAAGATTTCATAAAAATTGAGCTCTCCTGCTCTTAAATAAACTATTTAACTAAAAAAAATGTAAATTCAAAATTAAAAAAAAAAACAAAAAAAATGTATATGTAATAAAAAAAAATTAACTAACCTAGTTAAGAAAAATGAAGTAAAATTGTGCCTGCATTTTATCATTCAAATATGACCTTTTTGTCACAATACTTAGGACTTACTGCTTTAATTGGTCCCTCGGTGTCCTGCCGGCAGCACGTCGAAGAACTGGTGCAGTATAACTGTGTTGACTGCTATAATATTGATTACTTCTTTGACTAATACAATTCGGCACTAATAACACTTTCACTTCTCCAATCAAAAAAAAAAAAAACTAATAACAAAAATTGAGCTAAAAAAATTGAGAACTGAATTCTTTACACACACAAAACAAGACTAAATTAAGAACTTTTGTTGACTTATAGTTTAAATTCATCACTCTAGTTGTCTTAAGATTCTTTAACTCAGCGAAGCTTCTCCTCTTCATAAAAACACAAATAAAAGTTTGTATCCTCTGTGGATTTTGATATATATATCACTATGTATATACAAATACAAAATGCTGGACACTATCTGGTTTTTGTATAGAGGAAGACTATTCTTTTAATTCTTCAAAAGAAAGCTTCCTCTCTCAGGATGTCTTCACTGAAAAAACTGGCAGAGGCTCAGGCCCCGCTGGTGCAGTCCTTGGCAGCTTGTTGAACAGAACCCAAACCTAATTTGGATGATTCTAATAATATCTACTTATCTATCAAAAGGAATGTAACTTTCATACCTCTGCAATAAATTGGTGAATATAGTGAATGGTTTCAGAGATGTTTCCTTCAATATTCAAACTTTTTTCCCGAAGTATCACTCCCGAATTATCTAGTATAATATTATTAATTTCTATTAATCTCTATCACTTTGATCATTTTCCACTACTTACAAATTTCCTTTTCTATTTTACTTTTATTTGGAGTTTTTAGATTTCTTCTGGGTTTTTTTTTATTTAAAGTTTTTTCAAAAAAAAAGGAACTTAACAAAACAATTGAGTTTGAAACAATTTGAATTTCCGATTCAAAAATAAACTCCGTTTGTGTTGTACTTTCCACTCCGAATTTAACTTAGCTATGACCATGAAATCTCGCAAAGGTCAACCCGTCTTCAATTTCATATAAGTAAATACCTCTACATCTGAGTGAGATAACTATTTTAATCCATATCTATAAAAAAAAATAAGAGGTCGCATCTCCTATCCTTATCTTTTAATTGCAAATACCCCTGGCCCACATACTTAAAATTTAACTTACATACATACATATTGCACTTATAATGATGTTTTCTATCATACCTTAACTAAACATAAACTTAATACATATTTTAAACAAAACCACACAATTTCCTCACATTTAATAAGTCTAAGTGTAAATCAAGAAATTTCCCTTAAATTCACCCCATCTGCGAACACTTAAATTCATTTTGTCTTTATTTTTAAACTGAGCGAATTCACTTTTGTTTTACCTGACCCCCTTTCCTTCAGGTGCGAGGAAGAAAGATATCGACTTTCGCATGCGCAAAGGAAAGGGTCAACAATATCAAACAAAATAGGTGACAAACAAGAAGTGTCAAAACAAAACAAAATCAAATCGTAAACAACACAAGAAAGTGGCAAATCGTACAAAGTGAGTATAAATTGATAAAATTTATTAATTTAAGGTGTTTAAATTTCCAATGTTATTATTCTACTTTGTTCTCTAACCTATTGAGAACATTTAAGAATAATAATCTTGGAAATTCTCAATATTTCCAATACGTATGTTGGCTCTTAATAATTTCTTGTTTTGTCACATGGAATTTTAACAAATTTTATAATTTCAATTCTTTCAGGAATTATGGGCAACAGGCAAAGGAGCATCCCAAAAAAATCAAGAAAAGAAGAACAAAAAATGGAACAATCAAAAAGGACTCCGGTGTTTTTTCTTCCTTGAATCTTTTTGACGGCGCGGCAACCGTCAAGCGACAAGTCTTCTTGAACAGGTAAGCTTGCTTTGAAAAGCCGCGTAACAAAATTCAAAAAAGCAAAAGAAATCTTATGGTTTACTCAATTTTCTCCAAAAATCGTTTTAACTATTGATTTTAAAGTGATTAATAAAATTTCAAATGATTTTTTCAATTTTTTTTTTCCGAAAATCTCAAGGTTCAAGACCATTTTAACACATTATAGCAAGTTCGTACGACCCAGTCGTACACTTAATTTAATTCAATTTCTAAGGCATAAACATAGACAGATACATACATCACTTTAAAAAAAATGTCACAATATTGGGAGCAGAGCGTCGTTTAACTTGGCCAACATTCGCCAAATGCAAATATTCAGCTAGAATCATAAACAGGAAGTACGAGTATGAACGCTGGTTCATTTGGACAATTTTCGAAATAACTGATTTGATAATGTTTTCCTCTTCTTCGGTGGGTTATTAAAAAACTGCCGTTGAATTTGCATTATTTGATGATCATAACTGTTTTTGTTGGTGTGAGGATGATGATGAAGGCAAGCCCATCTTTAAAAAAATTAATTATGTATGTTTTAACATCTCTATTCACTGCCTTAACCAAAAACTTACTTTGCCTTGCATTCTAGGAGCCATCGGTTGATACCAGTGTTGGCAAGTAAGTTACATGAAGTAAGTTACTCGTTTAGTTACGCGTAACTAATATGAATTAGTTACGCCCAATATTTGGCGTAACTAATGTAACTAAATGTAACTTACTGTAACTAAATAAAACTAACTCTAACTTAATAATAAAAAGTAAAAAAAAACACATTTCATCCTGAATCCCAATCGACTATTGACAAAATTCTTTTATTAGCAAGGGCAACGGCAACCTGGCAAGGAATACATATTGAAATTACTATGTTCCTGATGAAAAGGAAATCTAACAAAATATTATATTCTTGGAGCATACAATAGATTTTTACTTACATTTAAAGTTTTCTCTTCTTTCTTGAGATTCTTGGAAATTTCTTTGTTTATTGTGATTTATTTTTGTATGGCAAATTCAGATTTGATCTCAGATTTGGTCTCAAATTTAAGATTTGGCTCCTACACAGAAAATCAAACGAGATCTATTTGGTTTATTATTTTTAAATTTTTTTTTGCAGAAATATAGTAATTTAAAAATATATTCCTTGCCAGGTTGCCGTGGCCACAGCTGGCAACTGGCCCGACGGCAATATCAATCATCCAGCTTTGCCATTAAACAGTGTAGTCAATCGTCATTCGATCGGATTTGTGGACGGAACTTCTAAATTTCAATTTAACATAAAATGTGAGTTTTTGTATTTGAAAAATTCTATTAGTTATAGTTAGTTACATTTAGTTACAATTAGTTACATTTAGTAACAATAGTTACATAAGTTACAAAAGTTACATTAGTTACGTGTAACTAATTAAAATTTTAAAGTTACGCGTAACTATCTAACACTGATTGATACTGCTTGTTATTGCGACTAGATTATTTTTACATATTCGAAGCGTTTATCATTTATTTATTTATTTATTTATTTATTTTATACGTTAAAGGACTAACGTTAACTCTTATTACATATAATATATCTTAAAAACTAGTACCTATATTATAATATACAACTTCCATTACAATAATGTATTAAAAAAGGAAAAAACAAAAAAAAACATTAAATATCTAATGTACATTATGGATTATTTTGAATAAAAAATATTTTTCTTAAGTTGAGTGATTTTACATTGTCATTGGTGGAATTAATTAAATTTGAATTTTGATTGTAAATATTTATTAAGAGATTTAAAGGACTATTAGCACCGTAGTTTGATCTACTATAAATGTTGGAAATTGGCAACTGCCTTCTCAAATTATACTGACTAGCTATGAAATTTAATCGACAAAGTATCAATGGGGCTGTTATGGATCCATTGATTATGCCGACAATAAAACAAAATTGTAGATACGCTCTGTGACTCATTAGAGATGGAAGATTTATTAGTTGAATACGTTGAGCGTAAGGTGGCAAGATAATTCTATTCGACCATGGTAGAAATCTTAAACAAAATCTCATAAATCTTCTTTGAACGGACTCCAATCTATTTATATGAACCGCATAATATGGCGCCCATACAACACAACCATACTCTAAGATGGATCTTACGAATGAGACATAAAGAGTTTTTAGAACATAGGGATCACGAAATTCTCGAGCAAATCTTTTAATAAAACCGAGTGTCATGTTAGCTTTTTAATAATGTAGTTAAAATGGTCAATAAAAGTTAATTTTGAGTCCAACACTATCCCAAGGTCAGTAAAGCAAGACAGATTACTAAGAGGTGACAAATCAATCGCATAATTATAGACAATCACATTTTTCTTGCGTGTAAAACACATTGTTTTACACTTGTCAATATTTAAAACTAAACCATTAATATTGCACCATTCCCAGAAACTTTGAAGGTCTTTTTGTAAGAGATCACAGTCTTTTAGAGAGTTGATTGTACGAAAAATTTTTAAATCATCAGCATATATAAGAGACATAGAATTTAATAGGACGGACGGAAGATCGTTAATAAATAGTACAAATAATAACGGACCAAGATGGCTACCCTGAGGTACACCGGAGTTAACAGTAAAACAACACTATATAATCTATTTTTTAGATATGAAGATATCCACATAACAAATCTATCGTTAAGACCCAAATATTGCAGTTTCCTTAAAAGAATATGGTGGCTTAGCTTGTCAAATGCTTTGCTGAAGTCAGTAAAAATACAGTCAACTTGTTGTTTTATTCAAACGCGTCAATACAAAATGTAGTAAACTGTAACAAATTATTTATAGTGGATCTCTTTTTATTAAAGCCATGTTGGTTGTCACATAAAACGGAGGAACAGTGAAAAGACAAGATATCACAAATAATAGATTCAAACATTTTGGGTATAGCAGATAGTTTAGCAATTGGTCTATAATTTAAAATCAAATTTTTTTTACCTCTCTTATGGGTAGGAATAAGGAATGCGTTTTTCCAAAGGGTCGGAAACTTACAGCTATTTATAGACTGATTAAAAAGTAAAAATTACGGATATGACATATATATTGCACATTTTTTTAACATAAAAGCAGGAAAACCATCAGGACCAGGACTTAAGCAGTTATCTAATTTTTTAATATACTCTAAGATAATTTCCTCAGTAATAGTAAAGTTAATCGAATTAAGATGTAAAAACTCATCAACAGCGGGAATATTATTTGTATCGCAAGTAGATACTTCAAAAGCACATTGAAAATATTCGGCAAACATATTTGCTATGTCCCTGGGTTGTGACACTCTGAATTTTGATAACACATATTATTTGGGTAACCATCAGATTTTCTTTTACAATTGACATATTTCCAGAAGTTTCGGCGGTTAGATTTAAGATCATCTTCAGTTTTAGAGATAAAGTCCGAATAAAGAAAATTATAGTAGTTAATAAACTCATCTCTTAGTTTAATGTAATCATTTTGAGCCTCGACGCTCCAGAATCGATTCAACTTCACCCAAGCCTTGTTTCTTTTATTTTTAAGAGTTTTAATATGTCGATCAAACCACGGTGGAGTGTTATTTAAAGGTCTTATTTTTCGTAACGGAATGGTTTCTAAGAAACAATCAAATAAAATTTTATAAAAACGGAAGACCATTTCATCAAAACTGACATTAAAAAATAAACTATTCCAGATAGATAATGCAGGATGATGCCGATCTTCCTCAATAAGTTTTGCATCCGAAAGTATCACAGTTCCATCAGAATTATTAAGGTCAGAAAAGTATACAAGGTCTAAAATTTTACCAAATTGGTTTTTGACATTGCTTAATTGATTAAGACCAAATGAAGTCATTCCATCGATAAAAAGAACTTCGTAATTGCTCAACGCATTAACAGCATGATAAGATTCATGCTCCGATGATTTAGTCCATTCAAGATTTGGCAAATTAAAGTCACCAATAACAAAAAGTTCATCTGAAGGTTCAATTTTGTCATTTATAGATTCCAAGCAATCGATAAGTTTATTGTAGACATCACTTGTAGAAGAAGGTGGGATATAGCAAACAACTACATATAAATGACCGGACGGGGTTGATATTTTCACACATATTATTTCGAGGTTGGAGTCCAAAAAATCGTCGACGAGATTACAAAACAAATTATTACGAACGGCTAGTAACAATCCTCCTCCAACAGTAGCTATAGTGGGGTCATTATGACGATCACGACGAAAAATTTGAAAATTGGAATCAAATAACTCTGTGTCAGCAAAAGATGAATTCAGCCAAGTTTCTGTCAGTATAAGGACATCATGTGGAATATTATTTACATTTTTATAGACCTTGTTGGTCTTTGTCCGGAGGCCGTTTACATTCTGGTAGTAAATCAGAAGTTTTTGTAGCTGCTTTGGTTGAGGCTGCGCATTGTCAATCGTTTTTGAAAATCGTTTGGAAAATGGAGAATTATAATTTGATTTTCTATTTTGATACTCATGCATGACAATTCCCTTAGGCCAGAATGAACTTGAGTTTAGGAGGTAGAAGACTGAGTCTGGCAGTTTAATTTTGAACGATGAATATTTAGAATAATTGCGATGGAGTATTTTTTCAACGACTATAGAATCCAGTGTCCCAATCTTAGATTTAATATGACATTTCACATCAAGAGCGTTCGTAGATGGAGCAAGCTTCGAGATAAATAGAATTTTATGTCCTTCAACTATTTTTAAGCCTGATTCAAAAGGTGATATGAAATTTATTTCAGTTGTGGAGGCTGTATGAGGAAATGTGTTGACAGGAGAAGTAATCACATCTGTAGAATGTTGGTCAATCACTATCAAAGGAGGAGTTGTTGTTGAGGTAGTGTTTGAAGCAGCTAAGCAAGATGATGTTGTGTAATAACATTGATTTAATGTAGAAAGTTCTTTAGAAGCATCATCATGTTCTTGGCGAGGAATATTTGTAGTGGATTCTAGGTATGTAGTCGCTATTAAATCCGTGGCAGGTTTCTTTGTCAGATGGCTGGTTTCAGATATATCAATATCTATTTCGTCAATTTTTCGTTTCAGGGGTACAGTATCACATATAGTAGGATTATCTGTTAAATGATCTTCATTTTGAACAACGTCTAGTAGCGATTGTTGATTGCAGGTAATATCTTCAATTTTCTTGTTTAGTTGAAGTAATTGGTTATGGAGATTTACAAGATTTTGCTTATTTTGCAGAACATCACAAACAATATTCGTATATGCAAAAGGGTCACACTCTTCACAAACGAAATAGAAAGATTTCCTTTCTTTGAATAGTTTTATAGTGCTAAATGGAGCATTAATGCAAGCTACATGCAATAATTTGCGACAGTTTCCATGACAAATGATTGCATCTATGAGATAATCCGCAATATTATCACAAACAGCGCAAGAAGACATAATGATTCGATCTCTTTTTTTTTTGTAGATGACGGTATATGGAGATATTTAGTTTTTTAAAGGATAATGATTTTTACTTGCCAAAATTTTTGGTTTTTAGTGTACCAGGCAAAGCGAGTTACTATTTAGCAAATTCACGAACCAAAGGGATGTAGTAGTCGGTAATGTAGTTATAGGCAGCTGATAGATGATAGATGACAGCTGGTTGTCAAATGTCAAACACCATGACATGCAGCAAATACGAAGGTTTGTTGTTATTTATATTGGCCAATAAATCATAATTTTTGTTTGCGGCAAATATAGCAAATATGGCTTTCCTTTATACTACGTCGGCAGGAGATGAATGTAGCTAGCAGCTAGTACAGCTCAGTCACACAAGCAGATATAGGTTGCGGCATGAAATGGTAACGGACAATTGTTGGGATGCAATGCAGTCTCAAATGCTTCATAGGCAGAACATTATACAAAAGTTTCACTCACCAAGGAGAGAGGAAAACGAATGATCATCAACGGAATCGATCAAATTCATAGAGAGCGGCCAAATGTGTTCTCTTTTAATATATATTATAAATATATGGACTATTTATGATTTGAGGCTACATTAAACCGTGAATTTGTAATAAAATAACACTATTTAATACATTTAGGAACAGACAAATGCACTAAATAATGAACAAAAACAACTTGACAAGCAAAAACACAATAACTTGTGATAAAAGACGGGCTTTAAATAAATAAAAAAGATAAGTAATTGCAGAGCGAGAATAAAAGAGGAAGTGTGAATTATAACATTAAAGACTAAAAATACTTGTACTTAAATAATTCCTTCTGTTTATTGGATGTTTCTGCTGGTTACTATCATAAATTTGTTCGGAGTTAGTTGGTAGTCCAAATCAGCGGTACGGGGCGGAGGGGTGGTCGGTTTTGCTCCCATAGAGGACAATGGTTGTGTTGCGTCACTGGCTGATATACACTCAACGTTGTGAAAAATTGTCGTGGTGATTGTGACGGCGGTCGGTAGAGGTCGGTGATGATGGGCACTGGATGATGCACTCATCATGGTGATTGGGGGGCGGCGAGGCGGTCGATGATGGTGGTTATTGGCTGGTAATGTGCATTCATCTTGCTGATTGGAAGCGTTGGTCATCTTTTGATGGTTTTTATTAAAAATACATCGTGGCAATCGGGGGCGGCGCGGCGGTCTTTGGCGGTCAGTGACTATGGTTTTTGTTGCGTAACGATTGGTGGCGGTGAAGGAAATATGTAACTTCGTTACACAATGATTTCGTTTGCCTGCTTTGCGGCAATTCTTCATATTCATAGTCACAACAACTTAAACGACATCGGTACTCCACTACCATTTTGTTCAGTAGTCTCGAAGACTACTAACCAATCCTTCGATACTGCCGATTTAGCATTCAAATAACGCTAGTTACACTGCTCCGTACGAATAGACCAGTAATTTTGAATATTTTTCGAAGATACCGCTCGTAACTTAGGAGTGGTCCTGACGACTCATAAGTTTTGCGAGCGCTCGTAAATCTGTACTTATAATGCTTGATGAATAAACTTACGAGGCCCTTAAGTTGAGAGCGAGCGATAAATACGGGCCTAAGTCATGTTTCTAGAAAATTGCCCCTCCCGGCTAAACGGAGGGGAATAGACCCTCCTTCCATACGATTTTTTTCTTGTCTCGACCAAACCTACATGCTCTAGCTTTTTGTAAGACCTTATACAAAAATATATATACAAATTGAGCCTTAAAATTGTGTTCGTTAGTCGCCGATTCAAACTTTCACACATATTTTGTATCAGCCCATTATGGTTTTGGTGAAGTTTGGTTGAAATTTGAAAACATATAAGTGTGTTATGCGTGAGTAAAAAATACACCAAATGCTGACTTAGTAAAACTGAAAAATCATTTACTTGAAAACATAAATCAGTTATCGTCAGAATTTTATAGTACATACATATATATTTAAGTACACAATATTAGTTTTTCGTTTTAAAGTCAAATACAGAGTCGATAAATGTAAACATTTGTTGTTGCTTTTGCTTTTTTTTTGTAACTGTGTACGGTTTCGCACTGTGTATTACAAATCACAAATGAATTTAAAGCATTATGAAGCATGCAAGAAATTTTATTTTCGAAAAAAAGTAGCTGTATTATACTTATGGTGAAGCCTGCTGGTCGCTTTACTTTGAGTAATGGTTTGTGAGAACCTTGAAAAGTTTTCTTTTGGTTGCCCAATAGATGTTGCATGGTTGGATTTGTGTCCAAGCGATGATGGTGTTTCGATGTGCTTAAGCAGTGTTTCTCTTCACGTCCCCCGAAATCTACCGCTGGCGATGAACTTAACTGACCGCGAACATGAGAGAATGCTGAATCCTTGAGACAACTGCCGGCGCTTGGCAATGGCCGGATTCCCGTTGATTTTGATATGATCCATTTTCGGGCCCATTGCGAACAAAGATGATATTGGTATCAAATGAAAGGTTCAATATTATGAGCTAGTTCTAAAAATGAAATATTTTCAAAACCGCTCTAGTAGGTTTCGAGACTTTTGAGATCGAAGTTGATTATAAAAAAAATATATTCTATTTTATTTTTATGCAAGTTCAAAACTTTTAAGCAAAAGGTTACAAAAATATCTTTCAAATAAAACTAACATATATAATTTACCTACGTTAAATATAGCTTGAGATATCAAGTCTTCTTGGGAAACCCAATTTTTCAATTTGATTTTCAGACGTCGATAAAAAGTTACTGATGACCTTACTTATTTGTATGTGTAACGAAGTTTAATTATTAACCTTTAAATTGATGACAACATCCATTATATAATTACACTTTTATATACATATATATCTACAAAACATTCTTTACAAAACACTTTTTCACCTTAAAAAGAAAAGAGTTTAGGTTTAAAACAATAGAACATCTAATATGAAAATAAAATCATTTCTTTTATTAATGTTACCCTATCAAACATTTTCCTTTAAAAGTCCTTATTTGACGTGCGCTGCCGTTTGAACCATAAACCAAGTTATGCATTGGTTGAAAAAGAGTTTTGAGATAACAATCAACATGACATTACGATGATGGAGAAGTCGAAAAAAGTGGGTCTGCATGAAAAGGAAATGCAATATATTTTTTTTTATAATCGCAACTTCGAACCCAAAAATCTGGAAACCTGCTCGAGCGATTTTAAAAATATTTGATTTTTAGAACTAGCTCATAAAAACCTTTCATTTGATACCAATATCATCTTGGTTCGCACATTGCCCAGACTCCCTAGAAAAATTGATCACCTATTTTGTGAACGCTACAGATTTAATTTAAATGATGTAGGTATTGCAAAAATATTAACTTCAAAAAGCTTTTCCAAAGAAACACTTTTTGATAGGAATAGATGGTAGATGGTGGAAGTTGGTAAATGGTAGAAGATTGTAAACCGCAAAAGATGATTGGTGGTAAATGATGGTACCAGATTGTACATAAAAGAAGATGGTAGATGGTAGAAGAGAGAAAATGGAAGATGGTAGACAATGGTAGATCGAAGAAGATGGTAGATGGCGGAAGACAGTAGTTGGTGGAAGATGGTGGATGGTATCAGATTGAAGAAGATAGTTGAAAGTAGAAAATGATAGTTGGTAGATGGAAGATGGTAAATGGTAAATTATTCGAGATGGTAGAAGATGCTAGATTGTAGAATAGGGTTGATGGTAGAAGGTGGTAAATGGTAGATGGTAGAAGATGATAGAAGACGTGAGATGAAAGGTGATGGTATATGGCAGGAGATGGTAGATGAAAAAAGATGGTAAATGGTAGAAGATAGTATAGATGGAACTAGATGGTAGATCTTAGAAGATTAGAGAATATGGTTGATGGTAGAAGATAGAAGATGGTAGAAGGTTGTAAGTGGTAGATGGTAGAAAACGGTAGATGGTAAAAGATGGTAGATGGTAAAAGATGGTTGGTCGTAAGAGATGGTAGAAGAAAGAAGATGGTGGATAGTGGAAGGTGAAGAAGATGGTAGATGGCAATAGACACAAATTGATAAATTTAAATGTAACAGTGAGTTTGTTGAAATGTTTGTGTTGTAACGCTTTCACGCCCTAACTACTCAACCGATCATCATGAAAATTGGCATACAAAGGATACAGAAAAGTACATAGAGGAAAAGGACATACTTATTAATTGCGGGTAACACCGCGGGACGCCTAGTCAGAGTCATTAACTACCTTGGTGTACAATTCTGTAGCGCTCTCAAAGTTAAAAGTACATCTACATAAATCTAGGTTAATATTTACATATGTGCAGTCACGTATAACTCACGTAGTTTTCAACCAATTTACTTGGTTTAACTATTCATAAAAAACAATGAGAAGGTCTTAGAATCTTTTTTTTGACGTCCAACCTTTGGACGAAATATAATGGTCGGTCGGGTCTTGCCAACGAAGTTTTAAGGCTTTTTTTCAAAACGGGAGATGAAGAATGCCGATTGACAATGAAACTGGCTTAATAACGTTACCGACCAAAATATAAAATTCACAATGTAGTTTTACATTGAAATTTATAAACAGGGTGTCCCCTAATTCGTAGGCAATATTTTGGAGCATAATTCTAAGGTATATTTAAAGATACAAATTGTTCAACGACAAGGGCTTATCTCCAAATTTGATATAATTTTTTTTGGATTGAAGAAAAGGCTTACTTAGGTATAACCTGACCCCCGTTAACGGTAATTGCGTTTGCGCTGTTATAACTAATGATAATGATAGAAACTTCGTTTAGGACTTTGATTTTAGAAGAATGATAATAGCCTTTGCATTATTACATAGTAATTTAAATACGGAATGATACATTTCTTTTTTCTTTTATATTTATTTTATTTATTAATGTTGCTTAAACTTATTGTAATGATATCAAATTTATAAGAGAAAAAATAAACAGTATCTATCTATCTATCTATTTATCTATCTATCTATGTAACTGCGCTTAAATTAATTTGATATCTAGTCCCAGTTTTAAGATATTCAGTTTTAAGCCTGTTCCATTTTTCTTGTCCATGTCAATTTTATAACTTTCGGGTCTATTTTCTCCAGAAAATGCGTATAGCCTTTTATTATTTTTTTGAATGACCGTAAAATTTGTTAAAATAAAAGCCAAAGAAAAGTATATGCAGAAAAATCTGCTATAGTGTCGATTTTATTGAACAGTATGCGTCTTAAGGCCCACTCATAATAAGCGAAAAAAAAGAAAGCAAATGTCAAAACTGAACGAAAAGTTTCTTTCCGATCTGTCAAATACATAATTTTAAAGAAAAAAGAAATGTTTTATAATTTAGCAAATAAATAAAGAAACGTCTAGCAAAGCGGACGGGGTAGCGCTATATAGTCAAAGATAAAGAAATAATTTTGCAGTGGATGTTTTTTTCGTAGTAATTATCTTGCATTATGATGAACAATAATTTTGTAAGTCACCAAAGGCCCGGTGCCAAAAATGTATTTATTTAATAACAATGTACCTACTTAGTATGTAATTGGGATCGTTGTTGTGTTCACCTAAAAACCTATATATACCTACTCCGGGTCTTAATGTTTATGAATGTTATTTGCCTGTTTTTCTACGACCGGCATCCAACTATTAAAATAGAACTTTGTTTTTGAAAGGAGTTTAGTTCAAATCCATGAAATGAATCCCGCAAAGGATTGAGCACCTTAGTTTGTGCTGAACGACAAAACTTTATCCCATAGCCATAACAAGGTTCGTTATTTTGAAAAACTAAATAAACAAGAGAAGTTTCCTTCCTTATTTGAGTAGAGACCCAAATCTACTTTTCATACATTCATACTCTAAAAAGTTGTCCGCTCTTATAAGGACCTTGTGTGTTCTATGAAAACATTCTTCACTATGCTTCTATATGTGCGGTGTACCAATGGTATAAAAATACTTTTTTGGGACAACACATCCTTTCATTTATTAGATACGTTTTAATTAAACTTTTAGTTATGTTTTAGGGGTGATACTTGTCTCTATCTTTTCAAAGAAAAAATATTTCTTTCATTCATTTTATTTTGAATATGGCACTAAAGCGGTGAACTATAGTGTTCAAAAGTAATTTAAAAGTTTAATATCAGTCTTAAGAGGAAATTCTCTTAGCTCATCATTGTTTTGGTTTATGTTTGGACATGCTAACGACGAGAATAAGTTTAATATCGAACCTTTTCTTTCAGAAAATATTATAAGTATAAAAAATTTCATCCAACTACAAAAATTCGTTTTTATGACTAATAGTACAGTAAAATTATAAATGTAAATGGAAAAAAATAGAGGCAAGCTGAAATTTTGCAGGTCGTTTCTGGTATATGTAGTGAACTTAAATCCAAAATGGCGACCACCTACCCCTTGCAGCAGCGTAGATATAGGGGTGGATTCACACTGTCACGCCCACATTTTCTCTATTTTCGTTTCTTGGAAATGGCTTTAACGATTTGTATGAAATTTTCTGTATTCATTCTTATGAGCAAGGAAAATATTAAAAAAATTTATTTTGTAAAATCCGCCCACTGACACGCCCACTTTTCTTAAATCTTTGTTTCTCAAAAACTGCTATAACGATTTGAATGAAATTCTGAGGGTTTGTTCTTTTAAGCAAACAAAATGTTTTAAAAAAGCGCTTCGTAAAATCCGCCTACTGCCACGCCCACTTTTTTTTAGTCTTAGCTACGATTTAACGATTTGGATGAAATGTTCAGAGTCTGTTCCTTTAAGCGAGAAAAATATGAAAAAAGTGCTTTTAGTTATATCCTCCAACTGCCACGCCCTTTTTTCTTAAATCTTTGTTTCTCAGAAACAGCTACAACGATTTGAATGAAATTCTCAGGGTTTGTTTTCACGAGCGAGACAAGTGTAAAAAAAATTCTTTTATTAAAATCCGCCTTCTGCCACGCCCACTTTTGCTATATATTTGCTTCTCAGGAACGCCTCTTACTATTTAGGCGAATTTTTTTTTTGCTTTTGATATCCGAAGGTTTATTAAATAGGAGTTGCTTATAATAAGAATCCCCGTCCTCAATAAAACGAAAGGATGGACACCTTGCAGAACCATCAAAAACCCTGCTCCAGACTCACTTCTGAAGCTTATAGCATGCAAATGTTCAAAAAATTGCGAACCCGCTTGTGGATGCCGAAAAGCTGGCCTCAAATGTACACCAATTTGCAAAATGGCAGTGGGGAAATCTGCGACAACAGTCGTCGGATTTTTATCCCAAACGAAAACGACGAATAGGTATTATGGCGATGAAATTTATAATAACATAAATAGTGACGATGCTGCGCCTGTGATTAAGACAGAACTACCAGGTCCTTCTCAAAAACGAAAAAAAAAATAAAAACACGAATAAGATATGTGGACGCACCGGGAACTCTACCTCCAGGGTGGTTTGGAAACGAGTGATGTGCTTAATCAACACGCTCGGGTTTCCCGCTTCCTTTTGTACTCTGATGTATTCTATAAAAAGTCTAAAATCTTTTCTCGCTCGTAAAAACAAACCCTGAGAATTTCATTCAAATCGTTGTAGCCGTTTCTGAGAAGCAAAGATTTAAGAAAAAAGAGCGTGGCAGCGGGAGGAAACAACTAAAAAACTTTTTTCATATATTTCTCGCTTAAAGGAACAGACTCTGAACATTTCATTCAAATCGTTTCATTAATCGTTAAATGGAAACTAAGATTTAAAAAAAGTGGGAGTGGCAGTAGGCGGATTTTACAAAATGCATTTTAAAAACATTTTGTTTGCTTAAAAGAACAAACCCTGAGAATTTCATTCAAATCGTTGGAGGAGTTTTTGAGAAACAAAGATTTAAGAAAAGTGGGCGTGTCAGTGGGCGGATTTTACAAAATAAATTTTGTTTTATTTTCCTTGCTTATAAGAATGAATGCAGAAAATTTCATTCAAATCGTTAAAGCCGTTTCCAAGAAACAAAAATAGATAAAATGTGGGCGTGACAGTGCGAATCCACCCCTATATCTACGCTGCTGCAAGAGGTAGGTGGTCGCGATTTTGGATTTAAGTTCACTACATATGCCAGAAACGACCTGCCAAATTTCAGCTTGCCTCTATTTTTTTCCATTTGATCACTAGTAAAATTGCTCTATTTACTGGACTATAAATTTTTGTATGTTGTACAACAATTTGAAGTTCCTTTTGGCACACTTGTGTAGAGATATTGATATACTACACAGTCTGAAATAGTCTAAGAGCCAACGGCAAATTTTGGCAGTGTTGGTATAACCAAAAATTTACCGCAACAAAAATCATTCTTTTGGTTCTTAAAACCTTGTCAAATCGTGCGCTTTTGGCACGGTTCAACTCTCGATATTTGTTTCCGCTCCATCCCAACAATTCCTTTTCTGACCCACATTTTGAGTCCATTGTCGTCTGGGAGTTTTGAAATTGACTCAGAGAGGATAACAGAGCCAGCAGACGAGCTGGAGACTTGCCCGCAACGTATTCGATTTTAATCGTGCTGAGCCAGCGGATGAGCTGGCGACCCACACGCATCAGTCTATCGTGTCGAGCCAGTGGACGGGCTGGAGACTCGCACGCATAAAGATCGAAAGAGGAGTCCACAACATCAGAACAATGTGTGAATTATAATCACACCAACGTAAATTAAGGATGGCCGAGTGCCCACCGTAAAGTGCCGGATATCCCCTTTTTAAATTTTATCTGCGCGGAGGGGTACGGAATGAAGATTATTCTTGTTTATAAATCCCACCATTTTAGTTGGAAAATGGTTAGGATTCTTCTCAAAGCAATTAGTTTGGGCCGGTTTGGGCTGGGGACTTTGCGCGTTGTGTCGTAGTTTTTCACTTGCCTTTTAAAATAAAATATAATTGACGTTATACAGCTGAACACGTCCACTGAGCCAATGGAGATCGCATCTTCAACGCATAGGATCGCGTGCAATGGTTGTATCACTGCTTTCGGTCACACTTCTCACCCTATATTGGCAAGATGCTGCTGTATGATATGACCGAGACAAGAACACCACCACGCAAAAGATCCGAAGAGGATGGCTATATGGCCGTGACGAAGTGGACAAGCCAAGCCTCCATTTTGAATGGGAATTCAATTTTGGATTTTGAAAAGATAAGAGAGAAATTTTTGAGTTTTTTTTTGAGAGAAAAGTGAAAAACTATAGTATTTCGTAGAACGAAATTTAGAAGTTAACTTTTGTAGAGTTGTAGAGAAAAATAAAATGCACGACTGGGTCGCACGAACTTGCTCTAATGTGTGACAGTGGTCTAAGGGTTTGAGATTTTGATAAAAATAAATTTTTCAAAATTCTAAAATAAATACTTAAACTAATTTGAGCTGAAAAAAAAGTACGCCATTTTATTTCTTGGATAAATTTGAATTTATGAGAATAAATTTATAAAAATCTGTGGAGCGGTTTTTGAGAAAAAAAGTTTTTTTTGAAAAACTTTTTGAAAAAAATTTAAAAAAAAATTCAAAAACGCCAGTTTATAGGTATTCAGCAAATACATTTATTTAAAATTTCTAGAAAAAAATTTAATAAGCAGTTTTCAAAATATTAATTTTTTAAATTTTTTTTTTAAAATGCTTTTAAAAATACAAAAAAATATTTTTCAAAAATATTGGTATGCAATACAAATTGAGCTACCTACAGCTAAATGTGTGTGAAATGTCGAAAGAATCGGTTGAGTCGTTTTCGAGTTAGTCGAAAGCAAAAAAACGGTCCTATGGAAAGTACCGTTCTTAGCCATTTTTTAAAATTTTTTTTCAGCCATATGATTGGTCGTACCTAAAAACCAACACTGATTTTTTAAATCGAAATCGTTAGAGCCGTTTTTGAGAAAAATAAGCTTTAACGTTACGGTTGTATGCCAGGTACCGTTATTTTTTGAGCTAAAAAAAAAATTTCAATTTCCCCTCTGTACAATACCTAAAAAAGTCTATATACCAAGTTTGAAGCAATTCGGCCCACCCGTTTGGCCTGTAGGTCTCTATACATACAGACAGACAGACAGACATACAGACGGACAGAATTTTTAGATCATCTTTTTTCGTCTTCGCTATCATCGTAATGTCATGTTTGATTGTTATCTCAAAACTTTTTTTTTTCGACGAATGCATAACTTGCCTTATAGTACCTATAATCGCAAGTAAAAATAACTATTGAAGAAATCATTGGAAGCGTTCGAGAAGGATATTCTTGTTGGAAAATTTTTACCAAGCTAAGTATTTCTGTGTCTGGTTGTGTCCAGAAGAAATTTTAACTTGTTCTGTTGTAATTGTAATTTTGTTTAATTCGTTTTTGTTTGTGACATTAGGTGGGGCAAACAAATTTAAAATCCAGTAGACCTTCGCTGAATATTCGTTTTCCTCCCAAGATTGTGGGACTCGTGACCTTTTTCTTTTGTACCTTCCATTACCATTGTGATCTTTCTTTGTGTCACCGTGACACAAAACAGTGTTTGCTTTTCTTTATTTTCTTAAACCTATTCCTAATTTCGAGAATTAGCCTTCTGCTAACCTCGAAATACAATTGTTCTATTTTTCTTTTTGTTGAAAAGACTTAAAGGTTTTCGTCCAGGCCTTCTGCCAAGGTTTCCCAGACCAATAACTTCCTAACCAATAAAAATTCAAACTTCCCATTGGGAATAATAATTCTTTCGGTTTAATTCTTTAAAATTTGAATATTTTTCAGCTTCCATTTGGTAAGGCAAACTACCATTAACGTTTCCTGGCGCCCACCCTGCAACGTAAATATATATATTTACGTTCCACCCCCTTCCATCAAACCATATATCTTTCAATTCAATCATCTCTTTTAATTTTAATCCTACAATAAAATATACCCACCTCACCTACCTGCAATATAATTTCTTTTCACATACGATTACTTTGATTTTGTTTACCTACCTTTCTTTTTTACTTGCGATTATAGGCACTAAAGGGCAAGTTATGGATTCGTGCAGAAAAAAAAAATTTGAGATAACAATCACACATGACATTACGATGATGGAGAAGTCGAAAAAAGTGGGTCTGGAAATTCCGTCCGTCTGTCTGTCTGTCTGTCTGTTCGCGCCTCTGGAGGCTGAACGGGTGGGCCGATTTGCTTCAAATTTGGTATTTAGGATTAATTTGGCCGTCCCTCGGAACAATTTTTTATTTTTGCTCTAGGTCCAAAAATAACGGCACCTGCCATACAATCTTGAATACAAAAATTGATTTTCTCAAAAACGACTCTAACGATTTTGATAAAACTTTCAGAATGCTATTTTTGCAAGACAATCTATCTTTTGGTTCGAAATTTTTTTTTCAAAATTTGTCTAATAACGGTACCTCTCATAGAACCAGTATTTTCAAATCAAATTTTCTCGTAAACTATACATTCGATTTCAATGAAATTTTGGCCACAGGAAGTTCATTCATAATTTTATTTTTATTTCAAAATTTTCAAAAACTTTTTTTTTTGATTTTTTATAATTTTTTCAAAAAAAATTTTGGTTTTCGAAATATGTTGGAAACGGGAACATTGATTTTTTTAAAATTATTTTTCAAATGTAAACTACAGATTGCCATATATTTGCATACTCAAATAAATTTCAAAATATTTTTTGAAAAAGTTTTTCAAAAATAACCTTTAAAAAAAAAACTGGTCCAACGATTTTCAAAATTTTTGTTTCCTAGATTGACGTATAGCTTTGAAATTTTATTGCATACTTAGTTTTTCCGAGAAAACTCTTAAACTAATTTAAAAAAAAAAAAATTCGAAATTATTTAATTTTTTTTAATATCCATATATGCAGCCACTACGCAATTGCTTATCATAAGAGCAAGTTCGTGCGACCCAGACGTGCATTTTATTTTATTTGTCGAACCCATCCCAGCTGACTAGTCGGGGAAATGCATATAACTATTGCAGTTGTTGTTGCAATTTGTCTTTATCCATTCTCCCTCTTTTATTTAAGCATAATACGAAAATCGAGCTAAGAGTTAGCTGCCATAAAAAATTTTCCCCAAAATTTAGCCAAGCTAAAATTTAGCCGATTGGAACGCAGCCGAGTGGTACGCAGCTCCAACTAAAGGATAAAAAAGTTATTTCGAGTAGAGATACAAATACACATAATAATTGGTCTGTGAATTGAAATACCTACATATTTTTAATAGTATTTTTTTTTTTTTCAAAAATAGTCCCAGAACGTCGATATTTTAATGCTGTTCTTTAACTGTCTGTGTTCATGTATCAGAGAGCAGCTGTATTTTGATTTCTTCTTCTGTCATCGAATAATTTTGTGATGGTTTTTAAACGAAAATGGATATATTGAAGAATTTTTTGTTTGATGAGTGTTTTGGTTTGGCCCACAGTCAAACGCCATGAGCTGATCATCCTGATTTTGGCAAATGTGGCAGTATTTCAAAAGTGCTCCCTTTATTTTTTTAATCCATAAAATTTATTAAAATTGAAAATAGAAAAGAATTGTTGTTGTTTACTACTCAGCTTTAAGGCTAAAACGGTTTTTTGATATAAATATGAAAGGAAAAGAGTTACATAAATGTGCAATAAAAACTCGCACAGATTCATGAAAAACTATAGCTTTATCATTACACAATCATTACCCTCTCCCCCACCCCTTTGAAAAAATCTTAGATCCGGCGCTGCTCATCGCCTTCTTTTGTAACAATTGTAACCTGTTCAAGGAATCATTAGTAAGGGCTTTTTGAAGCTGTAAATAAGCGTCTACCGCTATCATACCGAAAAGAGAATCAATTTTTTGATTCCAAAAGGAAATCTAGCAAACCCAATAAATATTCTACTATGTGGTCTATAATTTGTTTTAGTTTATGTTAAACCTTAAAAACTTTGGGATCAAACAAAAAAAACTGCATTAGGAAGGTATATATGTATACCATACCCAAAAAGGTACAATGAACTGTAAGAATCGAAATCGTTAAAGCCGTTTTCGAAAAAGAGGCTTTAAAAGAACAGTCAACTGACATGTACTTATCGTTTGTTTTTGAGCGATTGAAAATTGTAATTTCCCCTCTGTTTAATATCCATAAGAATCTATAAGTATACCAAGTTTAAATGTATTGAGCCTATCTGTTTTGGATTTGGGTGCTATATATTAAAAAAGAAAGGAGTATAAAGACGGACAGAATTTTTAGACAAACTGTTTTCGTCTCCGCTATCAGCTTAATATCATGTTTGATTGTTATGTCAACATTTCTTTTTTACGAATGCATAACTTGCCTTTGCCTTTGCTATAGGCTCATGCCAAACTATTTTTCTTTTATTTTGTGTGAGAAATTAGACTTTTATTCTAGAAAACCGATTTTTTTAATTGTGTTTAGTTGAGCTTCGTTTGAAGATAACCAGAAGAGTTTTTCAATTTTTGACACTTTTACTCGTTAAAATACATTAAATAAATAAATGTTTTATTACTTACAGCGTGACAATAATATTATATATTTATTTTAATCCTCTTCAACTTATCTACCCAACCTTTTACATAGCATTATTAACTCCTAATCTCAAGCCAATACAAAATCCTATCGTTTCTATGTGATAAACTTGACTCTTTGTTATAAATGAATTCTAAATAGCTTATAAGCAACAAAGCCATCTGTTTTATTTATATATAAAAAATTCATTCTCGCTGCGGTCGTGTGAAAAAAATCGTACATCTACAAACAACACCTAACTTTATTGATTTTCTATTAATTCAAATAATTTTTATTTGTCCGCCTTGTCTTCCCCCAAAAACTAAACGTAACAAAATATGTCGCTTCTCGCTTCTTACCGTGCTATGTAAAAAGAAATCACAATACAAAAATATATAAATAATTCCTTCTCATGTCATGTCAGCATTGTTTTCTAAAGTTTTCAATAGGAACCAATCAAATGGTCAAGCTAATGTCAATAAAAATGGATGCTGCAACATGTGTGTGTATCTAGTATAGTCAGCGCTACCACTTTACTTCAATTGAAGTAGATCTGCTTCTTTTTATCAAAAAAAATTTAAAATCTACTTCCTACTTCGCACCATCACCAAAATACTGAAATCTGCTTCATTTTAAAAATATCTGTTTCAACCTGCTTCAATTTTACAGGAAAAGGCGAAATCTACTCCCTTTTTTTCCATTTCACTCTAATTTTTGTTTAACATACTACACAATCATGTAGAAATGAAGATGAAAATAGTTTTTTTTGTTAAATTAAATAAAAAAGTGTTATGTAACAATATATATAAAAAGTCGGAAAGACTTTTAGTTTGGTTTTCGTTTGATTGAATTAAGGCTATTTAAAAAAAAATTAATAATTTAGAGCGTGTCCAAACCCAAGTGTTTTTTCGGGCTGTAGCTCACGGATTTCTAATGAAATATTGGCTTTAAGTGATATAATCGCTTCCAAAATCGTCCGGATTGTTGGCATAACGTCGGTCCTTCACGGTTTCCCACAAAAAAGTCCAAAGTAATCGCAGCTCCGAGGCGGCCAATCGATAACACGATTTTGGAATTTAGTGAGCAAAAGATCGATTGTAGAATTGGCTGTGTTTAATAGCGCGTTAACCTGCATGTGCATGAAGCAAAGGTCGTCCAAATCCATGTCTTCACATTGTAAAACAAACCGTTGACCGAAACGTTGTTCCCAGCCTCATTTTCGAACAAAAATGGTCTAATGAACGATGAACCCATCAACTGTCACACTCTTTGTGGATGCATTGGCTTCTTGACAACAACGGGCGAGTTTTCCCGAGACATTTTGTTTGTTAACGTAGCCGCTGAGATGAATATGTGCCTCATCAGAAAAGTTGATTTTTCAAGCTGCTCTTAGCCCCAACAAACTTACACAGCATTCACTTTGGAAATAAGTTTTCAGTATTTTCCAACGCTGTTCAAGCGTTAGGCCACTCACTTCGTTCCGCGGAGTTATGATACTGACTATCTTTCAAGATTTCGAGCGAGAAACAGCTGTCAATGTCAAAATAACCTACGATTTAAAAATAAACCACAAATTGGCCCACCCAAGATTTAGATTTTTATAAAAAAGTTTAATTTTGAAATCTACTTCGATTTTTTTTAATCTACTTCAATTTTTTCTTCAAATCTGCTTCGATTTTTTTTTCCTGAAGTGGTAGCACTGAGTAATTGCAAAGAATTTTAAAAATTATACCTTTTCTTTTTCTTCTTACTCTTCTAACGGCATTTTAAATGACAATGTATGCATAATATTATATCATAGCTAGCCAACATATTTCACCAATAGAAATTAAGCTCATCCCTTTTTTAATCGTGCAGCATTGGCATACCAGAGTTTGAAACTTTGTCGTGTTTATCAATATCAGTTGGAACTGAGTCTTTTGAGATTGGGTCTTCTGAAAATTAGCCTTTTTGGGATTGGGTCTTCTGAAAATTAATCTTTTTGTACTATGGTTCTTGAGATTATGACGGGCCCCCGTACTATAAGGCAAGTTATGGATTCGTGCAGAAAAAAAATTTGAGATAACAATCACACATGACATTACGATGATGGAGAAGTCGAAAAAAGTGGGTCTGGGAATTCCGTCCGTCTGTCTGTCTGTCTGTCTGTATGTCTGTTCGCGCCTCTGGAGGCTGAACGGGTGGGCCGATTTGCTTCAAATTTGGTATTTAGGATTTATTTGGCCGTCCCTCGGAACATATTTTTTATTTTTGCGCTAGGTCCAAAAATAACGGCACCTGCCATACAATCTTGAAGACAAAAATTGATTTTCTCAAAAACGGCTCCAACGATTTTGATAAAACTTTCAGAATGCTATTTTTGCAAGACAATCTATCTTTTGGTTTGAAATTTTTTTTTCAATAACGGTACCTCTCATAGAACCAGTATTTTCAAATCAAATTTTCTCGTAAACTATACATTCGATTTCAATAAAATTTTGGCCACAGGAAGTCATTCATAATTTAATTAATATGACATTTAAAAATTTTCAAAAACTTTTTTTTTTGATTTTTATAATTTTTTCAAAAAAATTTTTGGTTTCCGAAATATGTTGAAAACGGGTACATTGATTTTTGTTTAAATTATTTTTCAAATGTAAACTGCAGATTGCCATATATTTGCATACTCAAATAAATTTCAAAATATTTTTTGAAAAAGTTTTTCAAAAATAACCTTTTAAAAAAAAAACTGGTCCAACGATTTTCAATATTTTTTTTCCTAGATTGACGTATAGCTTTGAAATTTTATTGCATACTTAATTTTTTTGAGAAAACTCTTAAACTAATTTAAAAAATAAAAGAATTTTCGAAATAATTTAATTTTTTTTAATATCCATATATGCAGCCACTACGCAATTTATTGAACATAAGAGCAAGTTCGTGCGACCCAGTCGTGCATTTTATTTTTTCGGGAACGTCTGATGAACTAGACTGATTTCCCGTTCTGTTTTTTTAAATTAACCATTCGCAAAATGACTGCTGTACGGGAATTGCTATACGTTGTATCCGAAAATTTATTCAAACTGGATACTTTGTGGCATGCTGAAATTACTTCAAAGATTGGAACTTTAAAAATCTACCAAAAATACGGTAAAGTATACTATGCCTACTTAGGAAAATAATGGTTTGAATTTCACGACAACATCTCTAATAATAAACATATAAGAAGATTCACCTTTTCTCATTTTTTTTTAGTTTTTGATTAACTGTATCTTAAGTTAACAAAAGGTTGATTTTGTTTTGTATTGTATGGTAAATTATCTTTAGTCGTCAACCTAATATGTTTTACCATTTTATAATCATAACAAACCCTCATGATAAAATAATCTTAACTCTGTTTAAGGATTTTTTTATTCGATTGAATACAACATCTTTTGTGGACTTAAAATATTTTACGTTGTTTCAAAATGCAATTTTGAAAAATAAGACGAAATTTTTTCCTTAAGACAACTAAAAGGAAGTGAGATAGGAGAATACGGATGAGACAGATCTATGCTCCTCTGAAATGGTAACAAGATCTATTAAAAATCATATTAAGTTGACTTAAGATGTTTTAGCTTAAAAAAAAACTATTATTATTATTAAATTAGAAAAAAAAAACTGAATGATAGCTAATTAATCCGGATATAAAAATAATAAATACAAATTAAATGAAAAAATAACATCGGTTTTCAGTTTGAATGTCAATTAGTATTTTTTACTTGCAATTATAGATACCTACTATAAGGAAAGTTATGCATTCGTCGAACAAAAAGTTTTGAGATAACAATTAAACATGACATAACGATGATAGCGAAGACGAAAAAAGATGGTCTAAAAACTCTGTCCATCTGTATGTCTCTCTGTCTGTATGTATAGACACCTTCCTACAGCCCAAACGGGAATTGCTTCGAACTTGGTATATAGAGTTTTTTAGGTATTGTACAGAGGGGAAATTGAAATGTTTTTTTTACCTCAAAAAATAACGGTACCTGCCATATAACCGTTACGTTAAAGCTTATTTTTCTTAAAAATGGCTCTAACGATTTCGATTTAAAATAAAGTGCACGACTGGGTCGTACGAACTTGCTCTAATGTGCTAAAATGGTCTTGGGGATTGAGATTTTCGGAAAAAGGCATTGTAAGAATCATATGAAATTTTACTAATCACTTAAAAATCAATAGTTAGAACGTTTTTTGGAGAAAATGAAGTAAGCCATCAGATTTTGTTCTTTTAAATTTTAAGGAAATTTTTTTTCAAAATCGTTCGACCAGTTTTTTCAAAAAACGGTTTTTTTTGAAAAACTTTTCGAAAACATATTCCAAATTTTTTTTGAGTATGCCAACTTCTAGAATTTTGTAGTTTTTATCGGAAAAATTAAATTGAAAAAAAAAATTGATTAGACCGTTTTTGGAAAAAACAAAAAATAAAAAAAAATTTTTAAACTTTTTTAAAAAATTCAAAAAAACATTTTTTGAAAAATTAAAAATTTTCTATTATTTCGTTTATAGAAGGGCTTCCACATTAAAAATTTCATCGAAATTCGGCGAGTGGCTTACGAGAAAATCGGATTTCAAAAAACCGGTCCTATGGGAGGTACCGTTATAAGACTTTTCCTGAAAAATCTATTCCAACCAAAACATAAAGTTTGCACAGAAAACATTATTCAGAAAGTTTTATCAAAATCGTAGGAGCCGTTTTCGAGAAAAATTAATTTTTCACTAAAAATCGTATGGCAGGTACCGTTAGTTTTAAAGCTAGAATACTAATTCCAAAAACCCCTCTGTAGGACGTCATAATAATACTATCTACCAAGTTTGAAGAAAATCGGTCCAGCCGTTTAGGCTGTAGGTGCCGATACAGACAGACGGACAGACAGACAGACAGACAGACAGAATTGTCGGACCTACTTTTTTCGACTTCTCTATCATCGTAATGTTATGTTTGATTGTTCAAAAATTTTTTTTTTTTTTACGAATGCATAACTTGCCTTATAGTACCTATAATCGCAAGTAAAAATCAGTGTTGATTCTTAGGTACGACCAATCATATGGCTGAAAAAGTTTTAAAAAATGTCTAAGAACGGTACTTTCCATAGGACTGTTTTTTGTTTGTTTTCGACTATCTCGAAAACGACTCAACCGATTCTATCGAAATTTCACACATATGTATATATAGGTAGCTCAATTTGTACTGCATACCAGTATTTTCAAAAAAATATTTTTTTGTATTTTTAAAAGCATTTAAAAAAAAGTTTAAAATTAATATTTTGAAAGCTGCTTATTAAATTTTTTTCTAAAAATTAAAAAAAAATATATGTATTTGTTGAACTGGCGTTGTTGAATTTTTTTGGAAATTTGTTTTTCAAAAAGTTTTTTATAAATTTATACCCATAAATTCAAATTTAGCCAAGAAATAAAATGGCGTACTTTTTTTTCAGCTCAAATTAGTTTAAGTATTTATTTAAGAATTTTGAAAAATTTATTTTTATCAAAATCTCAAGCCCCTATACCATTGTCACACATTAGAGCAAGTTCGTGCGACCCAGTCGTGCATTTATTTTATTTTTAATTAGTATTTCATATTCTTATAATTTTTAATAATAAATTTTATGAGAAATATTTTGCAGAAATAAACATTACCATCAAATATGTATTTCATGCAAAATCCTTAAATATTTCCCCACTTAGCTATCTAGTTTCCAAGTTGAATTATTTGATCAGGTAGAAAATCATGAATATTCAAACCAATATTATATATACTACTCAAAACAAAATAAGGGCCACGAGAATATTTTTTCTTCTACAGTATTTTTTTTCGGATATCATCCCGATGTAGCACTTCAATATTTTATTATTTTATTATGTTGTTATTTATTTCAATATTATTATTATTTTATCTAACCGACTATGAAATTTTGTTTAGAAAAAATAATAATGATAGTTCATGTTGTTATGGTTATTCAAATGTAAATATTAAAACTCATATCAATAATTTTGTATAAAAGGAGAGATTTCTTCTATTGATTTTTATTCTCGTTTGGTATTTCACTTACGACAGTCGGGTAATCCACTGACCAGTACAGAAAAGTATCAAACTTGAAGCTTGAGCAATATTTCGCTATTAAAGACTTGTTTTGGGAGTTTTCTTCGACGGACGGGTCCTCCTCCGTCTTTAAAATTTCACACACAAGTTCGATCCATTTTAATTATTAATTTATCAGTCTTCTTGTTTCATATTAATTTTAATTTAAATTAACTTTACTTTACTTTATTTACTTTTTCCGTTTTTTAAATGTCCCTATTTTTCCTGTTTTAAATAAAATTAACGTATTTGTTTTATAAAATTTCAATCTTTGCATTTCTTTAAATTTTTTTGGACTATTGTTTGATTTTGGAAAGATTCTTAACACACGAAACTGAGACCTTAAGAGATCCACGTTACAATTTGGCGCCCAACTAATTGGAAGAACAATCCAAATCATACAAAATGGCCAACCTCACGGATAAACAGTTTAAAACTTTTATTGATGCTATAAAAAATCAAAATCGCATAAAAGGAAGTTTTAGCCACTGCACATCTCGCTTCAGAGGTGAAAGAGACGCTGGTACAGTGGAAGGATTCATATCAACGATAACTGTTTTTAAGGATGTCGAGAGTATTAGCGATGAAGATGCTGTAACGGGATTCCCCTTACTTCTAGAAGAAGGTGCTACCATCTGGTGGCAGGGTGTTAAAGATGAGGCCAAAACCTTTGACGATGTCATCACTCTTCTCCGCAACGCATACGCTCCAGCCCAGCCGAACTATCGAATTTATGTGCAAATTTTCGAATCAAAACAAAAAATAACGGATACAACCGATGAGTTCATATGTGGAAAAAGAGCACTTTTCGCAAAATTAAACGAATCAAAGCCAACTGAAAGGATGATGCTCGATATGGTATACGGACTTCTGCATATTCGCATAAGGGATGGCGTTCCAGTAGGTAGTTTTAAAAACTTTCAAGAACTACTGAACAAAGCCAGAAATGTGGAACAATCCTTAGCAGAGAAAACCATGCACAATATTGAAAAACCTGAATCAGATGCAAAGAAAAATAAATGTAACTTCTGCAAACACGCAGGTCATACTATAAACGAATGCAGGAAAAAAGAAAGGTATGATTTTAAAAAGAACGTTCCAATTCCTGCACAACAAATTGAACCAAAATTCCACTGCTATAAATGCAAATTACCGGGTGTGGTTCGATCCAACTGCCCTAATTGCAAAGAACTTCCGAAGGGTCCCTCAACAGTTTCCTTTAATTGCATAAGGACATCGCTTGGAACAGAGTTGCCAACAATACCAATTGTAGCACATGGGGAACAAGGTATAGCCTACTTGGACACTGCAGCACGGACGAGCGTTTGCGGAAGGGAATTATGGATTCACCTCGTAAAAAATGGAACCAGATTTACGCAAATTCCAGCAAATGTAACCTTGGCAGATGGCAATACCGACAAAGATGACGTTTTTGTGGGTGAGACTCATATTATTATTGGAAACCGCACTCTACCGATAAAATTTGTCGCTCTCCCAAAAGCAACCGACAATCGTACGCTGATTGGGATCGATTTTCTCGAAGAAAATGGAATGGTTCTCGATCTTGGACAAAGATTGTGGTATTTTGCTGACCAACCGGATATAAAGTTTGATTTCTATGACACCAAAAATACACGCATAGTCAAAAACACCGATGCAGTACAGTTACCTCGCCTTAATGCTGAACGTGAACTAGCTAAATCACCAAATAATGGAAGCCCTACGGAACAGATCAACGCTTTTCTTAACTGGTTTAAAGCAATTGAAGTTGTCTCGCCAATAAATGCAACACCCAAGCAAAAAACTCCTAAACACATGGAAAGTACTTCAAAACTTCATTCTAAAATGAAACGGACGTTTTCAGCGATTTCGAATGCTAGGAATGATTATTCTCCACACTCTATCCAAAATATATTTAAGGACTCATTGAGAGATGAAATGACGCCAGAACGAAAACGAGAAAAAGAAAATCTTTTCCCATCACTGGTACGGACAGCAGAAGAACTATATATTGAGACTTTCTTCACAGAAATCCTAACAATTGATATCGAGTTAAGGGAAGACGAGGCTGTAGAATTAATTGAAGACGATAAAATTAAATTAAATAATTTATTGTTGATGGAGGAATCCTTGTTCAGTAAGCCAACAGAACCAACGCCGTACAATGAACACAAAATAAACACGGGTAATCACAAGCCAATATCAACAACTCCATACAGACTATCACCTATCAGGAAGGAACAAGCAAAAGAAGATCAACCTTTCACGTTGAAAACAGATGTAAGTAATTACGCCATCGGAGACTCTTCACAGATGCAGAACGAAATTACTCAACAACAGAGAGCACACAAGACCGAAACAAATGCTATGTCGACAAAAAACGAAGACAGCAACCAATTTTGAAAATAGGTGATCAAGTCTTGATCACCACTCACACGCTAAGTAAAGCTTCTAAGGGCATTACTTCAAAATTTGCCCCGAAACGAGACGGACCGTATGTGATCATTAAGAAGATTGGTTCAACAACATACCAAGTTGCATCTAAAGACGACCTCAACATTCCACTAGGGACATACCATGTCTCTGCTATAACTAAATACCGATCTTCAACACAAAACAATGAAGACCCTATACAACCGACGAGGGCGCCCAAAGAAGACAACACCTGTAACAAATCCTGACGCATCATCGGGACGATTTCAGCGCCAGAGGGGGAGATTGTAGCACTTCAATATTTTATTATTTTATTATGTTGTTATTTATTTCAATATTATTATTATTTTATCTAACCGACTATGAAATTTTGTTTAGAAAAAATAATAATGATAGTTCATGTTGTTATGGTTATTCAAATGTAAATATTAAAACTCATATCAATAATTTTGTATAAAAGGAGAGATTTCTTCTATTGATTTTTATTCTCGTTTGGTATTTCACTTACGACAGTCGGGTAATCCACTGACCAGTACAGAAAAGTATCAAACTTGAAGCTTGAGCAATATTTCGCTATTAAAGACTTGTTTTGGGAGTTTTCTTCGACGGACGGGTCCTCCTCCGTCTTTAAAATTTCACACAAAAGTTCGATCCATTTTAATTATTAATTTATCAGTCTTCTTGTTTCATATTAATTTTAATTTAAATTAACTTTACTTTTTCCGTTTTTTAAATGTCCCTATTTTTCCTGTTTTAAATAAAATTAACGTATTTGTTTTATAAAATTTCAATCTTTGCATTTCTTTAAATTTTTTTGGACTATTGTTTGATTTTGGAAAGATTCTTAACACACGAAACTGAGACCTTAAGAGATCCACGTTACACCGATAATTTTTTATGAATGCTATTTTGCTCCCCAGTATTGCGTTAACGTGTAAAGTAAAGTGTGAAAAAACACGTCTTACTTGTTTGGTGGTTGTCAGAAAAGAGATCGAGTTTATTATACAATAATTGGTATTAAAAGAACACTGCATGTAAAACTGTTAATCTTTATGTACATGATATAAAGGCAGGGCATAATGGTCACCCGGGGCAAAATGGGCTCCCTTTATATTTATATATCTAGCAAAGTGGCAACTTTGAAACACAATCTAACTGCTTTAATATTTCACTCGCTATTGGGGGAAATCCCTTTTTTGAATTGAAGTGGCAGTTGCTTTGTGTTTTGATCAAAGCAAGTTTTTACACATAGTTTATATTGTTTTGAGGTGATTTAAAGTGTATTTTGTGGAAAACTGCTCAAGTGATAATTGGATTCTCGTTATTTTATATCAAGGTAAGTGAATAAAGTTTATAGAAATCAATTTGTTTCTTTATTAAGGTTACATTTGTAACTTTTTTTTCAAAGTTTGTTCAAAATGAGATTTGGGGCAGCACGGGCGAGGCATAACGGGCATGGGTGCCCATTATGCCCCAATTATATTTACTAATGTGATTTGAATTTCCATTGAGTCTATCAGCATTATATTTTGTTTTAAATGGTTCGAAACTACGTGAGGAAGACCAATAGGCAAGAATGGAGCAAAGACAGTATGCTACGAGCTGTTCAAGATGTTATGTCAAAAAAAATGAGCTGTAAGGCTGCTGCTAGGAATTATGAAATTCCTCGAGCACTTTGCAACGATTTATTAAAAAAGCAGATCACAATCCCGACCTTCCGCTTGTTGTTACAAAAGTGGGAAATTTTAAGCCCGTTTTTTCAGAGGAGCAGGAAAAAGAGTTAACCGAATATCTTAAGGACATGGAAGGCCGTTTGTTTGGCGTTTCGCCTACAGAATTTCGTGAACTGGCTTATGAGTTAGCGGAAAAAAATGGATTGGCCAATAACTTCGATGCTGAAGCGCGCATTGCTGGAGAAGACTGGGCAAACATTTTTTTAAAAAGAAATGTAACAATTTCATTAAGAAAACCGGAAGCAACATCTGCGGCCCGGGCTATGGGGTTTAACCGTGTTGCTGTCGGACATTTTTTTACTTTACATATTTATCGAAAAATATGGGTTCTCGTCAAACAATATATTTAACGTTGATGAAACTGGAATCACTACCGTTGCGAAGAGCCTGGGAAAAATTTTGGCAACAAAAAGTAGGAAGCAAGTAGGATCGTTATCTTCTTCAGAGCGAGGACAACTCTTAACCGTGGAAATTTGCATGAGCGCTGATGGGTCATATATGCCACCAATGTTTATTTTCCCACGAAAAAGAATGAAGGCTGAGCTGATGGATGGAACACCACCTAATGCATGGGGAGAATGTAACAAAAATGGATGGATAACGAAGGAACTTTTTTTGAAATGGTTCAAAAGATTTATTGAATGGTCACGCGCAACCAAAGACCAACCTGTTTTGTTACTTTTAGATGGGCATGCAAGCCATGTAAAGAGCATTGAGGTAATAGATGTTGCAAGGGCCAGTGGTGTTGTCATGCTTTGTTTCCCACCACACTGCACTCATCGATTGCAACCCTTAGATGTGACATTTATGAAGCCTCTGAGCTCATATTATGGAGACGAGGTAAAGATATGGCTCAGACAACACCCCGGAAGAACTGTTACACACTATTAGGTAGGACAATTGTTTGCTAAAGCTTATTTAAGAGCTGCTACAATGCCAGTTGCGATAAACGGCTTTCGGAAGACCGGAATATGGCCGGTAAACTCGAAGATATTTGAAGACCATGACTTTTTGCCTTCCGAAACCACGGATATGCTACAGGAGGAGCAAGCTACCGTTCTGGAAGAAACAAATTTTGCTGGTCTATGTTCACAGACCTTACAAGTGCCACCACTAGACTCATCAACCACTGAGCCCTTGACACTAACAGAAGCTCCAATAACAATGACGATGGCAATGAATGATCCATCCACGCCATTAATTTCTAAACAGAAATCCGTTATACCGAAGCCAATGCATGCATGTCCAGATCCTGTTTTGGATACGAATGATGCAGCAACGCCCTCAACTTCTTTCTATAGATTTTCACCTTCTCAGATTGTAGCAGTTCCTAAAGCACCGCAAAAGAAAAGACCTTCTAAACGCCGGGGTAAAACTTCAATTATAACGAGTTCTCCATACAAAGAGCAGCTAGAGGCCGAAATCGCCAAGTCCAAGCCTCCCACTATAAAAAAAAAACGAATCCCGAAAGTAAAAAAACAAAGGCAGGAAGAAAGTTCAGAAAGCGAAGAAGACGAGGAGTGCTTGTATTGTGGGTATTTATACTCCCAGTCCACAGAAGGATGGGTTTCCTGTAGAGCTTGTGGGAAGTGGGCTCATTGTTCTTGTGCAGGAGAGGATGATGTTGATGATGAATCCATACACATATGCTCACGTTGCAATCCAAATTAGGTCCATGTCCATCATGCCCCACCTATGCCCATTCTGCCCCAGCACCGGGGTACAATGGGCAAATTGAATGATTTATTTAAAGTTAAAAAAAAAACACTAAATTATTTATTTTAAACGAACTGTATTATTTAAACGTATTACTGAATAAACTTTCTTTTAAATAAAAGTTCTTCAAATATTCTTAGAAAATTATTGGAGTTTTTATTCAAAAAAATCCTTAAAGGGCCCATTATGCCCCGGCTTCCCCTAGAATTAAATGATAAAAGGAAATGTGTGATAAACAATATTGGAAAGTACAGTGAGTAAATTGTTGATGCTGATGAATACGAGAATATTACATTTTAACACTCCCTTTTTCATCTGCATTAATTATAATAATAATTCAAATAGATTATGTTACGTTAATATTGCAAACAAAAAATTATTTTGACTTCAATTCAATTATTCCCATCTTTTCTCTTAATAATTCAAATCTAGGTTTCGGTAATGGCTTGGTTAGGATGTCAGCTGCCTGGTCATCAGTTGAGACATACGTAAGTTCGAAACAGCCTTCAGTGAACTTTTCTCTTATGAAGTGGAATTTTACTTCTATATGCTTGCTTCTCTTGTGGAACTCTGGATTACGAACAAGTTGGATAGCACTTTGATTGTCCATGAGAAGAGTTGGCTTTCCACATCCCTCAGCTAAAAGCTCATTGAACAACCGCTTAAGCCAAACTATTTCCTTTGCTGCATGGGCTGCTGTAATATACTCGGCCTCCATGGTTGAGAGTGATACACATGTTTGCCGTTGTGACATCCAAGAGATTGGAGATGTACCAAACAAAAATACATAGCCACTGGTAGATCGCCTTGTTTCTGTGTCGCCTGCATAGTCTGCATCGCTAAAACAAAGAATTTTAAGTTCAAAATTATTTTCAAAAATAATACCAAACATCTTGGTTCCTTTGATGTATCGGATGATACGTTTAACAGCAGTTATATCTTCAAAGGTTGGATTTTCCATATGACGACTTGCAACTCCAATTCCATAACTTATATCGGGCCAAGTTCCAGTTGCAAGGTACATAAGAGACCCCACTGCTTCACGATATGGAAAAGTACCTGGTTTTGAAATACTTATGACGCTGCTCCTCGAAACATCTGTAGGTGTCGAAACAGAGTTAGCCTCGATCATTCCAAAACGCTCTAAGATTCGATCCACATATCCACGTTGTGATAGGGAAATAGAACCATCACTTCTCCCATCGATCTCCATACCAAGAAACAATTTTGCCGCATATACTTTGACATCAAAAACTCGTTTCAAATGCAATATCAATTGCTCAATGTCCTGCTCATGCTCCCCAGCAATCAATCCGTCATCAACGTATATAGCAACAATAATTCTGTCACCTATGAATACGCATGGATCCGCTTCAGAAGACACAAGATGAAACTCACGAACAAACTTCGTAAATTTCACGTTCCAGCATCTGGATGCTTCTTCTAACTTCGTTAAGTTCCCCGTTTAGAAAAGCTGTCTTGATGTCTATTTGTTTCAAATGCATCCTTTTCTTTGCAGCTACAGCTAGAATAGCCCTTATAGAACTAAACCGAGCCACAGGACTAAAGATTTCATCGAAATCAACACCAGCCTCTTGAGTGAAACCCCTCACGACGAGCCTCGCCTTATAACGCTTGGGTTCATTAGTTGCAGTGTCCTTTATCTTGAAAACCCACCTGTTGTCAATGATTTTTCTCTGATGCTGTGGTGGCAATACCAGTTCCCAAGATCCATTCTTGTTTAGAGCCTCAATTTCTTCTTGCATTGCGACTTTCCATTTTTCAGAATCATGTGATCTGAAGACATCTTCGTATGTTCTTGGTACATACCCAGTTGCAATAAAAGCTTCACACTCTGCAAATGGTTCCAGACATGTTTCTCTTTCTCCGCCAGTGCTTCTTAGTCGCTCTTTAATGGATGCAGTTGACTCACCGACAGCTGAAGGTTTCACCGCTTTTGTACCTGTTTTTCCGGAAATGCTTTGATCGTCATCATCAGAAAAATCTATTACTTGCTCATGCTTTAAAAACTGGTCGTCTTCTTCACTCCTTAATGTGCCCAATTGTTGAGATTCTTTGAAAACAAACTCACTGCTCTGGTCTGAAAAAAGATGATTTTTAAACTTGACATCACGGCTTACCTCCACTTTATTGACTCCAGGGAAATAAATTCTGTACCCCTTTGAGTTCTCGGAGTACCCAATAAAAATCCCAGCACGTGACTTAGCATCCCATTTTTGACGTTTTACAGCTGGGATATGTGCATAACATTCAACCCCAAATGTCTGCATAGTATTGTAATCCATTTTTTCTGGTGGTGTCTTTAACCACAGATGAATCGGACTCTTACCATCTATACCAGTTGGTGATGTACGATTAAACACGTAGACAGCCATACTAACGGCTTCAGCCCACAACTTCAATGGCAAATTTCTCGCATGTATCATTGTTCTTGCTGCTTCTACTATGGCCTCATTTCTCTCTCTGCTCTGCCGTTCTGTTGGGGGGAATATGGAACCGACGTCTGATGACAAACACTTTCCTGGTCCAGTAAAAGTTTTAGTTTGGCATTCACAAACTCGAGTCCCTTGTCAGTGCGAATTGTTTGAAGCGACAAACCGGTTTCATTTTTTACCTTCCTTAAGAAATGTTTAAAACATTCAAAGACCTCGTCTTTAGATGAAAAATACAGTTCTGTAACGAGAGAAATCATCTTTTAGAAGGAGAAAATACTTTGAACATGCCATTGAATTCTGCTGCATAGGCCCACAGAGATCCCCATGCACTAGCTCTGCAGCACTTGATGCTCTGCTGGTACTTCTTTGAAAAGGCAACCGATGAGATTTACCAATGGCACATGGATCACAAAAGAAACTGTTGTCATCTAAGAACTTTATGTTTTGTTCATTTAAAAATCTACAAACGTAGCTTACACCTTGATGAGCAAAACGCTCGTGCCACGTTTTAATTGAGTCACCTTTCACACTGAAATTCGCAGTTGCAGATGGTTCAACTTTGAAAAGCATCCTAAACAAAGAACCTGCTCGAACTCCCACTGCCACAGTACAACCTTTTTGCAAAAGTTCACATTTGTTCCTGTCAGATACGAGGTTAAGATTTCTATCAAGAGCCTTATTTGAAGAAAATAAATTAATGTGGATCTCTGGTACAAGCAAAACGTTTGACAGAAGCTTCGGTATCCAGCCTTTGTTATCGAAAGCTAGTATATTGATGTCACCACATCCAAGAGCTCTAATAGTTTTTCCATCTCCGATCCGAACATATTGCGGAAAGTCAAAATCTTTGTAATCGACAAACCAATCGCGTCTGAAGGTCATGTGGTCACTGGCACCCGAGTCCAAGAACCAATCATCTCGACTTGTAATTTTGTGGGCGACCACGGCACAAGTAAACGCTTCACGAGCAACTCCGGATTGCGTCACATTCGCTTCTCTCGTTGGACAATTTTTCTTCCAGTGACCAGGTTTCTTACGTGCAAAGCATCTCCCTGGTTTTCCCTTTTTGTGACTTGAATTGCTTTGGCTTTGAAACTTCGTGTTCCTCTTCGCTACCAAAGCACTTGAAGATTCACCGTTACCGTTACCCACCGCCAGCTTTTCTTGTTCCTGCTGCGAAAATAAACGTGACTCCTCCATCACCAGACGTGCACTCAATTTTTCAAGAGTTTTCTCAGACGCTGCTGTCGATTCCCATGCTGTAAAAAAATGATTAAAATCAGGAGGCAGAGTCATCAGAATCTTTGTTATCAACATATTGTCTGATATGGTTTCTCCACACTCTTTTAATTGATGAACGAGTGCCTCTATTTTTGAAATGTGTAGAGCGACACCTTCGTGAGGATCTTTGGAAAATTTGTAAAATTTTTCTTGCAAATGATGTATGTTGGTAAGCGCTTTTTGTTCATATATAGCTTCTAACTTGGTCCACATCTGATTTGACGTCGTGGAATTCATTATATGAACAAGTGGTTGAGCACCCACACTCATGACGATTACCTTCTGGGCCTTTCTGTCTTTTTTAGTCCACTGCAATTCCTTTGAATTATCTGCCCCCGTCGTCACCGGCTTCTCACATTCCCCATTTACAACCTCGAAGATATCACATGCACTCAACATAACCCGTACCTGGAACTTCCATACACTCCATTGCTCTGGTGAGTTAAGTTTTTCAACCCGAAATAGATCCCCTTCCATCCTAGCAGCAACAGCAAACAACAAACCACCAAACACCCAGCAAATAGCAAATTTTCCTCTATAAATCTAATTGCAATCAAATTGGCAAAAGTTTTTTTTTTTATATTATACTTTTATCCGCCAAAAAAAAATTATAATCAAATCCTATTTGATTAATTAATTACCGCAGTATAGACTTGGGTCTGGGCTCTGGGCCCTTAACCTGTGAAAAAACACGTCTTACTTGTTTGGTGGTTGTCAGAAAAGAGATCGAGTTTATTATACAATAATTGGTATTAAAAGAACACTGCATGTAAAACTGTTATTAATCTTTATGTACATGATATAGAATTAAATGATAAAAGGAAATGTGTGATAAACAATATTGGAAAGTTCAGTGAGTAAATTGTTGATGCTGATGAATACGAGAATATTACATTTTAACATAAAGTTTTAGGTATTATTTTTCTTCCGTGTACAGATTAAAATTGTTTGCTTCCCAAATTGTGAAAAGGTGCATTTTTGTTAATTGATTTTGGACTAGTTTAAGACAATTCTCTTGACTGTTTTGGTTAGTTTTAAAAGTTTAACGAGTAACTTAATCATTGTTGTGTAAAATGCCACAAACCGGAAGTCATATGGACACTGTTTCTTCTACCAGGGCCGTAACGATGCTTGAGGCTGGTCAGTCCCAACGTTCCGTGGTCTTACAATTGGAATATTCACGACGGGCAATCCAAAACCTTTGGAACCGTTATCAGGAGACTGGGAGTGTATCCCGTCGTCGTGGCTCAGGAAGAATTCGATCTACCACCGTTTAGGAAGACTGGTATGTGCGACTTAGTGCGTGACGTGATCGCACTGTGACCGCGCTCGCATTACAAAACCGATTACTCCGGACTACTGGTACCGTTGTCAGCGACCAGACTATTAGCAACCAATAACATGAAGATCAACAACGCTCACGGAGGCCTGTAACTCGCATTAAACTAACCGGGACTCATCGTGCGAATCGTTTAAGGTTTGCACGCCAACATCTGGAATGGAGTGCGGAGCAATGGCGTAAGGTGCTTTTTACGGATGAGTGTAAAGTAAAGTTTTTTAGTGACGACCGGCGTATTAGAGTGTGGAGAAGAAGCGGAGAAAGATTTTCTGATCCTTGCATTCACGAAAGTGACAGATTTGGTGGTCCCAATGTTATGATCTGGGCCGGAATCGGCTTACAAGGTAAAACTGACCTTGTTTTTCTGAATGAGGGCAATGTGACTTCTCAAAGTTACATCGAACGGATTGTCAGACCGCATATCATTCCATTCTCACAAAGATCGGTGGACGGTTTCATCCTTATGCAGGATAATGCACGACCACACACAGCCCGGGCGACCATCTCTGTCCTGGAGGAAGCCAATATTCACGTTATGGCTTGGCCTGCCTACAGTCCTGATTTGAATCCAATTGAACACTTTTGGGACCAATTAAAACGTTGAGTCCGGGCAGCCGAAGAAGATGTGCACAACCAACAACAGCTGATTCAATTGCTCAAAAGGTGCAGGTAGGATATCCCAGATGAAAGCATCCACCATCGTATTCGGAGCATGCCATCAAGGCTTCAAGAATGTGTTTTGAAAAGAAGAGGACATACCCGTTATTAGTTCAACAAAAATAATTAACCAGAACATGGTTTTCCTTTCCTAGCTAAACACAAAATAATTCGAATATTAGTGGTGGCCCTTATTTTGTTTTGGTGAGTATATATACATTCCTATATTAAATCGCAAATCGAACCCCTGGAGGTGACAAACCAAAGATAGTGTGGTCTTTTATAGACAGTTTGTTGCATTTAAAATGGCTCTCCATGGGAATTTTAAATTCCAATAAAAAGGACGTAGAACAGGAACGAAAAAGAAGGCCAACCGTGTAGATGCTACGGTTGTTGCTGAAATCGAGGGGTAATATTGCCTCCAGAGAATAAATCCATTTCAATTCGGAAACGGAAGATGTTACATGTTCTGATAGCATTTACAATTTCCGGACTGATTCTATCGGACGTTCCGGCAGAATAGGTTTTTTTTTGCTTTTCAGTTATTCCTTGGAAATAACTTAAGTTTTAGTATTCTGAGAGCGTACCGTTCTTGGGAAATCTTGGGAACTTAAGACAATTTTAACGGAACAGGGATATGAAAAAGGATATATGGTTGTGTGTTTGTAGCTTGAGTACTTCCATAACCTGAAAGGGCTATGAGGGTTGACTCAAATTGAATTGATCAATTTTAATGGATTTGATATTTTGTATTTAAAGAATAAAAGCAAGGAATTATAACAAGAATATCAAGATATATTCAGGCTTATGACAACAAGTTAATAAATATTGTAGAATTTTTTTTATGAACCTCACAAATAAAATTGAAGGGTTGTAAGTCCAAAATGTCTAAGTGCCAAAAAATCTAAATTCAATATTTTTAGGAAATGCAATCTAATAGTATCCAAATGGATTCAGGTGCCAGTTTCTTTTAGAAATAAATAAATAAAATAAATAAAGTTGTAGTAGCGCATAAGAGCCCACGAGCTTTTATTATTTTTTTCTCGTTTATCTCGTAACAATAAAATTGGCACTTAGACCCTTTAGACTTACAACCCTCTAATTGGTTTTGAATTAGAGTATAAAGGTACATACAATTTGCGAAATATATGTACATACATACATGCAAATCAATTTTCTTTCTTCAAATTATACTTTAAAAATAATATCGCTGAATTTAAACGCAGTGCATGTTATATCATACTGAATGTGAGTAGTAATATAATTATTGTGAAGTTATTTGAAATCCATTAACAAACCATAGTGCGGTCTACATTCTACAGACCAACCACGAAATGCACTTTGGCTATTAATTGTTGAGATAATCATCACCACAATAATTATGAAGAGCATTTAGTGCAATTGGGATACAAATAATGTAAAGAGAGAAATTTATTGAGATTAATGGGTAGTTAATGCTTGTGTCCATTTATAGCTGCTGACTTCTGGTCAAATTATAATTCAATTTCTTAAATTAAATTGTTGTAATTCTTGTTTAAAATGGAGAAGCAATACAGTCAAAATCAGTAGAAATAGGATTTGTGGTTGACGAGAATAATTGAATTGAATTGAATTGAATTGGTTGACGAGAATTACCAGAAATAAAGAGAAAGCTCTTTTCATGTTAAAAAAATGTGGCTTATTTTCTCTCAAAGGTAGACCGATTGTCAGTTGGTAAGAAACAAAAGGCACTACTGAGTCGCAAGTACTTGCTCTGTGGGTGCAAAAGCACGATAATATCAAAGCTTTTGAGCAACAATTATCCTTCTGTGTTATGTAAAAAGGTGAATAGGCTAGGTAGTCCTCACCAACAGCGATTTTCGAGGAAAGAAACAATGTCTTGGACAGAAATGAAGCCGAAAAATGAGCCAAGAATGAAGCCAAAAACCAAGCAAAAACAACATGCGAAGAAAAAAATATTAGCAACACTATTATTGAAGGGTTGTAAGTCTAAAGGGTCTAAGTGTCAAAAAATCAAATGTCAATATTTTTAGGAAAATACAATCTAAGTGCCAAGCCTAATAATATCCAAATGGATCCAAGTTCCTGTTTCTTGAAAAACTTTGCCTTCACACAAATAAAGTTGTGGTACGGTTTAAGTGCTAACGATCTTTGCATCATGTTTTATATAGGTAGGGTCTAAGTTCCACGAAATTTGTAGTATGTTTATTTCGTTTATCTCTTAATAATGAAATTGGCACTTAGACCCTTTAAACTTACAACCCTTCGATTGCCCTGCCATTTTCCCTCTGTTTCTCTTGTTGGGTAGCGCAGTTTTTTCTGTACGAAACACTCAGAAAGCAAGCACCCCATTGAGCTACTTCGACATATTCGGACCTCTGGTCTTTGGGTCCTTTCACTACTATTAGTCAGGGTAGTGAAATAGGGAAGGTGTCGGATGAGTCCTTATAAGGCCAACCGTAGCTCTCTCATCCCCGTAGTGGGTTACTGACTCTGGATTTCTACAGCTCCTTTTGTCCAAGGAGAGCAGCACAAGTCATGGTCTTCAAGGTTGGGGCTTATGCATCGGGGTAACTTCCCTACTACGTAAAAACCAGTTAGTTCCGAAACAACCAATTGCCTTGGATATGGATGAACCTACTGATGACGACCTTAGCAAACGAAACAAGGACAACGAAATTTGGTTCTGCACGTATAATGTCCGGACCCTAAACAGACCACGTGCAGCTGAACTATTAGTGGAAGCCCTAAATGGTGTCAAAGCCGACATCACAGCCATCCAAGAAGTGCGATGGGATGATGAAGGCACAAGGAAGATGAAAAACTAAGACATCTACTACGGCAAGAGCTCACAGGGGCTATTTGGATGCGGATTTGTGATAAGAAGAAGGCTTAGGGTTTCGTGGGATAAGCAAACGCATTATCACAATCTGCATTAAGTCAAAATTCAACATCTTGCTGATCCTCCCCACGGAGGAAAAAGAAGACACGACCAAAGAAGAACTCTACGATCTTCTCGAGAAGACGTATGATGAATGTGCGAAGTGCGACACTAAGATTATCCTTGGTGACTTCAACGCCAAGATCGTAAAGGAAGTTGGCTTCGGCTCGACAGTCGGAAAGCATAGCCTGCACGACAACACTTCCGGTAACGGACATAGGCTAATCGACTTTGCTGCGGGGCGAAGTGTCATCTTAGCTAGCACAGACTTCATACACCTCAATATACCCAAGGGGACCTGGTCCCTGGTGGTCTCCTGATCAACATACCGTCACCCAAATTGATCACATTGCGATTGATAGAAGACATGCCTTCAATGTCATGGATGTACGCACTTTCCGAGGGGCCAATATAGACTCGGACCACTAACTTATTGTAGTTAAAGTGCGAATGCGGATCTCCACCAGACCGCAGGATCGAGCATGCACTGTGAGAAAGTTTGATGCTGCGAAGTTACAATCGCAAGAGCCACAACCTTTGCCAACCATGTCTCCTCTTATCTCTCGACAAACCCGGTGCGGCACCTGAGCCAAACCCAGAGGCCCAGTGGCAACATTGCAAAATGGCCATCGAACCCGCAGCTACTGATGTTTTGGGTTTCATTAGGTGACCACAACGAAACACCTGGTTTGATGATGAGTGCAGGCTCGCACACTTGGGCAAAAACGAAGCCTATCATGCAGTTCTGCAGGCCAAAACCAGAGCTGCCAAGAGCGCTTCCCGTGCGGTATACCAGCAAAAAAAGATGGAGGAACATCGGCTTTTCAGAAAGAAAAAGAGGGAACTGAAAAAACGAATGGTTGAATCTATTGCGATGTTCTACGGCAGAAGCAATGTAAGAAGGTTCGTCCAAGGATTACAAAACCCAAACGGAAGCCTGTAGAGACGAGGGTTGGAATGTCGTAGTAGATACTCAGAATTTGGAAAGAACACTTCTGCAGACTGTTAAATGGCAAAGACAACCAACTAATCGTTGTCAAGCAAAGTGATCCATTCGATTTAGACGATGATGAACAAAACATCCGTCCACCCGACCAAGAAAAAGTTCGGGTAACAATATCTAAACTAAAGTCCAACAAGGCTGCTGGAGCGGATGGCCTTACGGCTAAACTGTTCAAAGAAGCGGGAGATGACCTATGACAGCGTGAACAGGAACGAGCTATGCATGCAGAGTCATGTCACTTCTTGGCATCCCTGCTAAACTCGTTCGATTGTGCAGGATGACTATGGAGAACTCGCGCTCCTCCGTAAATGTTGGTAAGAACATCACCGGCTCATTTAATCAGAGAAAGGCTTAAGACAAGGTGACGCGCTGTCATGTAACCTCTTCAACATCATTCTTGAGGCAATCGTATGCAACTCGCATGTCATCACCAGCAGTACGATCTTTTTTAAATTCGTTCAATTACTTGGCTATGCTGATGATATTGACGTTATTGGAAAAACGAAGAGTCGAAGGGTGAGAAAAATTAATTTTTCACTAAAAATCGTATGGCAGGTACCGTTAGTTTTAAAGCTTGAATTCTAATTCCAAAAACCCCTCTGTAGGACGTCATAATAATACTACAGTAGACGCTCGATATATTGAACCTCCTGTATAGTAAACTATTCAATATAGTGAACCACCAATTTTTAACACAGACTACTCTAAAAAGTGAACTATGAAAATCTCGATATAGAGAACTCGATTTTTTTGGCAAAATACAACGAAAAATTATCGAGTTGCAATGTGCATAAATGAACTATTTTTCAGAACAATTTACCGTTCCTTGTGTGTGTTACAGCTTCCCAAATTTCAGGCAAATTTCGAAGTGCTTTAAGCGGCATATACATATATACACGGGTCAACATCGTATCAAGCATGTGAGAGTGTGTGCTGTGGTGATTGGAACAGATAAAGAAGATGTGAAATTTGCAATGGATCGTCCTGCATGTTCGGTTTCATCAAAAGAAGCCGCTATTTTTTTTTTGATAAGGTGAATGAGTGGGCAGGACATACCAATGCAGATTTTTCTGATATTTTAGTTATGAAACGCTTATAAGAAAGAGCAGTGCAATTAAATTTAAATTTAAAGGAGACACAAATGAAGGTGACCTTTTTTTTCCAAAAATTTAATTTCATTATTAAAAAAAAAATTGTATCTTGTGTTCCTCAAAAAAAAAACTATTTTTATCTCTGTGCTTCTTAAAGCTTGACATAATTCATTTGTTTTTTTTTTTTTATTAAAGTGTTTTAAATTAAAAACTTTGAGGTTTTTTGTCCTTTTTTTAGTTTAAACTGTTGACTTAATAAAAAAAAAATTAAAGAATTTTATTTATACCAAACTAAGTGTATGTAAGCATTTAAAAACTCCCGCTCGAAATAGTGGACAATTTCGATATAGTGAACAGAACTGGTTTTTATTAGTTCACTATATCGAGCGTCTACTGTATGTACCAAGTTTGAAGCAAATCGGACTAGCAGTTTAGGCTGTAGGTAACTATACATACAGACAGACATACGGACAGACAGACAGACAGACATAATTGTCGGACCCACTTTTTTAGGCTTCTCTATCATCGTAATCTTATGTTTGATTGTTAAAAACAATTTTTTTTTTACGGATGCATAACTTGCCTTATAGTTCCTATATAATCGCAAGTAAAAAACTTTGACCTGATCTAGTTGACCCATCTTGAGCGTTGACTAGTAAAATCCAGGTTTCCTTGCAAACCATTTTGCAACTCGTTTCTAGCCCTTCCTAGAGAATATTCAGTTTCCCATTACAAGAAATGTCTCCGATTTTTTAAGATATTGTTTAGGCAGTGACAGCAACAGCAAATATTACAAACATTAAATTAATAGCAATCACGAATCTGAAGCGTGTTAGAGAGGAAGCCCATTCAAAATCAATAACACTTGTTGAATTATTGAACGAACAAAGGGCACGCAATGAAAGAGTAAAAACCCTTCATAAAGGAGTAATGATGAAATTATTGAAGTGGAAATGTTACCTTCGTGCGGGCAAATAAAGACCGAAAGAGCCTTTCTAAGGTAAGTTCAGCACACACACGTTCTTAACTTCAGACGATATTTGTGTTCATAAAACCAAATGATTAAATGACGGTCGGAATACATACATATAATATATATGTACACTTAAAAACGCCTTAGTTGTCTCACAATTCCTGATACATAAATGAACGCTTGTGAAAATTGGGGAACCTAAATAAGCGTATGAGAGATATAACAACAAACAATGATACCTCAAATATCACGACATTGTTCCTTGAAGCTGTTTTTCTTTCTGCCCTCAGATCAGGCAACTGGCAAGCAATCCCATAAAATTTAATGTTCAGAGTAATTGTTCCTTAGCCAAAAAAAAAGTACGGAAGGGAGTAGGTACGGTGGATTGCCTTCAGGGTGCTTGTTTCTTATATCTTACCTTTATTGGGGCAATGAAAAAATAAATACGGTTCCACATCGAATTGTATTGTTCTACTTATGATTTTACAGCGAAGAATAATATAACACTTTAATCACTCCCGCACTAAAAAAATTTGCATGAGCTTGAGCAGAATACCAAATTTGTTTAAATGGTTCGTTCATCATTTCATTGTTGTATCTGTGAGTTTTGTTTTTATGTTTTTTAGTTCAGTTTTACTTTAGAAAAAAAAATTGTAAGCATTGCTTTAAATTCTTTTTGTTGGGTTAAGAGGACTTCAAAAAGCTTAATACTTAAAGAAATATTTTTTATATCGAGTTTTATCTAAACAGGCTCAGTATTAAAAGATTATTATTTGATTGAAGTCAGGATGATGATGTTGATAAGCCTTGATCGTTTTCATTACAACTCCCTTAAGCTCATTTATTTTTTATAAGTCATTTTAAGTTTGTGTAAAGTTTATTTAATAGGTCCAAATGGAGATTATAAATTATTTCGAAGAAATATCTATGTGTCTTGATTTTGTGGTTCACTTATTAAGTAGTTGAGCTGTGGACAAAACTGCACATGGGGGCAAGACCGTTTTTGTACTATTTTGAATGAAAAAAAAAACTCAATGGATATACTTTCAATGTAAATACGGACGAACTTGCTGAAATGTGTGACAGTGGTCTTGGGTGCAGTGCAGGGAAAAAATGATAGGAAATTTTATTGATCACTTAAAAATCACTACTTAAAACATTTTTTATAAAAAATGAAGTAAGTTAATTTTTTTTCAAAATCGTCCGACCAGTTTTTTCAAAAAACAGTTTTTTTGAAAAACTTTTCGAAAAAATATTCCAAATTTTTTTTTAATATGACAATTTTCAGCACTTTGTAGTTTTTGTCAGTCCTCACACTGAAGTCGTGATTACGGATGACTTCAATGTACACAATTCAAGTTGGCTCCGCTATTCTAACCAGACAACACTCGAAGGAAGGTATACCGAGATCTTTGCTGAGTATCACCATATAACCTAGCTTGTCGATGAGCCTACTTGTATACCGGATGCAATGGGCATTCCGCCCATACTTTTGACTTGTTTCTTACTTCCCACCCTGATAAATATACTATTTAAGTAACTTCTCCATTTGGAAACTCGGACCATTGTGTCATTTCAGCAAATTTCTTGGTCTTGGTTTACCGATCGTGTGTCGACCACATCAACACCTTACGAACCATCTCTGAACAATCATCTGAGTATCAGTAATTACTGATTCGTGAATGCATAGAGATCACTTATGGCAATTGACGATGTGAAGACTGCCACGATCAATGGATACAAATGAAAGATATGGTATATCCAATGAACATCATTTGACAAACTTAGTGACATACCTAGATTATGCTGACGATATTATATGTCTCATGATAAAAAAAAAACACCGCTGGTTTAAATCAATTATGGCAGTCGTTGCAAGTGCAATTAAATGGAGAAGTGGCTGGCTTTGGGATCACCTCTTGAAATATTGAGCATGATGGACCAAACCGCACAACAAGTTATTCTATGGCAAGGAACAGCGGCGGAGTATACAGAGTTCAGTAATTTGGTTAGTTATATAGCTCTGGGTGGTGGTGTGGAACGGACCTGAATGTAAACAATAGAATAAGCAAAGCCTTCCCCTGTGTGGGACTCCGGCAAAATATCGCTGTGCAACAATTTGAAACTCTTTGAATCTAACGTAAAATCTGTGATGTTAAATGCTTCTGGATATTGGTAAGTTCTTATGGTACACGTGCATTTTAACAACAACAACAAATAAATGCACTACTGTAAGAGTTTTCTCAAAAAAAAACTAAATAGGTTGGCAATAAGTTTTTGAAAAACTTTTCGAAAACATTTTTGAATATTTTTTGGACAACGTAATTTTGAGAAAATTTGAAGTTTATCTGGGGAAATTTTATTTATTTATAACTTCCTGTTTGCAAAATTTTATTGAAATCGTCTACGGTAAAACCTCATTTGAAAATACCGCTTCTAATAGGTGAGGTACCTACCGTTGAATGACGAGTTTAGAAAAAAACCAAATGATGTCTTGTTGAAAAAAAAACCACCCTGAAAGTATTATCAAAATCGGTAGAGCCGTTTCTGAGAAAACCAAATTTTTTGTTAAAAATTTTATGGCGATAGGTACTGTTTTTTTCGACCTAGAGCAAAACACTGAATAACACTCCCCGGGGTACTACTAAATAGTAACTAATTTTCAATATGGAAAAAGTAAACAAAGAAGAAGAAAATCGAGTGGGGATATACGCTCAAAAGTCGGTAGAAGTCACGGCTACCGGCGATGGCTTTGCTTCGATAGAAGAGAAGTCGCCAGTGACTCTTTCAAATACAAATAGTACAACAAAAAACAAAACTAAAAATGAAAATGAAACCGCAGATGAACTAATTCCTGCTTGTAGCAGTGGTGCCCGTCTGATCGATGATAGCTTCCACCTCGGTGAGGCACTCATGGATCTCAGTGACTCTGAGGTCGGGACCGTGGGAGCTGACGAAAGTGAGATGTCGTCCGGTGAGGAAAATCGAATCCTCGCAGAAGACGACTATCAATCTTTCGCCAGCTCCGACGGCTCTGAAGCGGATGTCACAGTGGCCGAAAACCCTGCAGCTGCTAACAAAGTCGACATACTGGCCAAAAACCCGGTGGACCCGGGAGCCAAATTAACCTCAACTCCCTGCAAAGGGTCTAAGTCTAGCAAACCTTCCAAAGTCTGTGTGGATGATGCCAATTCCGGAAACCGATGCTCGCATGGGCCAAAACCGACTACGGGAAAAACGGTGAATCCGAAAGAACAGAATAAGGAAGGGGACCTTAACTTTGACAAGAAGTTGCAAAACGCCCTAAGAACCATCAGAAGATATGGTCAGGGTGACACAAAAAGGCTTAGTCTCCGTGACTGGAAACGCTTGAGCTGGGCTCGCAAACTAGTCGCGAAAATGGAGGCCAACAATAAGCCAAATGCAGAAACCAAAGTCGTGAAAAACCAAACCACAAAGAATCAAACAGACCTAGATGCCTCCTCTTCCAAGGCTGCTCAAGTCAGTAATCCGAAAGTGAAACCACCGTTGGATGGTCTAAAACACTTAAGGGTCGTAAAAACTGACGACAGCAGTCTTAGAAAGAGGACGAGACATAATGATTCGACAACCCCTCCGATGTCCGCAAACAAAAAGCCGAAGACGACAAACAAAACAGGCACACCGGCGGAATTGATAAAAGAAAGGCTTCAGGTGGCCGTTATCAATGAGGGGAGCTCCGAAAAACTGCTGAGCGAAGAGAACTGGGCCAAGGTTGAGGAAAAACTACTCGAGTGTGTAAACGACGAGCTGCTTACCTCAACTGGCACTCTGCCGAGATTCGGGCCCTTGTCGACAGTAAAGGGTTTTAAAATTCTCACTTGCCGTGATGAATTTACCCTTAACTGGCTCAAAAGCAAAATAACTGAAATGAGCACATTAATTGAAGGGGCAACACTAAAAGTTGCTTTTAAAAATGACCTCCCTACCAGACCCAAAGTCCGAATAAACATTCCGGGCCCTCGCATGACGAAGGAAAGGCTAGAGCTCTTCCTAAGAAGACTCAACCCTGACTTTCCGAGTTCCGATTTGCAAGTCATGGAGATGGAAGAGCCTTCGAAAACAGGCCAAGAAGCTATTATCATGCTTAACCATGAAACAATGGCTTTGCTTCCATCGAAAGGGTTCAAACTCTGTATCGGCATAAATGAGGTTAAGGTGAGGCCGCTAACGGCTGCCAACTTAAACAAAAAAGACAAAACAAAAAATGATGATGAAAGTGCTGCAACTAAATCTGCAACACAGTAAGTTGGCTTCTGCCACCTTAACCTCTTTTTTGTCAAAAAACAAGACAGATATAGCCCTTATACAAGAGCCATGGATCAACAGCGGCCTCATCTGCGGACTCAAATCCAAAGATTATATACTTTATTTTAATAAAGGGCCTACAGAAGGTAACTATCGCACATGTATAATGGCGAAAAAGAATATAAACCTATTTCTCCTATCCTCCCATTGTAGCACAGACATGACAACAGTGAAGTGTGAAAGAGACGGGGCCCCGCCCCTGATCCTAACCTCCATCTATTTGCCAGGCGACGAAACACCCACCCCGCCATCAGCAGCTGTTGAAGAACTTGTCGCGGTAACAGGTAGGAACGGATGGGACCTACTGATAGGTGCTGACGCTAACGCTCACCACCTTCAGTGGGGAAGCACCGACACAAATACAAGAGGTGAGTCACTTTTTGAATTTATTATTAAGAACAATATATTGATTTTGAATAGAGGTAGTGAACCGACATTCATAACTAGAACTAGGAGGGAAGTGCTTGATGTTACACTTTCGACAAACTCTAATACTCTTATTATCAGTAATTGGAAGGTATCAAGTAACGTAACATTCTCTGACCACAGAATGATTAGGTTCCAAATAAAGCACAAATTAGAAGACCCAAAGCCCTATAGAAATCCCAGGAAAACAAACTGGGAAGCCTATAACAATAAACTGGCCTTATCTCTGGGCCGCTACAGTAAGCAACCTATACTCAACTGCTCAGACATCGAAACACATGTCAATGAACTAACGCTAGCTATTCGTCTTGCGTACGAAAACTCGTGCCCCATTATCAAAGGAAAAGGCAAGCTCAACCCCGTATGGTGGTCAAAAGAGCTGTCTATCCTTAGAAAGAACTCAAGGAGGCTGTTCAACAGAGCAAAATATAGTAACAACGCTGATGACTGGAATCTTTACAAAACCAGCAAAAATGAGTACAAAAACAGAACCACCTATGCAAAAAGAGCAGCCTGGCGAAAATTTTGTACAGACATCGAGTCCACAAATGATGCTGCCAGGCTCAGGAAAGTCATGTCAAAGGTCCACACTCCTCCAGGTTTCTTAAAAAGACCGGATGATACCTGGACTGACACCTGCTCTGAAACTCTAGAAGCTCTTATGAACACTCATTTCCCAGGTTGTGTTAACATAACATCTCCTATGGAAAGAGACCCCAACATAAATCCTGCCAATAATATTGGCAATCAAATCGTAGACAGTAGAAAGGTGGCGTGGGCCATCGACTCCTTCTCAGCATACAAGTCTGCAGGGCCTGATGGGATAATTCCAATTATGCTCCAATGCTCAAAAGACATAATTGTTCCGATTCTGGTGGATATATTCAGGGGATGTTTAAACAGAACCTATATTCCAACTGGATGGAGAGAAGTCAATGTCATCTTCATTCCGAAAGCTGGCAAGCCCACTCACACTGAACCAAAAGACTTCAGGCCTATAAGCCTTTCTTCCTTTCTCCTTAAAACCTTAGAAAGACTCATAGAAACGCATATCCGCCTGAAACTAAATGATAATATAATCTCACAGGCCCAACACGCTTACGTTAAGGGCAAATCTGTTGAGACGGCACTTCACGAAGTTGTTGGCACGATTGAGAACTCAATCCAATTCAAAGAATTCACCCTAGCAGCATTTCTTGATATAGAAGGGGCCTTCAATAATGTAGATAATCACGCGATACGACAAGCCCTAGACTCTGTCAATGTTGATCCTGAACTATCGAATTGGATTGACTCTATGCTTCAAACAAGACTTGTAAATGCGGAGTTAGGTGCCAGCAAGCTAAAAGTCAAGACCTGTAGAGGTACTCCACAGGGAGGGGTTCTTTCTCCGTTGCTTTGGCTTCTGGTTGTCAACCAGATCTTAGGTAAACTAAGTCTTAGTGGCGTTAAGGTCGTGGCATATGCCGACGACATTGTAATAATGTCCTCAGGAAAATATATTCCCACACTGTGTGATCTCCTTCAAATAGCCCTAAACAAACTCAGCAATTGGGCCAGTAGCTGCGGACTTAACGTCAATCCAACAAAGACAGAACTAGTTTTGTTTACAAGGAAAAACAACATTCCAACGGTAGACCCGATCACTATAAACGGGACACCACTTCAAGTTTCAAATGTGGCAAAATATCTTGGAGTGGTGTTGGACCGTAAACTAAACTGGAATGAAAACATAAAAGAAAGAGGGAAAAAAGCATCAATAGCATTCTATACTTGCAATAGAATCTTTGGCAGGAAATGGGGACCCAGCCCCAAAACTATTCACTGGATGTATACGGCCATAGTGAGGCCTATCCTGACATATGCATGTCTGGTATGGTGGCCAGCCCTTGAAAAGGCGACAAATCTCAAAACCATGACAAAAATCCAAAGACTTGCGTGCATTGGTACAACCAGTGCAATGAGAACTACACCAACCGCAGCCCTAGAAACGTTCCTTCTACTAGCCCCACTCGATCTATTTACGAAAGAAATGGCGGCCAAAAGTGCATTGCGTCTCAGTCAATGCTCTAGTTGGAAAAGGGGCCATTCAGGTCACAGGATAATAATGAACTTCACAGACATTAACATTCAAACAGACTATATTACTCCGCACATAGATTTTAACCCAGCAGCCCAAACAGACTTCCCTACAAGAGAATGCTGGATGGAAAACAGGGTCATAAATGAAAATCACGTTTCTGTCTTCACAGACGGTTCCAAAACGGAAGATGGGGTAGGGTCAGGCATCTTTTCAGATAACCCACCCATAAACAAGTCACTAAGACTTCCAAACTTCTGCAGTGTCTTCCAAGCGGAAGTGCTTGCAGTCTATGAAGCTGCAAATCACCTTTTAACGTGCGAACTGGAAAATAAGAATATTGATATTTTCATCGACAGCCAGGCGGCCATAAAAGCCATTTCCTCCATAGTTACAAAATCCAAACTGGTCGACCGTTGTCGTAATGAGTTGAGACTACTCAACGCAACGAATCCAGTAACCCTGCGATGGGTCCCGGGACATCGTGACATACACGGAAATGAAATGGCTGACCAACTGGCCAAAACCGGTTCATCTCTCGAACCAAGCCAAATGGTAACCTCAATTAACATGCCACTCGAAAGGGAAAAAACGAGAATTAGCCATAGTTTCCTTAAAACCGCCAATGACAGATGGTCATCAATCGACACTTGTCGGGTATCGAGAAATCTATGGCCGGAAATTTCAAAGAAGAAAACTGAAACCCTACTCATGCTAAGCAGGCCTCAATTATCACTCCTGGTTGGTATCCTGACGGGTCACAACACGATGGGAACCAACATGAGCAGACTGGGCATCAGCACATCTGACTTATGTAGAGGATGCCAGGACGAAGAGGCAGAAGAGGACTCCTTCCACTTCCTCTGTGAATGCCCCAGCTTAGCCCGAACTAGGAAAGTTAACCTCGGTGAATACTTTTTCAACGAGTTGATCGATGTCTCTAAAACGCCACCAAGAAACATCCTGAGATTCATCCAGAACTCAGGTTGGTTCAGGGAGGCCTCCACCACTTAACCCACCCACTGCCTGTCAATCCTTAACCCCTATTCCTTATCACCCCACCCAACCGGGGAGCACAATGGATCCAATCGAGATCCGAGTGAGAAGGTTCGGCTTGCCGTTCCATCACCCCACTTAACCTAACCTAACCTAACCTAACTAATTACCAAGTATGAAGTTTTTACTTGCTGTTATAGGTAGGTATAGGTACTATAAGGCAAGTTATGAATTCGTAAAAATAATAATTTTTTTTTGGACAATCAAACATAATATTACGATGATAGAGAAGCCGAAAAAAATGGGTCTGACAATTCTGTCTATCTGTCCGTCTGTCTGTATCGGCAACTACAGCCTAAACGGCTGGACCGATTTGCTTCAAACTTGGTAGATAGTATTATTATGACGTCCTACAGAGGTGTTTTTGGAATTAGCATTCTAGCTCCAAAAGTAACGGTACCTGCCATACGATTTTTAATGAAAAGTAAATTTTTCTCAAAAACAGCTCCTACGGTTTTGATAAAACTTTCTGAATAATGTTTTCTGTGCAAACGTAATGTTTTGGTTGGAATAGATTTTTCGGGAAAAGTCTTATAACGGTACCTCCCATAGGACCGGTTTTTTTAAATCATATTTTCCCGTAAACCACTTGACGGATGTCGATGAAATTTAATAGAAATTTCAAAAAAAAAAAGTTTTTTTGAGTTTTTTAAAAAAGTTTTAATTTTTATTATTATTTTTTGTTTTTTCCAAAAACAATTATAAATATTATAATTTTATTTTTCTGATAAAAACTACAAAGTGCTTAAAATTGGCATACTCAAAAAAAATTTGGAATATATTTTCGAAAAGTTTTTCAAAAAAAAAACAGTTTTTTTGAAAAAACTGGTCGAACGAGTTTGAAAAAAAAATTTCTTAAAATTCTTAACAGTAAACGAAATCAGATGGCTAACTTAATTTTTTTCCAAAAAACGTTCTAACTAGTGATTTGTAAGTTATCAATAAAATTTATATCATTTTGTCCCTGCTTTTTTCCCAAAATCTCAAACCATAAGACCACTGTCACACATTAGAGCAAGTTTTTCCAACCCAGTCGTGCACTTTATTTTTGCACGAATCCATAACTTTCCTTATCTTACCCATAATCGCAACTTAAAATAACTCATAATACGCAATGTACACGAAAATTCTTGTTGTTAATAATAACCTTTAAGGATGTTTGAATTTAAAACATTTTACATTTTTTCAATTAAGCCCCTTGTTGGTTCTCTCTGGATTGCTTAACAGTATATAAGCATGTATAGTAAGAGAAAGCGCCTCGCAGGACCTATAGAAGAATAATATCAACAACATAATCATTTATGTATCATACAACTATCACCTGACCATAATAACAGTGTCCAATGAAACATCAAAAAAGTTATATCCTGTAAGTCGTATAGGATTCTTGTGTAAAGACATTATTATTTGTAAGTCCTTCATCAGAAGAATATTTTCTTTTCTATTTGTTGACCGATAAATTATTTCTTCCCAATTTGACAAATAGTATGCTGAGCTCATTCTATCTGTCTGTAAAAAAAAAAAAAAATACATAGGATTTTAGTTAAATCAAATTATTCTAATGTATGTACCTACATATGTACATAATTTTAATACTTACTGTTTGTATAATAGTTGATCCCAGTGTCCCAAACAAAAGCAATTCCGATATCTTTGCAACTATCCAAAAAACATAAGCTATATTTTTTGTTGATGATATTCCAAGCTAAAATAAAATAAAACATAAGCAAAAAACCTTTTGCGAATAAGATTATAAAAATACCGAAGCAACTTGCACTGACAAAACACATAATAACGCCGCACTAAAAGCTATCATAACAAAAATTCGAAAGTTGTGAATATTATCCAAAAAAACTGCAAATCGATCCAAGTAACAATTTCTTTTGTTCATTAGAATGATTTTCTTTCGAAACTCGAATGCCAAATGAGAGCTTGATGTTTTAGAAAGTAGTGTGGAGCTGCAGTTTTGAATATCACTCTGAAGGATTATGTACCTTGCATTTAAGTGTAATATGAAATTTGCCAGCAAAAATGCTTCCCCAATTAAGAAAAAAGTAACAGTTGATCCAGTCCAATAAAGGTAGATGAGTGTAATACCATATAGAAATGGATCTTCCAAATCATAGTGCAGGCTCATTTTATATGGCAATGATCTTTCTTGCTGGCCAAATTTTAAAAATGGTACAATTTGGAATGATATCATGGTTAAAATATACGTATAAGAGTATACTGTTGCTGGAACTATTCCTCGTCGGATTTGTTTCCAGGTGGTCGGATTGCTTTTTCTGTTGAACAAACATTATTATTTCAGAAATCGTAAGACTGTCTAAAAAATTATATAATCAAACAATACGTTACGAAAAACTAGTTTAATCATCAAAGGTATATATTTGGATAAACTTACTCGTCGATATAAATTGAATGAAAAAAATCTTTTAACAACTTTTTGAATTTACTTTTTGTGAAAGCCATATTAAAAATTCTAAGAATACACTCATTCAAAACAACGCACGTCACTAAAGCTTCAATGCTTAGGTCCATATCATTGTTGTTTTCTATTATAAACAGAACTTCTCCTTCATCCACAATCATACACATGAAAAATCCTAAAGATACAGTAAAATATCCGAAAATTTGCACCCATAGTGTTGGATTGTCTCTTAGTGGCCACGTTATATTGAAATATAATATCTTTATCTGCCATGGCAAAGGCACTTCCCTTCCATCCGGTAGTATTGGCTTATAATACATGTTAACAGTTACAATATCAAAGAAAGAGTAACATAATTTGAGAAAAACTACTAATATATTTCTGAAAAAGTTTTCTGAAAACTTTCTTTTGTATTCGTTTAAAACTTACTACAATATTAAGTAAACGTCTAAAAACAGATTATTAATTCAATTTTTATTTTGCCTCAATTAAGTTATTTTGTACATATCAAAACTTTTACTTCTAAATTAAGTAATTGATATTTTATATTTAAACTGGAACTACTCGTACGTGTTTTCAAAATCTTATAAAACAAACAAAACTTAAAATAAGAACATCCATAAAATTAAATATTAAAACATTTTTGATTATTTTTGTATTCCTTGTATCAATTTTAACGACAGTGTGTCCTTGGCTGGGATTAAGATAATTATACTACATATAACTATATTTCCCCATTATAGCTACCTGTGTGGCTCATAGATTTGACCTAAATAAGTCAGAAAATCATATTATAGTTTTGGTATTGTTACCAACTCTGGTGTCAATATAATGTTTCTCTTCTTGCATGTCTTTATTATATTATGTTTATTATGTTTGTAGTCATTTAAATTAATTTGATAGAAGAGACAATTAAAATTTTCAGTCTCGATTAAGTATTATTATGCCCATGTTTCCATCATAAAAGTAGATACAATTCATTTCGTCTCCTTTAAGTATTATGCTATGATTTGGTGTTCCTCGCATGGATATATAAGAGAGTTAATGCAATTTAATAAAAAGTTCAAATTGTCATTTTGTCTTACATATAGCGTACTAGCCTTTACCCGCGGCTTCGCTCGCGTTTCAGCTGATCAAGAAGTAGACTGTAGCTTGAGGAGTCGTCTATCGTATTCTAGCTTCTTCTTCTTGTACAGCTTTATAGTTCCATACCTACATTTAACAGTGATAAAAAGAAACCTATGTGCTATACAAGATTATAATCTAGCTCTGTCCCAAATTTCATCCAAATCCATTCAGCCATTTTGGCGTGATTGGAAAAATTAAAACAAATCTATCCCTTGGGAACCACACACTCTACCGGGATATAAAGTAGCCAATATTCTATTCCAGACTATAATCTATCTCTGTGCTAAATTTCATTCAGATCCGTTCAGCCATTTATAAAACAAATCTATTCCACGGGAACCATACATTTTACCGGGATAAAAAGTAGCCAATATGCTATTCCAGACTATAATCTATCTCTGTGATAAATTTCATTCAGATGAGTTCAGCCATTCTGGTGTAATTTCCAAAATTAAAACAAATCTATCCCACTGGAACCATACATTTTACCGGGATAAAAATAGCCTATCTGCTATTCTAGACTATAAACTATCTCTGTGCCAAATTTTATCCGGATCCGTTTAGCCGTTCTGGCGTTAATTAGCAACAAACATCCAAACATCGTAACTTTCACATTTATAATATTAGTAGGACTAGCATTTACCCGCGGCTTCGCTCGCGTTTCAGCTGATCTAGAAGTAGCCTGTAGCCTGAGGAGTCGTCTCTCGTATTCTAGCTAACTACAAAATATTAAACAAATCACACAAATTATAACTAACGTTAGAACAATGTACTTAAATCTGTAGTGTGTAGGCACATACAATTTAAATCTAATATATAAAAATAAGTTGCCTTATGTTCGGGGTCGATAAACTCGAGAATGGCTGGGCAGAATTTTTTAATGTTTTTTTATAAAGGTAGCTATCCTATTGAGGAAGGTCTTTTTGTGAAGATTGGTCAAATTTCGGTAAAGGGCAAACCGCAAAATGCATTTTTAGTGCATTTCGTCTTATTAATAACAACATTTTTTGTAGGTTCTTCTGAGTATTTCGACGAAGGTTTCTGTGAAGATTGGCCAAACTTCGGTAAAATAATTTGCAACAACTGCAGTTTTATTTCATTCTGTCAAATTACTAACAATTTCTTTCGGTAGCATCTTCTGAGGATGCCTTCAAAGGTTTCTGTGAAGTTTTTTCAAAATTCTGTAAAGCGGTAGCGTGGTTCTCTTTGATCTAGCATTTTTGTCGACATATAAAGTGTTTTTCCCGTAATTATAGAAAAATTATTTTTATTTTCAATGTGTGTCAATGATGTCAATTTAATTTTAATAAAATTGGAATAAGTTTGTAATCTGCGACTTTGGACAAATCATCGGGATGAAATGATTGAAGAAATATTACATTGAATGCGAAATATTTATTCAAACCAGAACTTGGATTTTAGCAACGATTCGATCTGAAAATAAAATAGCATTAGAGCTTGCGTCTGGGATTGCACAAACTTTGTTAGACGGTGGTCGAACAGCTCACTCTGCATTAAAATTGCCATTGAAATGCAAGTAAATGAATTTTAAACATGTAATATTTCAAAAACATCTGAAATGGCAAAGGGTTTAAAGCAATGTAAAATAAACAAATTTTAATAATCGAACATTACAAGATTTACGAGGAAACCAACGTTTATTTTATTGATATTGTAAGCAGAGGACTTTAGGCAAACATTTTTAAAATCTTTTCTCACGGACAACTTTATGTTGGATGTTCGCGATTGGGTAAACCGTCCTTATTCTTTATTTATGCATTAAATGCAGTTTTTGAAATAACATTTTTTTTAAACTTTTTGAAAACATTTAAAAAAAAACTCAAAAACGCCTATTCAAAGGTATTCAGCAAATACATTCATTTAGAATCTTCGAAAAAAAATTTAATGAGCAGTTTTCAAAATAATAATTTAAAGATTTTTTTTTTAAAGATGCTTTTAAAAATATACACAAATATTTTTTGAAAATATTGGAATGCAGTATAAAGTAAGCTACCTACACCTATATATGTGTGAAATTTCGAAAGTATCGGTTGAGCCGTTTTCAAGATAGTCGAAAGCAAACAAAAACGGTCGTATAGAAAGTACACCGTTCTTAGACATTTTTTAAAACTTTTTTTCAGCCATATGATTGGTCGCACCTAAAAAGCAACACTGATTTGAAATTAAAATCGTTAGAATCGTTTTTGAGAAAAACAAGCTTTAACGTAAAGGTTATATGGCAGGTATCATTATTTTTTGAGCTTAAAAAAATAAAGTGCACGACTGGGTCGTACGGACTTGCTCTAATGTGTTTTGGGAAAAAAGCGTTGAAAAAATCATATGAAATTTTATAAATCACTTAAAAATCAATACCTAAAAACGTTTTTTTGGAGAAAATGAAGTAAACCATCAGGTTTCTTTTACATTTTTGAATTTTTCCTAAAATTTTTTTCAAAATATGTACAGTTTTTTTTGAAAAACTTTTCGAAAATATATTTCAAATTTTTTTTGAGTATGCCAACTTCTAGCACTTTGTAGTTTTTATCAGAAAAATAAAATTTAAAAAATGTAGATTAAACCGTTTTTGGAAAAAACAAAAATTAAAAAAAAATTTTGAAACTTTAAAAAAAAAATCAAAAAAACTTTTTTTGAAAAATTTAAGAATTTAAGAATTTAAGAAATTAAAAATTTCATCGAAATCCGTCAAGTGGCTTACGAGAAAATCGGATTTCAAAAAACCGGTCCTATGGGAGGTACCGTTATAAGACTTTTCTTGAAAAATCTATTTCAACCAAAACATAAAGTTTGCACAGAAAACGTAATTCAGAAAGTTTTATCAAAATCGTATGAGCCGTTTTTGAGAAAAATTAATTTTTCACAAAAAATCGTATGGCAGGTACCGTTAGTTTTAAAGCTAGAATGCTAATTCCAAAAACCCCTCTGTAGGACGTCGTAATAATACTATGTACCAAGTTTGAAGCAAATCGGCCCAGCCGTTTAGGCTGTAAGTGCCGATACAGACAGACAGACAAACGGACAGACAGAATTGTCGGACCCACTTTTTTAGGCTTCTCTATCATCGTAATGTTATGTTTGATTGTCAAATTTTTTTTCTTTTTTACGAATGCTTAACTTGCCTTATAGTACCTATAATCGCAAGTAAAAATATAATTGCAATATTTTAAAACTGACAGGAAAAAAATTTTTAAATTAAAACCCAAGTGTTGTTAAGAAATATTTAATTTTAAATACAATGATATCGACATTTATAATCAAAAAGTTTTTGTACTTGCAGTTATAGGTATACTATAAGGCAAGTTATGCATTCGTCGAAAAAAAAGTTTTGAAATAACAATCAAACATGACATTACGATGGTAGCGAAGAAAAAAAAAGTTGAATTGCTTCAAACTTGGTATGTATATAGAGTTTTTTAGGTATTGTACAGAGGGAAATTGAATTTTTACTTGCGATTGTAGGTACATAGCTACTATGTATAAGGCAAGTTATGCATTCGTAAAAAAAAAATTTTTTTTTGACAATCAAACATAACATTACGATGATAGAGAAGCTTAAAAAAGTGGGTCCGGCAATTCTGTCTGTCTGTCTGTCGGTATGTCTGTCTGTATAGTTACCTACAGCCTAAACGGCTGGACCGATTTGCTTCAAACGTGTTACATAGTATTATTATGACGTCATACAGAGGCGTTTTTGGAATTAGCATTCTAGCTTCAAAACTGACGGTCCCTTCCATACGATTTTTTTGCGAAAAATCAATTTTTTGCAAAAACGGCTCCTACGATTTTGATAAAACTTTCTGAATTATGTTTTCTGTGCAAACCTTATGTTTTGGTTGAAATAGATTTTTCAGGAAAAGTCTTATAACGGTACTAACTAAATTTTCTGTAGGTTCTTCTGAGTATTTCGACGAAGGTTTCTGTGAAGATTGGCCAAACTTCGGTAAAATAATTTGCCACAACTGCAGTTTTATTGCATTCTGTCAAAATGCTAACAAATATATTGGTAGAATCTTCTGAGGATGCCTGCAAAGGTTTCTGTGAAGTTTGGTCAAAATTCTGTAAAGCAGTAGCGTGGTTCTTTTTGATCCAGCATTTTTGTCGACACATAAAGTGTTTTTCCCGTAAGTATAGAAAATTATTTTTATTTTCAATATGTCAATTTAGTTTTAATAAAATAGGAATAAGTTTTTAATCTGCGATTTTGGACAAATCATCGGGATGAAATGACTGAAGAAATATTACATCGAATGCGAAATATTTATTCAAACCAGAACTAGCTACGATTCGATCTGAAATAAAATAGCATTAGCGCTTGCGTCGTCTGGGATTGCGCAAACTTTGGTAGACGGTGGTCGAACAAGTCACTCTGCTTTAAAATTGCCATTGAACATGCAAGTAAATGAATTTCAAACATGTAATATTTCAAAAACATCTGGAATGACAAAGGTTTTACAGCAATGTTAAATAATAATTTGGGATGAGTGCACGATGGCTCACAAGAAATTATTGGAAGTCCTTAATCGAACGTTAAAAGATTTACGAGGAAACCAACATTTATTTGGTGGTGCATTGATATTGTTAGCAGGGGAATTTAGGCAAACATTTTTCCAATTTTTTCTCATGAACAACTTTATGTTGGATGTTCGCGAGTGGGTAAACCGCCCTTATTGTTTATTAATGTATTAAATGCGAAAATAAGAAACGTTGTTTATCAAAAAGCTCTTGAGTAATGCAAATGATTCATTTAAAAAATTGTTAAATTAATTAATAAATTATATAAGAAAAATAAATGTATTCAGTTTAAGGCTGCATTATACACAACAATTTGTTTTCTGCTCCGGAGCGTAAATGAAGAGTGAGGATAGTTTCCCAACTAGAAAACACGCCACATTATAATAGCTGACGGCAAATCAGTTGAAGTGAAGGAAATTCGCGGAATTCGACATTCTTCTCCTTTGGACGGCCCTTTCAAAATCCTTGCCACTATCACATTGTACATCTTCGTCACAATCAGTTGAGTTCCATTGCACAGTTTCGGGGCATGAAGGTTTCGTAGCTTTAAGATGACAGATCCAACTTTAAAACTCAAATGATGAGGCGGCATGCCAGGCAAATCCAAAGAACACTCGAATATTCACACTCAATGGAATGGTTTGCACATACCGCTACAAATACGATGGCTTGAGACATGAGATTTATTCATCCGCCGCTGTTGGTTTCAGAATCACGGGAAGTGATTTCGGAAATCCGCTTGCTATATCACCACTTTTGCCATGACTGATTGCTTTGAAATGCTGCAAACAGGATTTTCTTTGATTCGCAGGTTTAACGAAAGCTTTAGTGCTCAGTGTGCTGTTCTTCCACCTTCCAACAGTGTTGCAGCAATTCCTGTAGATGCGAGAGCTAACGGAATTCCACTTTGAGCACGTATTGCTGCTAATATTAATAAAATCAAGAACATTTTTCCAGTTCCGCCGGGCGTATCAATAAATAAAATGCACAACTGGGACTAATGCCAATGTGACAGTTGTCTAGGCGCTCGAGATTTTGATAAAAATAAAATTTTCAAAATTCTTAAATGAATACTTAAACTAATTTGTGCTGAAAAAAAGTACACCATTTTATTTCTTGGATAAGTTTGAATTTATGAGAGTAAATTTATAAAAATCTGTGGAGCGGTTTTAAAAAAAAGTTTTTTTTGAAAAAAAAATTTCAAAAAAAATTCAAATACGCCATTTCATAAGTATTCAGCAAATACATTTATTTATAATTTTTAGAAAAAAATTTAATAAGCAGTTTTCAAAATATTAATTTAATTTTTTTTTTTAGATGCTTTGAAAAATACAAAAAAATATTTTTCAAAAATATTGGTATGCAGTACAAATTGAGCTACCTACAACTATATATGTGTGAAATTTTTAAAGAATCAGTTGAGTCGTTTTCGAGATAGTCGAAAACAAAAAAAACGGTCCTATGGAAAGTACCATTCGTACCTAAAAAGCAACACTGATTTTTTTAAATCGAAATCGTTAGAGCCGTTTTTGAGAAGAATAAGCTTTAACGTAACGGTTAATTGGCAGGTACCGTTATTTTTTGAGCTTAAAAAAATTCCAATTTCCCCTCTGTACAATACCTAAAAAATCTATATACCAAGTTTGAAGCAATTCGGCCCACCCGTTTGGGCTGTAGGTGTCTATACATACAGACAGACAGACAGACATACAGACGGACAGAATTTTTAACTTTTTTTTTCAAGACGAATGCATAACTTGCCTTATTAGTACCTAAAATCGCAAGTAAAAAACTTTTTGATTATAAATATCGATATCATTGTATTTAAAATTAAATATTTCTTAACAACACTTATGTATGTTTTAAGTTAAAAATGTGTTTCCTGTCAGTTTTTAAATATGCACTGCAATTATATTTTTTAAATTGTAATTCATTTAAACCGAGCGAAGCCGGGTGGGTCAGCTAGTAACATTTAAATAACTAAATTACAAAAGCACACAACTTGGAATGGCAGACGCCGTAGGCCATGCTTATTTATGAATTGTTAGGCTATGGGATTACGAAATTATGTTAAATAAAGTCAATTTAAAATCTAAAAATCTTTCAAAAAAATCACAACTTGAAATCCTGTAAAAAGTCGGTTAAAAAGAAAACAGCAAACCAGTAATTCAAAACCGAATTCTCACTTTATAACTAGCATTTACCCGCGGCTTCGCTCGCGTTTCAGATGATCTAGAAGTAGCCTATAGCCTGAGGAGTCGTCTCTCGTATTTTTGCTAACTACTACTAGCCAATATGCTACTCCAGACTATAATCTATCTCTTTGCTAAATTTCATTCAGATCCCTTCAGCCATTCTGGTATGATTTCAAAAACTAAAACAAATCTATCCCACGGGAACCATACATTTTACCGGGATAAAAAGTAGCAAATATGCTATTGCAGACTATAATCAGTGTTGGATAGTTACGCGTAACTTTGAAATTTTAATTAGTTACACGTAACTAATGTAACTAATGTAACTAATGTAACTAATGTAACTAATGTAACTAATGTAACTAATGTAACTAATGTAACTAATGTAACTAATGTAACTAAATGTAACTAATTGTAACTAAATGTAACTACCCAAGTAACATGGTTGGAGCTGCTAGTAATTAAAATGTTCCTAAACAGCTCTTAAAGTGGAAGATGCCAAGCTCATGCTCCATTTCAAAGATATTTGCAGCTCTGGGGTTTTTTGTTTTAAATCTGTCTCTATATTGCAGTTTAAGAACAATTCTTAGCTCTATTACTTTAAAAAGCCTTTAGCTTTATAAAAATACTCTTTAACTTCGTTTATAATGGCTGTATTAGAGCTCAGCCGGTATTGTCTTCTTGTGCTTTAGATAAGCTTTTTAGAAGTACGAAGAGTCACTTTAGAGCTTAAATAGATCTGTTTGTGGTTAAGACAATCACAATCTCAATACAAAAATGTATTGCTATTATAAAACTGTTCTAAATTTTAAATAGAGCACTTTTGTGCTACCGCCATAATAGAGGAAGAGAGAGAGAGAGAGATTATAGTTGTTCACTTGTAGTATGAAAATGTTTGCCAAACGAATGAGTCGCTTCGTTTACCAACTTTGTTGTGTTTTTTTTTTATTTGTTAAAATACGCCTTGTTCATAAAAAAAAGACTCACAAACAATATAACATATTGGGAAAGTGTTTGCGGGGAATAGTTAGACTGTAGACAAATAAAACTGAAAACAAAATCAATCAGTATGGAAGAAGTTAGTGAACCTGCGGCACTTTCACAGACCAAGATAGAATAAGTTTTAATGGCTCTTTTAAGAAAATAAACTGTAAACTGAATATTGAATATGTTAAAAATTATGAAATTTTGTTAATAAATGTTTGAAATTTTTACTGAAGTGTTTTGAATTTTTTATGAAAAAAATAAAATACATAAATAATTTAATTTTCGTCTGATTGCTGTGCGTAAAGAGTTCACCTATTATAGAGCTGATTTAAAGCACTATTATACATTTACTAGTTCTTAAAAAGTTCGATAAGTGTCTGTTTTTTTTATTCAAATCAACTGGCACAATCGAATCCCTATTTAGAGCTTGTTTAAAACTTAGTAAAAACATCAGCCTTTTCAAGAATGTGGCATACATACTGTTTTCTTGTGTTTGTGTTATGAGCTTCATACGCGCTCCAAAAGAGTTCGCTGAGATAAGTACATTTGAAGATATTTTGTCACCAGATAATTTGTGTAGGTAAACAGGGTGTCATATGAAAAATTATAAAAATGACAAGTAACATTTTTTTTTTGCACTTAACACTACCAAAACTTTTCTAAGATATTAAAGTTAAAACCTCAACATTTTAAGGATTAAAATCTTTTTTTTTTAAACTAATTAATAAGATATTTGAATTTCCCTATAATAATAATTATTTTAACTATATGCCTGTAAGACTTAAGGTCTTTTGAATGCAAATGAGAAGGAATAGAAAGATAGGAAATAATTTTTGTTGGTACAACAGATTGAGAACTAGGTGGTATTTATCTCACGAAAATCCAACGGGTGGGGTCCAGTTGAAGCTAAGGGAATATTGTAAAATTGCCGCCCAAGCTGGGGCTCGAACCCACAACGGTAAATTAGTAAAGAAGCACTTATTGTACCCAAACGTTCCAAAAAAAAAAAAAATTGGACTTCATATTCATTCATGTCACTTTTTGACTGTTAATGTCCTTCTTAGTTTTGTACTTGTCAGTAATGAATAGAAAGATTAAAAAATATTTTTATTAAGTTCCACGAGACTAGGCTCAAAGTGAAGAATTTGAAAAGAAATGACAGGAATTACCCCTATAGTACCTACTATACTTTATTAGTAATCCTTCGCAGTCTAGGCGTACTCAGGTTATATACGTGTTTTCGCTCAAAATGTATGGACAAACTGTAGGTATATGAAAAGAAATTTTAACACCGCTAGAAAAATTAACAAATTAACAATTTGACCACAATGTTATAACTTATAAGCATATATGCATCCCATTTTATTACATATCCATATCCGTTTCCAGAAAAGTATGTCTTCATATTTGTACGCAAAATATTTTACAAACGCAAAACTTAAATGAAGTAAATATTAATAATTCAAACGCTTTGTTTACAGTATAGGACACCCTGTATTTTTTAAATCTGTCATATCGACTTGACATTTAAATATAGGTTCTCTTAGCTCTAGTGCAACAATACTTGGGTCTCACGCCAATATAAGGGCTCGATAGAGTATGAAAAATTTGCTTCAAAAATGGTGACTATTAAAAAGAAAAAACAATGCAAATAAGAAATATTTATACAAATTATTTGCTGAAAATCTCTATCTTCAAAAATAAACTTTACTAAACGTTCTTGACACTGAGTAAAACATTTATTTTAGTCTTTTCGACGTGATTTGTTAAAAAAATTTGTTTTTTAAATAAATAAAACTAAAAAATTATGCTATTTGATAACTTAATATTGATTATTTTGCTGGCGCATTGTAGTTTTTCCAGGTAACGTGTTAACATTTGTGAAAAATTTTAAATCGCACTAAGAATCCACTAGAAGTTGATCGTGGTTATTTATTTTTATTAATATCAAAATTGTTATCATATTCTTTTAGATATTACTGCAGGCATCGTTTTTTTTTTGTTCTTGCCAATAATAATAATTATTGATGGTATGCGAACATAAAATTACAAACACAAATAAAATCTCGTTCAAATACAATATTGACAGACTTTTTTTTTACAAATACGTATTATATCTATAATATGTTACTAACACTTAAGCAAATCGTTTTTATATTTCGACTTCTCAGCGAAAAGCCTTATAATTGGCTTTTGATAATGTTTAATAGAGCTAAAAGTGCTCTAAATAAAAATGTAAATGTCATTTTGTTTCTATTGTAGAATATGCAGGCGTTCATGCATCATGTTTGGAGCCCAAATCGTGCTTTCTTTTACTGAAAAAGAAGCTTTTAATTAGCAGTAAAGTGACAACAGCACTTACACTAATGCTATTGCCCACTACAACCGCTATGCAAGAACTAAAATGGAGCTCATATTAGCTCCCAAAGTCGAAAAAAATGCTCTAAATAAGGCTAACTACAGCTTTATTGGCGCTTATAAGGCTAAGTGAATTTAATATAGCCAAATAATGTAGCTTTTTAAGCGCTGATAGAGCTAAGAACGAACTGGAATTGTTACTTGGGTAACTATAACTAATAGAATTTTTCAAATACCAAAACTCACTTTTTATGTTAAATTGAAATTTGGAAGTTCCGTCCACAAACCCGATCTAATGACGATTGACTACACCACTGTTTTAGGGCAAAGCTGGATGATTGATGAATTGCCGTCGGGCCAGCTGACAAGGAATACATTTTTAAATTACTATATTTCTGCAAAAAAAAATTAATGGTATAATAAAACTATGTCCCTGATGAAAAGGAAATCTAATAAAATATTATATTCTTGGAACATACAATAGATTTTTACTTAAATTTAAAGTTTTCCCTTCTTTCTTGAGATTCTTGGGCATTTCTTTGTTTACTGTGATGTTTTTTTTTTTTTTTTTTTGTTAAATTCAGATTTGATCTCAAATTTTAGATTTGGCTCGCCCAAAGGAAATCAAACGAGATCTATTTTGTTTTACTTTTTGTATGGGTGCTTTTTGATAATTAATGTATGTTGAATCCTACAAAATAGCCTAAATAATTATGTTATTAAAATATTCACTTAATTCACGAATTCTACAAATATGTTATTAAAATGAAACAACACTTCTAAAAGCAAATGTCAAATACTGTGGTGTGTGTGCAAATATGTGTTAAATCTCGATTGAAAATGAGATTTAAGATTTGATCTGAGATTTGATCTTAAATGAAAAAATATGATCTGTGACCAAAAGAAAAACAGATTTTGATTTCTAATTTGACATTTATGAAGGGTTTACATTATAAGTGGATTCACCGGCGCAGGTGACTCCTGCGGGGCTTACACTTGCATGAATTTACCGGCGCCTGTAGCCGTGAAAGTAAGACAACCATTACCTCAATATTTGTTGATTGCCTTCTAGACATTAAAGGTAGATTTTGTTTTCTCACCAGATTTGTTTGTTTTTCTAAGCAGTTTGGCACTGACATTTCTGACACGTTTCAATTGTACATTTTGTTGGTACGATATATTATACCTATTTAGAAATTTCCATTTTCACGCAGCACTGTTGATAGAGTAAAAAAACTGTCGATGTAGGTGCTTGTCGGCGGCTGGATATACTTTTAACCTAACCTGGAAAATAAAACAAAATAGATCTCGTTTGATTTCCTTTGGGCGAGCCGAATCTGAAATTTGAGATAAAATCTTAGATCAAATCTGAATTTACCAAAAAAAAAAATCACAATAAACAAAGAAATGTCCAAGAATCTTAAGAAAAAGGGAAAACTTTAAATTTAAGTAAAAATCATTGTATGCTCCAACAGTATAATATTTTATTAGATTTCCTTTTCATCAGGAACATAGTAATTTCAATATGTATTCCTTGTCAGGATGAAACCAATTATTGTACATAATAAAATGTGATTTTTTTATTTTTTATTATTAGGTTAGAGTTAGTTTTATTTAGTTATAGTTAGTTACATTTAGTTACATTAGTTACGCCAAATATTGGGCGTAACTAATTCATATTAGTTACGTGTAACTAAACGAGTAACTTACTACATGTAACTTACTTGCCAACACTGACTATAATCTATCCCTGTGCTAAATTTCCTTCAGATCCGTTCAGCCATTCTGGTGTGATTTCAAAAATTAAAACAAATCTATCCCACGGGAACCATACATTTTACCGGGATAAAAAGTAGCCAATATGCTATTCCAGACTATAATCTATTTCTGTGCTAAATTTCATTCAGATCCGTTCATCCATTCTGGTGTAATTTCAAAAATTAAAACAAACCTATCCCACGGGAACCATACATTTTACAGTTATAGAAAGTAGCCAATATGCTATTCCAGGCTATAATCTATCGCTGTGCTAAATTTCATTCAGATCCGTTCAGCCATTCTGGTGTGATTTCAAAAATTAAAACAAATCTATCCCACGGAAACCATACATTTTACCGGGATAAAAAGTAGCCAATATGCTTTTCCAGACTATAATCTATCTCTGCGCTAAATTTCATTCAGATCCGTTCAGCCATTCTGGTGTGATTTCAAAAATTAAAACAAATCTATCCCACGGGAACCATACATATTACAGGGATAAAAAGTAGCCAATATGCTATTCCAGATTATAATCTATCTCTGTGCTAAATTTTATTCAGATCCGTTCAGCCATTTATAAAACAAATCTATTCCACGGGAACCATACATTTTACCGGGATAAAAAGTAGCCAATATGCTATTCCAGACTATAATCTATCTCTGTGATAAATTTCATTCAGATGAGTTCAGCCATTCTGGTGTAATTTCAAAAATTAAAACAAATCTATCCCACTGGAACCATACATTTTACCGGGATAAAAAATAGCCTATCTGCTATTCTAGACTATAAACTATCTCTGTGCCAAATTTTATCCGGATCCGTTTAGCCGTTCTGGCGTTAATTAGCAACAAACATCCAAACATCCAAACATCGTAACTTTCACATTTATAATATTAGTAGGATATAGTAGGATATAAGTTTGCTTAAACCACGTGTCACAGGTTCGTAAAAATTTTTATCGCTAATCAGAACATTTATCTACTTTTGGGCGTTGAGAACATTTTTTTTTTTAATTTTCTGGTAACTTTATTTAAAAATGCAATTTTTTAAGGGAAAACGGGGTCGTGCATAAGCATCCATACCATGCGATTAGCTTCCGAATCGATAGTTCCACTGCGGTTTCTACTCTTTAAATTCAATTGAAAAGGCTTACGGAAGCTTGTTCGGATTTTAATGCGTTTTCAGATAAATTGTATGAATTTTTTTGAAGATGTAGGGTTCGTAGATCCAGAACCAGAATATGTTGAATATGAAGAAAAATATATGACTTCTCATTCTGCAATTATTGAGGCAATTCAAGCCAAAACTCCTGTTTCGAATGATCATAAAGAGCCGACCGCGTCTTTAATCAGTGAATCTCTTGTTAGGCAACAGCTAGAGTTTTTGCGAAACTTCGAAGCAACAACATCACCGAAATCTATGCATCTAGTTGTTCCAGTTTTTAATGGCGATTATAAGGATTTTCCTGGTTTCAAAGACATCTTCCTCGGGACGAGATATGCAAGGGGCTTATCACAATATTCGCGTTTTATTGGACACAAGTCTCTATCATATCATCGCGAATACCAATAATGGGTGTTCCATCCACTTCCGCAGCTGTTACCAACGGTGTGGTTACTTTGAATGTATCTTTTAGTTTCAATTCAAACAACGTTGACATCTACTGCTATGTCATCTGCATCTCCAAATTAACTTAAATGCTTCCACTGGTCTGCCTCTCACATTTGAAAATAAGTCTTACCTTTCGCTTGGTTCAGCTAAGCCCAATCAGTAAGAAAGATCTTCTCTCAGTAAGCTTCGTCTCTAAGGGCCCACCATCCAAAGTGACATTTTCGCTTTTAGTCTTCGAAGTCGTCGCCATGTTTTTGTTATATCAGGAGATATAGAAAAGCATCACCCTTTTTATCGGTACAACAATAGATAATATGTCAAACAAATCACACATAAGAAAAACAATAGCAACAACAATATAAAGAAGAGCTTCCTGCATGCAACCCGAACATCAAACAGCAATTTAACACCAAAGCTTCAAAGCAACGAAGATGCAATTAGTCGGACGTACGCTTGATGATAAGCGAACACCCGAAACGCGTCGCACCTACGATAATTTTCTAATTTTTAAGTTGTGAAATTAAGTGTTTTTCTTTTAAAAACAAATAAAAATAGAAATAAAAATAAAAATAAACTTCATTATTTTCTTATCTTTATATTATTTTATTTTATTAATATATTTCGCTTGAATGTTCATGCTGCATTCATTACAAATCATTAATTTGCGTACAAGACAATAGAACAATATTTGCTCGCAAATCCTTCCAAACAACGCAAATGTGTTCATCAACGATTATGCCGACCGACAACAATAGGGCTTTCATTTTCTTGATTAATGTCCTCCCCACAGGATCCTCAACACTAAAAATATCTTCTCCTGGAACAAACTGTTCTGTTACTAGCTGGATGGTTTTAAGCACGATCTTAACATTGAAAAGGATCTGAAAGTAACGGAATTAATAATTAATACACATGATATTTGTTATCCGCACTTAAAACACTTCGTTATTCCGATTTAAACAGAACGACGAACGTTTTGTCTTCAAAATCTTATATCACCTCGGCATAACATTGAAACAAGCGGCAGTTAGCCATCTCTTGGTCCTCGATAAGCTGGTTTTCACAATACATTTTGCGAAAGACAATTTTATTTTCATATTAATTATGAAAAATGAAATAAAGCCGCAAATAGTTTGTTCAAAGTTAAATGAAAATGAGCCCCTAAATTCATGTTGGGGTCTTATTTCATTAGGGCCTTATTTCACTATGAAATAAAGCCCCACAAAATATATGAAATAAGGCCCCAAAAAATGAAATAACGTCCCGATATTGGAGAAATTTCGTTGTTATTTTTGTGTGTGCTTTTTGTTATGGGGCCTTATTTCATTTTTTTTTTGGTCCTTATTTTCTGGGGCCTAATCTCGCGGAGCCTTTACACAATTTTTATTTTAAAACTTTTAGACCAAAAAGAATATTGCCAAAGAGATATATTCTCGAAAAGATGAATAGATATAAAACAGGACTCGTTCATCTTTCCGAATTGTTCAATGTTCATGGCTTAGAACTGTGCAGTGGTCTTTTATGAGATTTTACTGTACATATGTATATGTACATACATATGTACATATTGTTCATGTACAAATAAGGAAACACATTTAATTACTTGAATGCACAAGCTTGCGTTGTTTCCTAATTAAAATTGGTATTTTTTCTGAAAAGTATCTACTGTGCAAGTATTTTGTCTGACAAATTTTACAAAGTGCATAGAATGGTGTGTGTTTGCAAATAGTAAAACCAAATAAGTAGAAACAGGCGAAGAGAAGCAAGGATCGTTTGTAAGGAAATTCAAATATTTGATAAAGTTTTTCCATACAAACTGGATACCATGCCTATGTTTTCTTGTTACACATTGTGATTTTCCTTTGAAAAATAAACATTTGTTTGCTGCAAAGAAGATTCATATAAATGCATCTTCCATAGAATTAGTCGTAGCACATGAAGAGGAAATTCTCTGCTTCCATAGGTATATTTAGTTATATTTAGCAAATCATATTTAGAAAATCAGAAAACAGAGCATTATTTGAGAATATTAATAATATATTTAGTAGATTGAATTAACGCAAGTATATTGTGCCTTTAATTTTTAAGACTTGTCTGTTGTAGGGGCTAGGGGGAGATTGTAAATACGAAAATTTAAACTTCGTAGAACCAAAACTATGTAAACTGTGCCTTTATTCATAAATTTTAAGTAAAACAATGAACTTGGTTGAAGCTCATAATGCAAGACTAATAAATCTGTCTTAAGTTAAAAAGTTTACTTGACGAGGGAGGGGGTTAAATAAGCTTGGATGGATGAAATAGCCAGATTTGCGGGTGGATTGAGGGCCAAATATTTGTAGCTGGACTTATCTGTTTGTAGGGTGAAAAGCGTTAAAAGCAAAAAGTGGTACACTCTTTATACGTATGAGTACTTTTCTGAGTTTATTTAAATAATTAATTGGACGGTACAAATATTTTGGACAAATCAATTTGACAGTATAAATATAATTAAGAAGTCAAACTCATTACTTAGTGTTCAAAATGTTTATATTATCGCTCTTTATCGTTTGTACTTCGTCTTTATTGAAAATCATTCAATTTAGGTAAATGAGAGTATTTGTTATCAACAAGAAACATTATCATTCTTTATGTCATTCTTAATTAAACAACTTACTGTCTCAACTTTTAAACGATATTTTTTATTTCTGGCAGCGACGCGCCGGGTCTTTTTTAGTTTTTTTTTTATATATTTTAAATACTCTTATGTTCTAACTATTCATTTTCTTAAATTAGAGCAATATAAATACTAATTCAATTTTATCATTGCATTCTGCAATAAACACCTGGCTTTTCCAATGACTTTAATGAATATTTTGTTGACAAAAGTAATTGATCGATTTTATTACACAACCTTTTGAAACTAATTGAACATTATTATTTTAAGAAAAAATCATTTTTTTATTTGGTTAAAAACAAATGGATCCTATGTTTTTTAAAAGCGATGTTTTTTGTTTTCATAATGATGTTGTCTCGAGAAGTTAAAGCTTGTTCTTTTGTTTTTTACACAACCTGTCTAGTACGTATATAACTGTCTAGTGAAACAAAACGACAATTTGCATGTTTATCACACACGGAGATTAATGGACTTTATCAAAAAATAGCATCTTACGTTACGCCGTTAGAACTAAATTTGCAATTTATATTTATTGTACAAAAATACAATTTAATTACGAGCTATTCGTTTATAAAAGAGAAAAAGAAAATCAATGTAGCTTACACTAATCAAAAAAAAAAAAAAAAAACTGCATTGGGTCATCTATACACACACACACTAACCCAGGAAGAAGAAAAAACTTGGAATAATGTTGTAAGTTTCGCTGTCCAACAGAAACAAATTCCAATGATTGACATCGTAGCTGACATTGAAGTAGTACTAAAACAGTGGACACAAGGAATGCAAACTTTTTTTTCGGTATTAATTGCTGTTGGGCAAAACATTAAATTGAAACAAACCAAAATAATTTAACACGGATGTAGGGGAGAGTGGGGCAAGACGGACCACTTAAGCTTTAGACACTCCTAAATTTTTTTCTATTCCTAAAAGTGAAGCAAATATTTTTTCAAATAATACTTCAACCTTTGAACTTCATCAAAGTATACAATCAAAATAGTTGAACAATTGTATTTAAAGATATACACAATTTTGCAACCTTATCTCAAAAGTCCGTTTTGCCCCACTTGCGGGGCAAAAAGGACCTTTGAATGGGGCAAATACAGGTATACAGGTATTTGGTATAAGGTACATACAAAAGCTAAGGTAAGTAGTTTGGGTTAAGACAAGAACAAAATCGTATGGCAGGGGGTCTACTATCCTCCGTTTAGTCGTTTAGTTTAGATTTAAATTGAAAAAAAACATATTAAAAAATAATGGTACCTCCAACAATGCCAAGTCATACTTTTTTGTAAAGCAAAACATTTCTTCTTTTATTGTTACTTAAAATAAAGTTATTTTGTAAACTTTTTTTTAAAAATTAACTTTCAAACTAAAAAAAAAAAATTAAATTAAAAATTAACTTTAAACTAATATTTTTTTCAAAATTTTACGTTATTAAGTACTTTTGTTGTTGTCAAAATTGAATGCATTTATTAGTTTTTAGTACAACACTAAAAACCGTATAGCTCTAGGACTTTTTGTTGCCAAGCTATTTAAAAACAACCGAACCTAATTTTTCATAAAAACACGAACGAATTAGATAAATGATCTACGAGTACGTGTGATGATAGTAAGGCCTGGTAGTCCGTTTTTCCCCACTACGTGCTGGTTCCATTTGCCCCATAAGGAGTTTATTTACAAAAAATATATTTTTTTTCTTAATATTATTTATTTACCTTTATTTCCAGCAGTTAAAGTAAACACTAACTATCAAAAACAAAACACAATGAACAAAACCTTCGGGATTATTAACCTGTGGTCTTGGGTGGGTTTTACAAATTGGAGTTTTTTTTTTTAAAGATGGGCCGTTTTCAAACTTTCATCATTTAAACCGCAACTAACTTCAGTTTTTCAATGAAACTAAGGGATGTGTTGGGAAAGTAGGTTTGTTATTTATTCTAACTATTGAAAATAAGATGGAGTTAAAAACCATGGTAAAAATCGGTTTGGTTCTTCTTGCCCGTGGTCCTTCTTGCCCCACTCTCCTATACAATGCAATCAAATTGCTAAACAAAGAAAATATTTTCTAACAAATGTCGATTAGGTTCGGGAGGCTTTGACATGCTAACGAAAATTTGGAAATGTCTTGAAATGCAAATACAATTTCAAATCCTTAAAACTTACATACGTTACATTATGATTTTAGTAATATAAAAGCATCAATAATCAATTGATTGATACAAATATTTTTAACAGAGTTGTAAAGTATCAATTCCTCTTACCATGAATGATGATTTGTCATCTGGCTTAGGAGGTTTTGACAAAGCGTGGAGGATTTGCGGCATGATTATTGTATATCATTTTAAAATAATAAAAAAACTAACATTGTTTTTTTGTTCAACAAATAATTATTTTTTGTTTTAAACATAATATCAATCCTTGTATAATAGTTCAACCTTCTTTTATTTAACGAGGTAGAACTAGTCTATAACAAAATTAAATTAACCAACAGAAAAAACACTTTGTCTTCGCGGAAACATATAATGATTTCCTGTGGCATGGTCAACACCAACCATCAGCATTGTGGCCAAACTGCTTCTTTCTGTGGATAAAACTCGGGAAACTTTTCTTTTTCAATTTTCAGCAATTACCTACAAGAACTATGAGTGTAAAGTTAGCGTAAAATTTTTAATAGAAATAAAATTACCCTTGGAGATTCAAGTATGGTTGTTACAACGGTTTCATTCAAATTATATATTTTTCGGGGACCAAACTGATAGGTATTGCTCATACAGCCACTTGAGATATTGGAAAAAAAAAGTTCTACCGCCAAAACGCCGGGCGTAAACAAAGCCTTTTCAGCTGGTTCATTATATTCGAAACATTTTCGCATGGAATTGTATGTATCTTAATATACTCTAAAACAAGTTGCTTTGCATGTTCATTATGTCAAACCAAAGTCTGAATATATTAAAATAGTAAAATGTATACCAAATTTTCGAGCAGCACTGCTTATAGATCCTGTTTTGTTTTGAATATCTTTAATGGCATTCTCAATCTCAACACTTGTTTCATCGAACTTGCGATGTTGATGTTTTCTCTATTCTCACTCATTCTTAAATGAAGTAAAATGTCGTTTTAAGACAAAAATTTTATTTTGACTTATAAAGCAGGATATGAGAATTCCTCCTTCAGCAAAAATGTCAAATCCTCTCTTTTGTTTACTTTCTTACCACAAAAATTAGATTAGATGGACACAAAAATAAAAAAGACTTCCACTTCGCTTATCTCCTAGACCATAGTGTGTAACGAAGTTACACCTTTCCTGCCGCCCCCTCCGCATCCGACCGCAATAACCAAATAACCGCCGCCACCAACCACCACAATAGTTTCAACGCCGCCACCGATCGTCACGATGATTCCATATAATTATTCATCTACGATGAATAATAGGACCATCATTACGTGACGTAACAACAACACAGCCTCCCAAGCAACCGCCGCCACCGACCGACACTCTAGTTCCACCACCGCCACCGAACGCCAAGAAGATTCCATACATTTATTCATATAATGAATAATCGAATCACCATGACGTGACGTAACACCAACACTGCATACTATTAAATAAATTCCGCCTGCCCCTCCACCCCGCACCGCTGATTTGGACTGCCAACCACTTCCTTTCAAGGACCTAAACCAGAAGAGCAGCCAAATTAATGCATCACTCAAAATGAATTACTCATTTGCAAGTATTTTTAACATTTAACTTTATAATTCACAGTCTCTCCTTTCAGTGAAATTCCATAAGTAGATGTGAAATTTGCATGGAAAATCAGACTCGATCTCCCATCCATTGGAAGAAGTTTTATTGCAAATAGAAAACCGGATAAGAGTTCTCACTAGAAGGTACGTTGCGGGGAATACCAGCAGAAACCTCACCAAATTTTGAAGCAAAAGTTTTTTGTCAGCTTTCCACTCCGCTGTTGGTCGTGGTGGATCGTTAACCGGCGTTTAGGCCACTCGATTATTGTCGTGGAGCCCTTCCTTTCGAGAGGAATCTCTACCGACCTAGTATCTAAGGTATCATAAGAAATGAATTGTAATCTTTTATTTTAAGATTATCAATAAGAATATGAAATAAACTGTTAAGAAAATTAAGATTAATAAAGATATTGTTGTTTCGGAGTTCGACACTCTTCAACCCTGAGTTTTTGCTTTCTTTTGGGAACAACCCTGGACATCCATGAGCTAACCTCAGCCTGAGTATAAAAAAGCATCACAAGTGATTGTTTATTTATCACTCAAACCAATCATTACTTACTTGGTTTTCCTTCGTTGAAAGTGCTTTCAAGGTCTTAGATTTTCAGAAAATTCCTGCTGTCAAATCCTTCTGACCTAACCCTAATTGCTTATGATTATGACAACAGTCTTCAGAGTATAATTAATAGTGGTCCTTAAAATATCGCCCGTAATCCATTAAATAAAATCAAAACAAATACCAAGAATCTATTACCAACACACTTAAATCTTTGGCCCAGCCTGGAAGATAGAAGAATGCGTATGACATTATAGCAAAGTGCCGCGCATATACCTACATAGTTGTCTTCCAAAACTCCAAGAGGATGGTTGGCGTTCAGTACCAAGTCTCAAAGATGCACCAACATACAATCCTACAAAATGGCTTATTAAAAAATTTAAAAATATGCGTTGTTTTGAAAAATTTTCGGTAAAAAAACTCCATTAACTTACCGAAAAATTGAATTGAATCAAAATAAAAGAAGACGAAAACCCTTTAACAAGATCGGCATATTTAGAGCTAACTACGCTGTGTATGAAGCAAATTTATTTCTGTTTTTGTTCAAAAATGTACCAACAAATATACGGTACGGCCATGGGAAATCCTTTGTCACCATTTTTATTTAATATTTATTTTATGCTCTTTTGTTGACAATTCTGTCCAATTAGTTTTTAGGGTTCCGTACCCAAAGGGTGAAAACGGAACCCTATTACTGAGACTTCGCTGTCCGTCTGTCCGTCCTTCACCAGGCTGTATCTCATGAACCGTGACAGTTAAAAAGTTGAAATTTTGACAGATGATGTATTATTGTATTATACAACAAACGTAATTTTTTGCTCGTTTTTGCTATGTTTGTCCGTCCATCACCAGGTTGTCTCTTTTCTTCTTTAAAAATGTCTGGAAGTCTGGAATTTGCAAATATAACTCTCTGTTAATTCTTCTTTTTGTTGATTTGCTACTTTTTCTTTACTCACACAAAAAGCTTTACCTACATCTAAATTCCAGAAATGCTTTTAAAAGAAAAGAAACAACCTATGTATGCTTTTAAAGCTCAGTTTTCATCTATTTGTGTTCGAATAAGAAAAAAAAAACGAATGTCAAATAAAGAACAAGAAGTCGGTATTAGATTTTCTTACCGACAAAATTTTAAAATCTTAAAAATAAATATAAATAATAATAACTTCTTATTAAAAAAAATTCTATATAATTGGCTTCTTGCTGCTTCTTCTTCTGCTGCTAATACTGAATCACTGAATTAATTATGAATTATTAAAACTAGTGTTAATCCTAAAATATTAAATTAAACTCACAAAAGAAGTACTGGGAGGTCTCGATCCGATTTTAAAGAAGTTAGCTATTATTCATTTATACATACATATTTATTTTTGAGACATTAAAAATTAATTGCAAATTTAATACTGACTTCTTGTTCTTTGTTTGACATTCGTTTTCTTTTCTATTTTGTTTTCCATTCGAACTCGAATTCGAACACGAATAAAAGAAAACTGAGATTTAAAAGCATACATAGGTTGGCTTTTTTTCTTCTTTGCGGATTTCTGGAATTCTTGAATTTACATGCATAGCTTTCTCTGTTTCTTCTTCTTTTTGCTGATTTGCCAGTTTTCTTTCACTCACACAAACAAGATCCTTTTTGGCGCGCTCTTTCCTAAACAAACGCACACCGATTTTCGGCGCGAGTAAAAATCAAAACATTTTGATTTTCGGTGTCGGTGTCTCGAACGGTGTGATCGTGATGTGTATGGGGATGCGCGCGCACATTTTATATTCAGTTGCATCGTATTTTGATTGAGTAAGGATTGCGGAAGATTTATTTAAAATGTTTTTACTTGCGATTATAGGTAGTTATGCATTCGTCGAAAAAAAAAGTTTTGAGATAACAATCAAACATGACATTACGATGATAGCGAAGACGAAAAAAGATGGTCTAAAAATTCTGTCCGTCTGTATGTCTGTCTGTCTGTCTGTCTGTCTGTCTGTATGTATGTATAGAGCCCTACAGCCCAAACGGGTGGGCCGAATTGCTTCAAACTTGGTATATAGACTTTTTTAGGTATTGTACGGAGGGGAAATTGAAATTTTTTTTTTTAGCTCAAAAAATAACGGTACCTGCCATACAACCGTTACGTTAAAGCTTATTTTTCTCAAAAACGGCTCTAACGATTTCGATTTAAAAAAATCAGTGTTGGTTTTTAGGTACGACCAATCATATGGCTGACAAAATTTTTTTGAAAATGGCTAAGAACGGTACTTTCCATAGGACCGTTTTTTTTTGCTTTCGACTAACTCGAAAACGACTGAACCGATTCTTTCAAGATTTCACACACATATAGCTGTAGGTAGCTCAATTTGTATTGCATACCAATATTTTTGAAAAATATTTTTTTGTATTTTTAAAAGCATTTTTTAAAAAAAATTTAAAAAATTAATATTTTGAAAACTGCTTATTAATTTTTTTTCTAAAAATTTTAAATAAATGTATTTGCTGAATACCTATAAACTGGCGTTTTTTAATTTTTTTAAAAAAATTTTTTCAAAAAGTTTTTCAAGAAAAACTTTTTTTCTCAAAAACCGCTCAACAAATTTTTATAAATTTATTCTCATAAATCCAAATTTATCCAAGAAATAAAATGGCGTACTTTTTTTTCAGCTCAAATTAGTTTAAGTATTTATTTAAGAATTTTGAAAAATTTATTTTTATCAAAATCTCAAACCGTTAGACCACTGTCACACATTAGAGCAAGTTCGTGCGACCCAGTCGTGCATTTTATTTTTTGCCGTTTTTATAGATAACTAGCTGACCTACCCGGCTTCGCTCGGCTAGACAAATCTTAGTTTCATACGGATTAAATGAAATACAATTTAAAAACATAAGCGAGAGCTACAGTACGTTTGCAACGAACTGTTGGATACCCTATTCCCCATATTTTTGTATGTGCATGCGTCTGCCTCCCACAAACAGCCGATGTTTCAGAAACAAAATTCTTCTTTAGCAGACAGAAAAAAATTCAATACTCGTAACATTAATTTTATGCGGTGTGATGTTCAATTAGTGCAGGCGCAATAAAAAAAGGAGTGCGCCACGCCCAAAGTTAAAACGTTTTATTGCCAAGGCAATTGTTATGAGCTCAGTGACATTCAATTTTATTCTTGCAGATCGATTTGAACAAAACAAGACAAAACTTAAATTTTTAAAAATTAGATTTGGAATGGAAGTAGCGATTATGGGTGTTTTTAACAATTATTGGACCACACTCTGCTACGTAACCAAGGAATATAAATCCAAGTGTTCACCTGTTTACTTCAAAACTGCGACCGATAGTTAAAAAACGTTAAAAAAATTAATGCATTGTACGACTTTTGACGGAAACGCCCCTCAAAAGTGGGCGTGTCTTAAAAATTTGAAGCACTAACTGCACTTTTGTCAGTATTTAGGCATAATAAGACTACAGCTGAATCGAGTAGTTTTTAAACAATCTTACCTGAACAAAGGTATTTTACCAAAATCACGCCTTTAAAAGTGGGCGTATTGAAAAAATTTACAAAAGAAAATGTAGAGATATATTTCTCAAATAACGAACGGAAGGAAAAAGATTTAAATTAAACATTGGAAATGCCTTAAATTCTTAAGGCTACGTTTTTCGTTCTTTCATGAAAAGTAGGCGTAAGCCACGCCCAAAATTCAAAAAATTTCTTTTCATACACAAACCTTTTCGTTTCTATTAAGAGACACAAAATGTTGGCTTGCGGATTAATTATAAATACCGTTTATTTACAAAAACAATTTTTTTATAGTTTCTAATGAAAAGTGGGCGTCAGCCACGCCCAAAATCAATTTTTTTGACTTCATACACAAGATGTTTATGTGCCAGTAAGACCCACAAAATTTAATGTTTTTCGCTTTAATATAACAATTGTTATTTTATAAAAACAATATTGATGGTTTTGTATGAAAAATAGGCGTAAGCCACGCCCAAACTGAAATATTTTTATTTGATTGGAAGAAAGTTTACCTAAAGCTTACGTGTGCAAAATTTTAGCGTTATGCTTTTATCGTAACTGTACAAAAAAACATAATTTAATTTTATTAAATTGAGGTTGTTCAACAAAAATGGCGATTGTGGGCGTGTTTGTGGGCGGATTTTACCGGTTCAAGAACTTAGCCTTACTCTTGAACCAAAGATTATATATACCAAATTTCAGCTTTCTAGCTCAAAAATTGCGACCTCTAGAGAGTATACATACGGACGGACGGACGGACGGACGGACGGACGGACGGACGGACGGACGGACATGGCTAAATCGACTAGGCTTTTGATTCTGAGTCAGAATATATATACTTTTCTATACCTAACGGTATTATTTCTCTATGTTACAAACTCCACACCAAATACAATATACCCCATTCTATGGAATAGGGTATAAAAATCATTTGCGCAACAATAATCGTCGCTCTGGTTGCGTGATGATACAGTTGGCGGGTGATTTCCAAAACAAACACTTCCCGTGATTCTGAAACCAACAGCGGCGGATGAATTAAACTCATGTCTCAAGCCATTATATTTATGGAGGTATGAGAAAATCATTCCATTGAGTGTGAATATGCGAGTGTTCTTTGGATTTGCCTGGCATGCCTCCTTCGAAATCTGCACGCCCCTAAACTGCGCAATAGAACCCAACCGATTGTGACGAAGCTTATGAACAATTTGATAGTGGCAAGGATTTTAAAAGGGCCGTTCAAAGGAGAAGAATGTCGAATTCCGTGAATTTCCTTCACTTCAACCGATTTGCCGTCAGCTATTATATGTGGCATGTTCCCGAGTTGGGAAACCATCATCACTCTTTAATTACGCTCCGGATCAGAAAACAAAATGTTGTATATCATGCAGCTTTTAATTGAATACAATTAGTTTTCTTATATAATTAATTAATTAATTTAACAATTTTTTAAATGAACCATTTACATTACTCAAGAGCAACATCGTTTTTTGTTTTCGCATTTAAAGCATAAATAAACAATAAGGATGGTTTACAAACTCGCGAACATCCAACATAAAGTTGTCCGTGAGAAAAAATTGGAAACTCTAAATGTATACCACATACTTGTAAAGACTGTCCTTGCGATTTGTTAATTGTTATAGCGAATGCAAGACGAATCGGTAATTGCAAACGTTTAAATTCAAATGGCAAATCAGAGGGAATCATGAGAATTCTAGGAATAAGCACATCTTCTCCCTTATATTTTAAAATTAAAACAGTTGCTCCGATAACATCGTTCATTAATCGCTTTACTGCTAATCTAGTGCCGTTACAAAGTTTTGGGTGATTAATATTTCGAAGCATGATAAAAGGTGCACCAATCTTTAGCTCCAAAATATGGGGTGGAATCCCAGTTAAATGCAAAGAATTTAAAAATTCTGTAGGATAATTTACAGCTTCATATGTTGATTTGTGATGGTGTCTATTGATTTGTACACAACAATTTCATTTGGTAATTTCTTAAGGATTTACGTGTTAATTTCATTTACGGCTTTGTTTGTGCCAGCTAATATAGCTCTTTCACTTAACCACGAATTCATTTTATAGTTCTGGGCAATGTTTGGAAATACATTCTGTGCCAATTCTGTTTTAGATTCCGTCAAACGGCAAAAATTGTATGGCAATGTTATTAGACCATAAATGTTATCAATATTCATTTTGTCGTTGCCCATGTCCAACAATTGTTTCGAAAACACGGCCCCTGTAGAATCATTTTGCAGTTTAACTCGCTCGTTTACAGTAAGTTTGAGTGTTTTCACATACTGCCACAAATTTGAAGATTTCAAGCATGCATTCAACTCATCAGCAGCAGTAGACCTAGGTATAACAGGTAATGTTTGCCTAAAATCACCTACTAACAATATCATGGCACCACCAAATACACGTTGGTTTCCTCGTAAATCTTTTAACGTTCGATTAAGGACTTCCAATGATTTCGTGTGAGCAATCGTGCACTCATCCCAAATTATTAACTTGATTCATTTAAATTTTTTTATCCCAATCTGAAAAATATAAAAAAAAGTCTAAAATGAATGATCAAAAAAAAAAAAAATCTGATGATGTTTTTATTTTACCTATATCCAGAATTCTATCTTCACATACTTCACCGTTATTCACCAACTTTTCTTTTATATTTAATAATTTTTGGTCCATTATAATTTCCTTAATTTAAGATAAAAGTAATGAACCGGATTCTAGTTAATGTCCGCAGATTAAAAACTTATTCCAATTTTATCAAAATTAAATTGACAAATAAAAAATTCAAATATTTTTTTACAATTATGGGAAAAACACTTGTTATGTCGACAAAAATGCAGGATCAAAAGAACCTCGCTACCGCCTTATAGTATTTTAACCAAACACCTTCGTCGACATCCTCAGAAGACCGTACCAAAAGTTTTGTTAGTTATATGACAAAATTCACTAAAAATGCATTTTGCGGTTTACCGAAATTTGACCAATCTTTACAAAAAGACCTTCCTCAATAGGATAGCTAACTTTATAAAAAAACATTAAAAAATTCTGCCCAGCCATTCTCGAGTTTATCGACCCCGAACATAAGGCAACTTATTTTTATATATTAGATGATACGGAACCCTTTGTGCGCGAGTCCGACTCGCACTTGCCCGTATTATTTATTATTCAGTTACCATGATGCCATATCTTCATGGAAAGCCACACAATTGAACAACACGTCCGAGTGATACAAATTTATTATCGAAATGAGTTTTCAGTTCAACATGTAGCCGCCATATTGAATGACCCTATGCAAGGAGAGCTATTGTTGAATGTTGATTAATTGTTAAAGGTCTTTAAAATTGATTATATTTAAATTTGTACATTTTTACACAACCACAACGTTAATAGCTAGGAAGTGTGGCTTACCAACATCTTAAATATTTGTTATATTCATAGATAAATCAGTCACATTGTTGCCATTTTTACTTGCGATCATAGGTACTATAAGGCAAGTTATGAGATAACAATCACACATGACATTACGATGATGGAGAAGTCGAAAAAAGTGGGTCTGGGAATTCCGTCCGTCTGTCTGTCTGTCTGTCTGTCTGTCTGTCTGTATGTCTGTTCGCGCCTCTGGAGGCTGAACGGGTGGGCCGATTTGCTTCAAATTTGGTATTTAGGATTTATTTGGCCGTCCCTCGGAATAAATTTTTTATTTTTGCTCTAGGTCCAACAATAACAGCACCTGCAATACAATCTTGAAGACAAAAATTGAATTTTCTCAAAAACGGCTCTAACGATTTTGATAAAACTTTCAGAATGCTATTTTTGCAAGAAAATCTATCTTTTGGTTAGAAATTTTTTTTCAAAATTTGTCTAATAACGGTACCTCTCATAGAACCAGTATTTTCAAATCAAATTTTCTCGTAAACTATACATTCGATTTCAATCAAATTTTGGCCACAGGAAGTCATTCATAATTTTATTAATATGGCATTTCAAAATTTTCAAAAACTTTTTTGTTTTGATTTTTTATAATTTTTTCAAAAAATTTTTTGGTTTTCGAAATATGTTGGAAACGGGTACAAATGTAAACTACAGATTGCCATATATTTGCATACTCAAATAAATTTCAAAATATTTTTTGAAAAAGTTTTTCAAAAATAACCTTTTTTAAAAAAAACTGGTCCAACGATTTTCAATATTTTTTTTTCCTAGATTGACGTATAGCTTTGAAATCTTATTGCATACTTAGTTTTTCCGAGAAAACTCTTAAACTAATTTAAAAAATAAAAGAATTTTCGAAATTATTTAATTTTTTTTTAATATCCATATATGCAGCCACTACGCAATTATTGAACATAAGAGCAAGTTCGTGCGACCCAGTCGTGCATTTTATTTATTAGTGGAACCCGTAAATGTAATGTGCAAAGACTTAAATGATTTATACCTATTATCTTATTGATTTCAATATGTCTAAAGACAGTCTTAAAAAGAAATTATTATCTTGTTAAACGCTTCTTTATATTTTTTCTGTAAAATGTATTGTTATTTGCCATTTTAACATATTCGTTTATTGTAGTACCTACCTAATAAAAATTTTAACATTTTAAACAACTTAGACATCAGTCTGTTGTTGAAATATACAAACAAATAATACAAACATATAAGCGAATTTATAGACACTGCATAGTGTATAACGTGACACACATTTTTAAAATTCTCAAGTCAATCATAGTTCGTCATGTGATGCTGGTGATTTACATTCATTTCCGCATTAATTTGGACTCCCCAATTAATTCTTATGCAACTAAATAATTATCTCTTTTAAAGCCATCAACGACAAACTTCGACTTGGAAAAGCTAGACCAAAAATCAAAATATAATATTTGTATTGAAACAATTTATTATTTGTTATTATTTTTTTTTTTTCGACAGATTCTATTGGTACGAATAATTTTCCAAATTGATGTCGCACAACACCCATCAATGAATAAAATTATCATATTTGATTAAATAAATGTTTCAGCTGTTTGATTTTCATTATTGAAAAGCATTTACAATTTTTCGTTACACGTGCAAGACGAAAATAAATCTTTCCAATTCAAAGGACATTACAAATCTATAATCGATGCGATGGAAGGAGCAGAGATATACTATGCTGTCATGGTGTCATATCATTTAAAATGAAATATATTCGTTAGAGTCTACTGGTTTGGAAGACATTGTTCTCAGGATGTGCTATCTGCTTGACTTGTTTAATGCTATGATCAACAGGAAATTGAAAATCGAAACAGAAGTGTTGATTTGAAGTTCCGAAATGATTCTTTTTACACATGAATGACTTTTTTCGAGCTATTATTTTCTGTGATTTCTTAACTGAAGTCATACACAGATGTACAATAAAAGATTACTTGTAGAAAGTTGTTAGGATTCAATTTATTTGATGTTGTGTCAATTTGAATAGCATCCTTCCTTGATTATAATTGCACAGAAACACTCATAGCAATGCAAAATAACTGTAAGTCAGGTGTAGTGACTAAACAAAAGGAAAAACTTGAAGGCACTTGGAATTCAATTGTTCATTTCAAACAATATGTTTGATTTGTACATAAATGTATATTATTGAGATTTATTTTTAAAAGAATATTTAAAAAATATTTTAATTTTGAACTATATTGCCTATTTGTTTTTTGGTTTTCGATAACACTCATTATTTGAGTTGTAATGAATGTCTCCCGTTATGTATAGAATTCTGTTTAACACATGAATATATGTACCAATATTTTGAGAAAACAGATACAATTCTAGGAACATCGATTTTACAGATTCTTATCATTTTAATAGAATAATGCAACTCAGCAACTAAGAGGAACAGATATTTTTATTTGGATGGAAGGATACGAAAGAAATTTCGCTCGAAATTTTTTAACATGTAATAAAATTTAAGCTAAAAAAATAAATAAAGTAAAGTAAGTAAGAAACTCGAATTAAAAAATACGACCTCATCTTACAGCGAGATGCACGAAAGAGTTAACTATTTCCACAATAAGAACTGCGAAGAAACAAAATGCGAATTGTTGGTATGAAAAAAAATTAAAGCAAATAAAAAACAGAAAACAGTAGGTATATTATGCCAAATAAATTAAAAACATTTTATGGCATCCGTTTAAATTTGAATGTGAACTTGCATCATACGGCGTTCGTTCACATTGAAGTGATGGCTGTAGTAGTTCTCATTTGAAATTGAATTAACGCCCTTAGTGGATTATGGCGTTAATTTGCATTTGAAAGTGAATTAACGCCATTATGGCGTTAATTCGTATGGCTCTAATACACAGTACCAAGAAATAGTTTTAAAAATAATGCTCATCATTTTATTTTAACAGAAACGTCTGATAATCTTGTCCAGGACAATAATTTCCCCTTTAGTTTTGAACTCTTGAAGTTCACAACTCAATCTATAACCGATATGTTCCAATACGCAGAATCCTTATTGTTATCCTAGAAGAAGAGCTTTTCACGTCCATATGTTTACCGAATTCAAGTTCCGAGCAAAATACTTAAGCAATTAAACATCGAATATTTTTTTGCACTCTAAGTTCAGTTGAAACAGAACTGTCCATCTGGTCAGAAGTTATTTTATTTTCTGTGTTTTCGCAAGCCTACCACATGACAGATTAATTTTTTGGAAAGTAGATCATATCTTTAAAATACGACGTAACTGTCAGAACAACAACATCATTAAAAAGTAAATAAATTGAAGCGCTGAAGAAGACGACCTTATTTTTGTTGTCATGTGTTTGAACAGATAGCCAGCTTCGAGATTGCTTAAGCAATTCGCTATATGCTTGGGCAATTTGTTGTTGTTTTACTAAGTGAATATAAAGAAAACTAATATAAGTACAAATTATAATTCATTACATCGATTAAGCTGCTTTTAAAGTTGTTCATCTTAAACACTTTTTTCGTTTCAAAAAACATTTACATTTTAAAAACAGAAACCAATACTATAGAGTCAAACCTCTTCTTCTTCTTTTTGTCGTTTGTTAGTATTGGTTTGACAAAACATGATTGCCCGGGTCAGTTTACGATCATTTCTCTTTTTTTTTTTTTGTCTTTTGACCCCGATATGTCTGGCGATTTCCCTAAATGTTAAGATGTTTAAATTTGTGAGTCAAAATTCTAAAGTGTAAACGTGTTTTTTTGACAAAAGCATTGGAAAAATAAAAGCAAATAATAATAACATTGCTTACTAGTTTTGTTTTTAAAAGCGTCAACGTCATATGTGTCGAATTTTCACCAAGTAAATCTTACATAATTTCGAACAATACCTATTTGTTATCAAACTAACAAAACACAGCAAAAGACAACAAATATTTTCTTTCAATTGTGGGCCCATGATAACCTTTTATTGAATAGAAAATTTCCTGTAAATAGTTTAGTATGCATGCCGTGGCAGAAGCATTTTAACCCTGTTTTTATCATGTGTACTGAACATAGTACTTTTTGGATAACATTCGTTTTTGAATATGGATAGATGTCCCTTAAGCGCTTGTGCAGTATTTTGCTCTGAGTGTCCCGACGATTGTAGAAAGGTAAATGTGCTTCTTTATTTTGTTATCCGAACTTATTACATTTTACGAAGAGAAAAATAAAAAAGTATACTTTTATATTTACTTTTTTATTCTTGATTCTTTGATTGATTTATGCGATTTCTATTGATTTATTTGTATTAAAAAGAATTGAAGGTCGAAATCAGCCCATTTTGTTATTTTCACTTGCGATTATAGGTAGGTACTATAAGGCAAGTTATGCATTCTTCGAAAAAAAGTTTTGAGATAACAATCAAGCATTGACATTACGATGATAGCGAAGACGAAATAAGATGGTCTAAAAATTTTGTCTGTCTGTATGTCTGTATATATAAACACCTACAGCCCAAAGGGATGCCCGAATTGCTTAAAACTTGGTATAATCTAAGTATAGATTTTTTTTTGGTATTGTACAGAAGGGAAATTGAAATATTTTTTTAGCTCTAAAAATAACGGTACCTGCCATAAAAACGTTACGTTAAAGCTAATTTTTCTCAAAAACGGCTCTAATGATTTGAATTTAAGAAAATCAGTATTGCTTTTAGGTACGATCAATCATATGGCTGAAAAAAAAGTTTTAAAAAAATGTCTAAAAACGGACCATACGACCGTTTTTTTTCTTTCGACCATCTCGAAAAAGGCTCAACCGATACTTTAGAAATTTCATTTTATATGGGTGCAGGTAGCTCAATTTATACTGCATAACTGCATACAAATATGTATTTAAAAAAAATTAAAAGATTAATATTTTGAAAACTGATTATTAAATTTTTCAAAAATCCTACTAATATTATAAATGTGAAAGTTACGATGTTTGGATGTTTGTTGCTAACTAACGCCAGAACGGCTAAACGGATCTGGATAAAATTTGGCACAGAGATAGCTTATAGTTTGGAATAGCAGATAGGCTATTTTTTTTATCCCGGTAAAATGTATAGTTCCCGTGGGATAGATTTGTTTTAACTTTTGAAATTACACCAGAATGGATGAACGGATCTGAATGAAATTTAGCGCAGAGATAGATTATAGTCTGGAATAGCATATTGGCTACTTTTTACCCCGGTAAAATGTATGGTTCCCGTGGGATAGATTTGTTTTAATTTTTGAAAACACACCAGAATGGCTGAACTCATCTGAATGAAATTTAACACATAGATAGATTATAGTCTGGAATAGCATCTTGGCTACTTTTTATCCCGGTAAAATGTATGCGGTTCCCGTGGGATAGATATGTTTTAATTTTTGAAATCACACCAGAATGGCTGAACTCATCTGAATGAAATTTAGCACAGAGATAGATTATAGTCTGGAATAGCATATTGGCTTTTTTTAACCCGGTAAAATGTATGGTTCCCGTGGGATAGATTTGTTTTAATTTTTGAAATCACACCAGAAGGGATGAACGGATCTGAATGAAATTTAACGCAGAGATAGATTATAGTCTGGAATAGCATATTGGCTACTTTTTATTCCGGTAAAATGTATGGTTCCGGTGGGATAGATTTGTTTTAATTTTTGAAACAACACCAGAATGGCTGAGCTCATCTGAATGAAATTTAGCACATAGAAAGATTATAGTCTGGAATAGCATATTGGCTACTTTGTATCCTGGTAACATGTATGGTTCCCGTGGGATAGATTTGTTCTAATTTTTGAAATCACACCAGAATGGCTGAACGGATCTGAATTAAATTTAGCACATCGATAGATTTCTCTTAATTTTTAAAATCACACCAGAATCGCTGAACGAACCTGAATAAAATTTAGCACAGAGATAGATTATAGTCTGGAATAGCATACTGCCTACTTTTTATCACGGTAAAATGTATTGTTCCCGTGGGATAGATTTGTTTTAATTTTTAAAATTACACCAAAATGGCTGAACTCATCTGAATTATCCAGGTAAAATGTATGGTTCCCGTGAGATAGATATGTTTTAATTTTTGAAATCACACTATATTGGCTGAACGGATCTGAATGAAATTTTGCACAGAGATAGATTATAGTCTGGAATACAATATTGGGTACTTTTTATCCCGGTGGAATGTGTGGTTCCCGTGGGATAGATTTGTTTTAATTTTTCCAATCACGCCAGAATGGCTGAACGGATTTGGATGAAATTTGGCACAGAGCTAGATTATAATCTTGTATAGCACATAGGTTTCTTTTTATCACGGTTAAATGTAGGTATGGAATTATAAAGCTATACAAGAAGAAGAAGCTAGAATACAATAGACGGCTCCTCAAGCTACAGTCTACTTCTTGATCAGCTGAAACGCGAGTGAAGCCGCGGGTAAAAGCTAGTTATAAATAAATGTATTTGCTGAATACCTATAAGCTGGCGTTTTTTATTTTTTTTTTTTGTTGAAAAATGTTTTAAAAAGTTTTTCAAAAAAAAAAAACTTTTTTTCTCAAGAACCGCTACCAAATTTTTATAAATTTATTCTCATAAATTCAAATTTTTCCAAGAAATAAAATGGCATATTTTTTTTCAGCTCAAATAAGTTAAAGTATTTGTTTAAGAATTTCAAAAAATTTATTTATGTCAAAATCTCAAGCTTCAAGAGCACTATTACACATTAGAGCAAGAGTTTCTTATTAAATTAACTTTAAATATAACTAACCAATATAAAACCAAAATAGCTACTCACCATAAGGAATGTTTGAGTTCTAACAGTATTAAAGCTGTAAGATATAATTACACACATAAATATGTATATATGATCAAAAAATAGTAATAACAATTCTCTTCGAATAGTCTGGGAGCCCGCGGAAGTAAACAAGTGTGAATTGGCTCGTCGTTCAAACAGTGGTGAAGCATTCAATTTAGCTTTCTGTGTCATCAAAATTAAGACCTTTTGGTGTCAAGAGCGTTTTGGTTTTGAACTTGCAAAAAATAATGGTAAAATTACTTATTGGCTTGTTGTTGATCTTTTCTGGGTATGTTAATTAAAATCAAAGAATGTCACAAAAGTAAAAGGGACAATGTACCGCTTACAAGTGCCGAAAGATGCAATCAAATTTCTTAATTTGATCAATCATGAGCCAGATTGATATTTAACATATTTATACAATATACATTACATTATTAATGATGCAAAACACATGTGCTTACAGTCTACCTCCGGGACAAATTACTTTAAGCGCTCTTTAAAGTCAACTATGCTGATATATGGGAGCTAACTTTAAGAAATCTTTAATTTTTAAAACGCAGCTGACATCTTGTAGGGGATATGAAAAATATATACCTTAGGAAGATTGAATAATTTCGTTTGTCGTTGTGCACTAATGGCAAGTTTAATAAAACCGTTAAGACCAGATTTCTGTTATCATCTGTTAGCCAAACACTAAAAATAAAGTTTTCTTCAAAGTCTTCTATGTATTATGTACATATATAACATACAGAGTAGATTAAAAAGACCGATTAATTCTACTATCATCGATATGTGATCATATTTATTATTCCCATTATTGTCATTGAAGGTTTATGAACAATAATGAACGAACAAAAATTTGCAGTGTCAAAGAAACGGATCTTCTAAAAAAAATATCATCTTTTAAATAGCCTTGAACATAATTATTTTTACACACTTCAATTTTAATATTTAAGTCCAAATAAGACATTTGGCTGTGCCGTCTGCTCCTTATTAACATGCTCCATCTTTCTTTTACATTGCTATTCAATATGCCTTTTCACTCCATTAGGGTCATCACATTAATGGCCTTATAAGTTCCTACGCTGCCATGCTGCTCAGGACTGGGGATGGAGACTTCTTTGCATTTGTTCTTTTTCCGAATCACTCTAATGACGTCATTTATACTTGGACACAATTATTTTCATACTCTGTGTAGATGTGTACTTTCCATGTACATTTCCATTTCTTGCATTTCGTGTTGGTTTTGTGTCGTTGTGTAGTTTAAAGTCTTTGTGCCTTTTTCGGTTTTTTTTTATACATAGCTATTGCAAAATGAGGTTAGGATGCACCTGCTTGTTGGAAACCATTTTCTTGTGACTTTCAACTCTTGGAAGAGTCGAGTTTGTTATTCTGTTTTGTGTTTATTGAAGAAAATAGCAGAGTAAAGGTAGGAAAGTAGAAAGGTAAGTGTATATTCAAGACTTTTTGTTAACAAAGAAAAATTCAGAAAAGCCAACAGCGCCACTTGAAATATAATTGCTCGAAGTACAGAAATTGAAAAAAAAAGTATTTTCGGGCGTACGACGACGTGTTAAAAGGAGTAAGGTCAGGGAGAAATAAGTTTTGAGGTTATTGTGAAAAGAAAATTTATTTTAAGGGATACTTTAGAGGATCTTGGGTGAACGGATATTTTTGTATATCAGTGGCTACGTGTTTTGACTAAGAAAGTAGAATAGTTTACAAAATTTAAAGTAATAAATTTAAAGCGCAAGTGCTTGTTGGAAGTAGTCTGTCCTATTTAAGGAGGAGGAGTTGATGTAGTGCTGCACAGATTCAAAATTTATACTTCCAAACAGAGAACAAGAAACTGCACCCTCACGGATCAATGCGTTAGCATATATACTCGTATATGCTATTGGGAATGTTTGTATAATAAACTGCACACTTTTGGGTCGCACACACTTGTTCTAAAGTGTGACATCGGCCTTGGGGCTTCAATTTAAAACAAAACAAAAATATAAATACATACTATACATACATATATAAACGGAAACATCATAATATGAATTTTTTTTAATCAATTTAGAATCACAAGTTAAAATTTTTTTTTTTTTTAATTAAATAGACCAGTTTTTGGCAAGGAACATTAGAATGATGATCGAAAGCTCAGGTTCTTTGAACGAAGCTGCTGAACGTAGAATAGTATAATTTCGTATCCAATTCAAAAAACTGCTAGTGCTAGTACTAAATAAACTCTAAACAACAAAAAATCTAAGTGCCATTTTCCTATGTTGAAGTCATAATTTTCTGTTTTTCTCAGGTCCTTCCCAAAGCATTTCCATTATTGCTGTTTCATCAGCTTTGATAATGTAGAGAGTCTGATCAAGCTTTGCGCATATAAAATGTTGTACTTTCTGGATCCCGTTATGACGCTGCTTAAAATCTGTTTCAAAAAACCAATCCTTGATTTTATGAAGCCAGAAATAAATAATATAATAACAACAAATATTTCACCTGTAAACTTCATATACGCATACATCAATTATTATCGTAAACGTATGTAATGCAAAATCAAATTACATTTCTAAAGTGAGGGTGAACACATAAGGAACAAAATACATCTTAATTAAATGTCCGAAATGGTAATCTAAATCAATTTATTGTTTAAATGACAAACTTCAAGATATCTGACCACCACGTTATTTCTCTAACCTAGTTAGTGTTGACTTGATTGTAATTTTCTATTCCACCCTAGTATGCAGTACAGAAATGTAAAAACGGTTTTGCTAAAAGCTTATTTGCAGCGACAGAAAAGACCAAAAATACAAACACAAACAAGCAGACAAACACACAAACAGACAAACAGACAAAGAAACAGACAAACAGACAGACAGAAGGACATCATTTTGAGATCCATTCGACTTGTCATGCCTTGTTTGATTGTTTACTAAATTTTTTTTAGCACGAATTCAGAACTTGCCGCATAATACAAGTACCTAAATTATAATCGCAAGTAAATTCTTATCAGAACTGAAAAATAAGATTGTGCTTTCCTCCATGTTTTCGGGTTGATTTTCAAATTTCCTTTGAATTTCCCTGGAGTTCAAAGTCAAATTGATATGAACGTCCTTTCTTGGTATATATTGTATAGGTACTATCTGGGAGTTATCTGTGATTTATTCAAAAGAAATGTTTTTTGAAAGAGTAGAATGAATACTCTGATTTTATGGATATTCTATCCCTTTTTTATTGATTTGACCTCTGCCGCTGTGTGATTGATTGATAGGAATGAAACAATTTTTTAGGGGCTTAGGAAAGGGTAAGCTATGGGAATTGAATGAGGCATGTCTGAACTAAAGGTTACAGCAAAGCATGACACATTGATGATAGGGATGCTTAAAAAGTTAGTCTTGTTGATATATCTGAATAAATTATGTACTGAGAACATTTTAAAAGGAAAGATGAGATTTGAAATGTTAAGCATCTAGAGTTTTTAGAATATATTTTGGAAAGATATTTCACTTTTGCTCTGTACGATATGGGTTAAATTACTTCGAAGAACTTTTCATTATCTGATTTATTCCTGTTAGATGTTCTTTTGACTAATGCAAAGCACATGTCAGTAATTATTGTAACCTAACGTTTGTAGGTGAATGAAGTAGAACTTTTTTTCTTAATTGTAAATTTTGTGGACATATAAACAAAACTATTTCAAAACATAAACGAAAGTTACAGTACGTTGGCAACCAACACTGTTGAATACCCTATTTCCTATTTTTTATACTTGCGATTATAGGTACTAAAGGCAAGTTATGCATTCGTCGAAAAAAAAGTTGTGAGATAACAATCAAACATGACATAACGATGATACCCAAGACGAAAAAAGATGGTCTAAAAAGTCTGTCCGTCTGTATGTCTGTCTGTATGTATAGACACCTACAGCCCAACCGGTTGGGCGAATTGCGTCAAACTTGGTTTATCTTTCTATCCTATCTGTCTATTCCTTCTCTCTCCTCGTTCGCACATGTTCATTATAAAGGTATTAATATCCCTTTGAGTGCGAGTGCATCATAAAAAAAAACCGTACCTGCCATATAACTGTTACCTTTAAGCTTAATTTGCTCAAAAATGGCTCTAATGATTTTGATTTAAAAAAAAACTGTGTTGCTTTTAGGTACGACCAATATTATGACGGTTTCCATAGAACCGTTTTTTTTTTTTGCTTTCGACTAGCTATGCCGAAAACGACTCAACCGATACTTTCGAAATCACACCTAAATAGGTGTAGGTAGTTGAATTTATACTGCATACCAATATTTTTTAAAAATATTTTTTTGTATTTTTAAAAGCATTTAAAAAAAGAAGTTTAAGAAATTAATATTTTGAAAACTGCTTTTGTAAATTTTTTTTAAAAATTATAAATAAATGCATTTGCTGAATACCTATCAACTGGCGTTTTAGAATAATTTTTGAAAAATTCTTTCAAAATCTCAAGACCACTGTCACACATTAGAGCAAGTTCGTGCGACCCAGTCGTGCATTTTATTTTATAGGTATGCGTCCGCCCCTCGCAGCTAGCCGCTGTCCAGCGCCAGAAACAAAATTCTTCTTTATCAGACAGGAAAACATACAAAGTAGAGATGTTTTTATGACAAGGCAATTACTATGAGATAAGTGACATTCAATATTTTAGGCTTGCAGCTCGATTGAAACAAAACAAGACATAACTTGAATTTTTAAAATTTAGATTTTGAATGAAAATCGCGATTATGGGTGCATTTGATAATTGGCTATTTTTGAACCACAACCTGCTAAGTAACCAAGGAATACAAATTGTAAAGTTCACCTTCTTACCTTAAAACTGCGGCCGATAGTTAGAAAATATTTAAACTTTAATGTATATTACGACTTTTGACGGTTACGCCCCTTAAAAGTGGGCGTGTCCTAAAAAATTGTAAATAAAAACTAAGCACTTACTGAGCTTTGATCGTTAGGCTTATGGTGCGTGTAAAACTGCAGCTGAATCGAGTAGTTTTTTAACCTGAATAAAGGTACATATTTGATAAAAATCACGCCCTTAAAAGTGCCCGTATTGAAAGTTTTTGCACAAACAAAATTTAGAGATATATTTTTCATACAACGAACGAAAAAAAATGGTTAAAATTCAATATTGGTACCTTACATTTCTAAAACTATGTTTTTTGTTCTTTCATGAAAAGTGGGCGTAAGCCACACATGAAATTCAAAAATTTCTTGTTACATGTGGGCTTGTGGATTTATTATTAGTACCGTTTATTTGCAAAAATAAGTTTTTTTTTTATAATTTCTGATGAAAATGAGCGTCAGCCACACCCAAAATCAATTTTTTTGTTGCTTTTATACAAGATGTTTACGTTCAACTAATACCCACAAAGTTTGAAGTTTCTTACTCGTATATAAGCATCGTTGTTTTATTAAAATAATATTGATGGTTTTGTACGAAACGTGTGCGTCTTCAAATTTTTCGGGCTAGGCTTATGTCGCTGTACCTTCTTCACCAAATGTTGTCTTCTCGGTTTACGCAGACAGGACCATAAATCGTACGCAGAACTTTTTTCTCGAAGACTCCAAGTGACTTTTCATCCGATTGGGAGAGAGTCCATGCTTCTGGACCATATAACAGGACCGGGATGATGAGTGTTCTGTACAGTGTTTCCAGCGATTAGCAAGAGTTATTCTGCGCTTGATTTCAGCGCTAATGTTGTTGCCTGTGCTTACAGCAGTACCCAGGTAGACAAACTCATTGACTACCTCGAAGTTATTACTTTAAATGGTCACGTTCTGACCAAGTCGGTGGTGAGATTGGACTTTTGTTGCTGAAAGCATATACTTCCTCTTGTCCTCATTTATTTTCAGTCCCATTTCGCTTGCAGCTGACTCCATAGTAGTGAAGGCGCCGGTTACTGCTCGAGTTACAAGAACGAATGATAGAGAAAAACGTTTAAAGAATTTATTTCGTAAAGGTTGCTTCTTTATTCGACAAAGCATAGAAATGAAGTGACTGTACAATGTTATTCATTTGGCTTAAAACTAACAAGCTAGAGTTTATGTGAATTACAGTTACAGAAAAGAGAAATAATTTAAGAGAGGCAAAATAAGTTGTTATTCCAATAAAAGTTCAAGGTGATGAATGACAATGAAATGATGATCAAATGCTGCTTTCGTCTGCTATAACATTAATGGTCCGTTGTTTGATGAGAGATTGCAGTTATTATTAGGTTCTCTCTCCTCCGATGGTTTTAGGGCACATTTGAAATTAAAGCAGTGTTGTTAAAAATGTAAGCTTTTCAATTTGTCCATCTTGATGATGATATCGAATATTGTGTAGGGCTGCTGTTATCGATGATGTATAGTACAACACGTAACTCTTCCCCCCAAGGAGTGGGCTTTAACAGGTTGGAAGGTTAAAGTTCGCCTGTCTTATGTTGTTCTTATCAAAGCACAGTATCTTTTTAAAAGGATTATAGGAAAGGAAAACTGGACAGTGAGCCCTATCTTATGTTGGTTATTCGGAAAGGAAAGGGAAAAATTGGAATATAGGATGTTTGCTCATTCTTTAGATTAGATATATGTTTTTTTTTTTTTTTTTTTTGAGGATAACAGAAATGTTTCTTCAATTTTTTTTTTTTTTTACGTTACCAAAATTTAAGTAAATTAACGTTTTTTTTGCTTTTTGTTTGTGTACTTTTCTTTTATTTGTTTCAATCGTTATTTTATTATTTTTGATTACTCTGTGTTCTATTTGTTTTGGTGCCAGTTTATTTCTTCTGTCATCTTTTTCAAATATTCGATCTCCAACTTTAATTGTAGGAGGTATTTTGCGCGTTTTGTTACGGTTTTGTATGATTTTTTCTTTAAAATCTAAGCTCCGTTTGTGAGCTAAGTCCTTTAATAGTTCGTATGTTTGTATATGTTGTGTTAGGTAGTCTTGTGCTGTGATAGGTTTCGTTTTACTCGGAAAATAATCATTTTTGGTGATGTGACCATTTAATAATTCAAAGGGAGTCATTTTGATAACAGAATTAATAGAACTCTTATAACTTATAACTGCCTCATCTACAATTTCACTTATTGGTTTTTGCGGAAAATTTCATTTTATAATTCTAATCAGTTCTGTTAGGGTGGAATGAACCCTTTCCACAGGTGAATTTCCAGTTGAACTTTTGGCACATACTATGTGTAAATGTATATTATAAATATCTAAGAATTCTTTGAAAAGTGAGGACAAAAACTCACGAGCATTATCTGTTATTACTTTCTCAGGACAGTGGCAACACATGTCTAGCGACAAAACGGATTTGGCCAAAGCTGGATTCAAATCGCTCTAAGACTTTGATCTCTCTGAGCAGACGGCACATTAGCTCCATTATAGGTGTCATTACAGGACACTGCCTCATAGGTAGACACGCCATAAGACTTAGCGTGTTCGCAAACGACTTTTTCAGAAGTTGTATGGACGAAAAGGAGGAAGAGACAATTGTCCATCTTCTTTGTACATGCCCTGCACTAGCTCACAAAAGGAAACTCCATCTGGGAACTGGGAGCATACTTCTTCAACGATAGTAGCGATCTGTCTAACGTGGACACTAACTCTCTTTTAAAATTCATTAGAAGCACAAACTCGTTCTGAGTTACTAGGGGGAAACACCCCAAACTCGTGGTATCACAACGGTCCTCTTATGGACTAAGTGTGCTGGTCTTTTCAGCCAACAGCCACTTTAACCTAACCTAACCTAACCTACTTTCTAATCTAATCTATCTATTACAAGCGGTACCCGGCGCGCGTTGCTACGCCCAAAAAAAAAAAAAAATGCACGACTGGGTCGCACGAACTTGCTCTAATGTGTGACAGTGGTATTGGGGCTTGAGATTTTGATAAAAATATATTTTTCAAAATTCTTAAATAAATACTTAAATTAATTTGAGCTGAAAAAAAAGTAAGCCATTTTATTTCTTTTATAAATTTGAATTTATGAGAATAAATTTATAAAAATCTGTGGAGCGGTTTTTGAGAAAAAAAGTTTTTTTTGAAAAACTTTTTGAAAAAAATTTTCAAAAAAAATTCAAAAACGCCAGTTCATAGGTATTCAGCAAATACATTTATTTAAAATTTAAAAAAAAAATTTAATAAGCAGTTTTCAAAATATTAATTTTTTAAATTTTTTTTAAGAAAATGCTTTTAAAAATACAAAAAAATATTTTTCAAAAATATTGGTATGCAATACAAATTGAGCTACCTACAGCTATATGTGTGTGAAATTTCGAAAGAATCGGTTTAGTCGTTTTCGAGTTAGTCGAAAGCAAAAAAAAACGGTCCTATGGAAAGTACCGTTCTTAGCCATTCTTTAAAACTTTTTTTTCAGCCATATGATTGGTCGTACCTAAAAAGCAACACTGATTTTTTTAAATAAAAATCGTTAGAGCCGTTTTTGAGAAAAATAAGCTTTAAAATAACGGTTGTATAGCAGGTACCGTTATTTTTTGAGCTAAAAAAAAAAATTTCAATTTCTTTTCTGCACAATACCTAAAAAAGTCTATATACCAAGTTTGAAGCAATTCGGCCCATCCGTTTGGGCTGCGATCTTCATACAGACAGACAGACAGACAGACAGACAGACATTTTAGACCACCTTTTTTCGTCTTCGCTATCATCGTAATGTCATGTTTGATTGTTACCTCAAAACTTTTTTTTTCCAACGAATGCATAACTTGCCTTATAGTACCTATAATCGCAAGTAAAATAAAATGCACGACTGGGTCGCACGAACTTGCTCGAATGTGTGACAGTGGTTTAGGGGCTTGAGATTTTGATAAAAATAAAATTTTCAAAATTCTTAAATAAATACTTAAACTAATTTGAGCTGAAAAAAAAGTACGCCATTTTATTTCTTGGAAAAATTTGAATTTATGAGAATAAATTTATAAAAATCTGTGGAGCAGTTTTTGAGAAAAAAAGTTTTTTTTGAAAAACTTTTTGAAAAATTTTTTTTAAAAAAATTCAAAAACGCCAGTTTATAGGTATTCAGCATATACATTTATTTAAAATTTTTAGAAAAAAATTTAATAAGCAGTTTTCAAAATAATAATTTTTTAAATTTTTTTTTTAAAAATGCTTTTAAAAATACAAAAAAATATTTTTCAAAAAAATTGGTATGCAATACAAATTGAGCTACCTACAGCTAAATGTGTGTGAAATTTCGAAAGAATCGGTTTAGTCGTTTTCGAGATAGTCGAAAGCAAAAAAAACGGTCCTATGGAAAGTACCGATCTTAGCCATTTTTTAAAACTTTTTTTCAGGCATATGATTGGCCGTACCAAAAAAGCAACACTGATTTTTTTAAATCAAAATCGTTAGAGCCGTTTTTGAGAAAAATAAGCTTTAACGTAACGGTTGTATGGCAGGTACCGTTATTTTTTGAGCTAAAAAAAAAATTTCTATTTCCCCTCTGTACAATACCTAAAAAAGTCTATACACCAAGTTTGAAGCAATTCGGCCCACCTTTTGGGCTGTAGGTGTCTATACATACAGACAGACAGACAGACATACAGACGGACAGAATTTTTAGACCACCTTTTTTCGTCTTCGCTATCATCGTAATGTCATGTTTGATTGTTATCTCAAAACTTTTTTTTTCGACGAATGCATAACTTGCCTTATAGTACCTATAATCGCAAGTAAAAACACTTATGTGTATTTAATGTCAAATTAAATTTATTTATATATTTTATCTCAATGTTAGCGGATAAGCAATATTTTTGGTCGTTTTGGTTGGTGTACAAATATACAAATTTTTGGCATACACACAAAGTGCAGTTAATTTGATTGTGAAACTGAACATGATAACATTGATAAATTGTGGCTTGAATATTTTGCTGCATTTGACAAAAATTTGGGAAAATAAAATGTCATTTGTTGTGCGATTCAATTCCTTTTCCGATGTTCAAAAGTTGTTTGGAAAATGTTTGGGTGGACGATTCTTGCAACAAATGGACACGCACGTTCGTTGAAAGTTTGATTTTTTCGACTCAGTTCCATAAATATGATGCTTTTATTCAACGAAAGGAAAAAATTTTTATAAAAAAGTTGAACAAAACCTTTGCCAAAAGCCCGCATTTTTCGGTCTTCCACCCGGGAAAAAAATCAAAAAAGAATTTAAAAAAAAACTGAACCAAAATTGTTAAAAGCATGCATTTTTTTCTTTCCACCCGATCGGCACGAAACCTTCACAGAAACCATCCCTGGACTAAACTATATTAACCCCGAAAATTTCATAAAGATCCATTGGGTGGTTTCCATTTTTATATATACATATATAGATAGATTATAAAAAAATTGAACCAACAATTGTTAAAAGCTTGCATTTTTGTTTGTCCTTCACTCGATCGGCCATTCCGGAATTTTCGCTGATATTTCAAACAGCAAAAAAATGTATGAAAAAAATCAAAAATAAAAAAAAAAAAGAAAATCATCCAACAAATGTTAAAAGTCTGCATTTTATTTTTGTCTTCCACCCGATCGGAATAAAACCTTCCCAGGAACCATCCCTGGACTAAACTATATTTACCCTGAAAATTTCATAAAGATCCATTGGGCGGTTTAAGAGTCCATAGACAACATACCTACATACAAACATACACACATCCATTTTTATATATATAGATTCCACCCGATCGGAATCAAACCTTCCCAGGAACCATCCCTGGACTAAACTATATTTACCCTGAAAATTTCATAAAGATCCATTGGGCGGTTTAAGAGTCCATAGACAACATACCTACATACAAACATACACACATCCATTTTTATATATATAGATTGAACCAACAGTTGTTAAAAGCCTGCATTTTTTTTTTGTCCTTCACTCGACCGGCCATTCCGGAATTTTCGCTGATGTTTCAAACAGCTAAAATATGTATGGAAAAAATCAAAAAAAAAAAAAAAAAATCATCTAAAAAATGTTAAAAGTCTGCATTTTATTGTTGTCTTCCACCCCATCGGAAATTGCGGAGTTTTCGCTGATGTTTCAAACCGCTAAGAAATTTATGAAAAAAAAAAAATGACCAAAAAATGTTAAAAGCCTGCATTTTATTTTTTTCTTCTACCCCATCGGAACCAAAATTTCATAAAGATCCATTGGGCCGTTTAAGAGTCCATAGACAACATACAAACATACATACATACAAACATACACACATCCATTTTTATATACATACTAGCTTTAAAGCACCCGCTTCGCAGGGTGCGAAATAACTACAAACAAATCAGTATAGCTTTTTATGTATGATCATATGGCTGGAAAAGAAATAACCAACAATAGCTTAGAACGGTACCGCCTATAGGAATAGTGAAAACGGCTTAAACGATTCTTTCGAAATCAAAAACCTATTATATACATAGATTTAGGTAGTTCAATTTGTGATGCATACCAATATTTTTATTTATGTTTTTTTTGTATTTTTGAAAGCATTTCTTAAAACTTTTTTTGATAATTTGAAAATTTCAAAAAAGTTCTTTTTTTTCAAAATGATAAGTAGCTATACGAATATGCTTAATTCCTATGACTTGGTGTAGACATTTGATTTTTTTTTTAATTTCTAAAAACAACGATAAAATAGTATTGTACACTGTGGCGTATGCGTACTATAATACTTGTCCGAAGGGCAGAACAACGTTTGCAGTTAGGGGTTAGGCTACAAAATACAAACTGCCGTAAAGCAATTGTTTGTGTATTATAATAGAACATAATGTAGGTTCTAAGGAAATAATAATTTTTTTTTTCGTCCATGGGTCTTTATTTATATTCTTTCTTCGTTTGATTTTTTTCTTTTTTTTTTTTAATAATAAAAATTCTTTTTGTACATTTTTTTAACAATTTTGTTTTTTCACTTCCTCTTATGTAGTACATTTAGTTTACAAAATATTTCGTTCTGATGAAAAAAAAAACGAATTACATATTTAGCCGCATCAAAATTCATCATCTTAAAGGAATGCACATGCACAATGGCGTCCAAACACGCATTGGAAGAAGCTCGTTTGATCGAACCTTAAAAGGTCTGCGCAATTATTTGAGAATTTATGGTGGCGTTATTATTTTACTATCCGGCGATTTCCGCCAAACACTGCCAGTCATTCCAAGATCGACTCTTGTTGATGAAATAAAAGCTTGCCTCAAATCATCAAATCTGGGTGCTTTGCTTTGCTAACCACAAAAAGCGAGCGAGCAATTTTGGTGGCTTAAACTTTATAATTCAGAATCAAATCGTTTCTGTACACTGCATTCATTTAAATCTATTGACTCAACAAACGAAGTTGAAGCCACTTATTATCTAACTGAATTTTTAAACTCCTTGGATGTTCCTGGTTTACCACCGCACAATTTACAACTGAAGCCGGGCTCGGTAGTCATCATGCTTCGATATCTAAACCAACCAAAACTATTCAATGGAACGCGATTGGTGATAAGAAAACTGATGAGTAATGTGATTCACGCGACGACGCTCAAAGGAACATTCAAATATTAGTTAATTCTTGTTCCGAGGATTCCAATTGTCCCAACGAATATGTCCTTTGAGTTTAAACAAATTCAGTTCCCAATTAGTATTGCCTTTGCCATAACTATTAACAAATCACAATTCCAATATTTGACTATATATGGCCTTAACTTAGAAAATCCATGATTTTCTCATGTCAGTATTGTACGTGGTATTTTCACTTGTCGGCAAATCATCTGCTTTATTTGTTCTTGTGCCTGATAAGAAAGCAAAAAAATGTTGTATATCAAACTAATATATAATTAAAAAATTATTGAATTTAAATTTAACTTAAATTTTAATAAATTTTACTCAAGAGCTTTTTGATATACAATATTTTTCGTTTTTCCATCGGTCAAAATTATTAAGGCAGATAGTTTGCCTACACGTGAACATGCAACATACAGTTGCCCATGCACAAATATTGGAACCTCTAAATTGATACCGCATATTTCTAAAGATTGGCCCTGTGCCTTATTTATCCTTATGGCAAAAGCAAGTCGTATCGGAAACTGAAGACGTTTGAAATCGAAGGATAAATCTGGTGGAATCATTGGAATCCTCGGAATCAAAACAACCTCACCTTTGTATTTCCCTTTTAAAATTGTTGCTTCGATCACATTGTTCAACAACTTTTTTACTGAAAGTCTGGTACCATTGCAAAGTCGAGGTTGATTAATATTGCGTAGCATTATTATCGGCGCGCCGACTTTCAATGGTAGATAATGTGGTGGTAACCCAGGTAAATCAAGAGAATTCAAAAATTCAGTAGTATAATTCACCGCATCATCTTGATTCATAGCTGTGTCGATTGATTTATATGCAAAAAATTGAGTTGGTATTTTATTAAAAATTTCAATGATATCTCCATCTAATGCTTCCAAAGACTTTTTGTTTGCCATCGTACATTCATCCCAAACAATTATACCACATTTCTGTAAAATGTTTGCCATGCCTGAGTTCTTAGAAATTTTACATGTAGGTGTTTCAGTAGCATGCATGTTCAATGGCAGCTTAAGTGCAGAATGTGCAATTCGTCCACCTTCCAGTAAAGTTTCTGCAAATCCAGAAGAAGCGAGTGGTAATGCAATTTGGGTTACTGATCGTATGGTCGCTAGAAGTAATAAAATGAGACATGTTTTTCCAGTTCCACCAGTAGTCCAATCGACAGGTACTTTTAGTTGAAAAAATGTCAAAAGTTAATGAAACTTGGGGATTTTGTTCAGGGATAGTAAACTAACATTTTGCTAGGTTTTGGACCTCGAGGGCCCTGTGCTAAAAAGTGGGGGGGGGGGGGGGGGGGGAACTGGAAATTTTTCGACGTTGCTCCGGTTTTCCCTCAATAACTTTTTTTATGGCAAAAACATATTTGATTTTTTTTGTAGAGCATAAAATTTCCTACGATTTTATTAAGACAAACATCTTTGTATGTCAATTTGTTATCGAGATATGGCGCTTCAAAAAACAGGTAATTTTTCAAAATTTGCCAAAAAATGCAAACAAATGAAGAATTCGGCTTAATTTTTCGGAAATACCCAAATAATCATGAATTTTTTGTTTGTATTATGGTTCCTCGTTAAAATCACAAACTTTCTTAGAGCGTTAAATTTCAATGGTTCAAAAATTGTTGTAGGTAAAGATTTGATTTTTTTAGAGCATAAAATTTCCTACGATTTTATTAAGACAAACATCTTTGTATGTCAATTTGTTACCGAGATATGGCGCTTCAAAAAACAGGTAATTTTTCAAAATTTGCCAAAAAATACAAACAAATGAAGAATTCGGCTTAATTTTTCGGAAATACCCAAATAATCATGAATTTTTTGTTTGTATTATGGTTCCTCGTTAAAATCACCATTTTTCTTAGAGCGTTAAATTTCAATGGTTCAAAAATTGTTATAGGTAAAGATTTGATTTTTTTTAGAGCATAAAATTTCCTACGATTTTATTAAGACAAACATCTTTGTATGTCAATTTGTTACCGAGATATGGCGCTTCAAAAAACAGGTAATTTTTCAAAATTTGCCAAAAAATGCAAACAAATGAAGAATTTGGCTTAATTTTTCGGAAATACCCAAATAATCATATGGTTCCTCGTTAAAATCACCAACTTTCTTAGAGCGTTAAATTTCAATGGTTCAAAAATTGTTGTAGCTAGGTCAATTCTTTACGAAGAAATGGAAAAAGAGGAGGGAGGTGGAAATGCAAAATTTTCGACCTTGCTCCGGTCTGAGAAAATCCAAAATTTGAGGCGGGATAAAACGAAATAATTTTTTTTTTTTACGAATGCATAACTTGGCTTATAGATAGCAACCGTTTTTCTTCAAACTGCTATACACCAAGTTTGAAGAAAATCCGTCAGGTCGTTTAGGCTGTAGCTGGAAGTGAAAAAGCGCACAGATGCACATCCGCACACCCGCACAGACAGACCAACGGACGGTATGGCGAAAACCACTTTTTTGGGCTTCTCTATCATCGTAATGTCATGTTTGATAAAAACCTCCATAGAATTGGTATATTGTATTTGGTGTGGAATTTGTAACATAGAGAAATAATACTGTTAGATATAGAAAAGTATATACATACATATGTATATTCTGACTCAGAATCAAAAGCCTAGTCGATTTAGCCATGTCCGTCCGTCCGTCCCTTTGTCTGTCCGTCTTTCCGTAGGTATACTCTCTACAGGTCGCAATTTTTGAGCTAGAAAGCTGAAATTTTGGTATATATAATCTTTGGTTCAAGAGTAAGGCTAAAATCTTGAACTGGTAAAATCCGTAATTTTTATTCAAAATCTAACTTTTAAAAATGTATGTTTTGTCTCGTTCGGTTCAAATCGATCTGCAAGCTTAAATTTCAATGTCACTGAGCTCATAGTAATTGCCCTGGCAGTAAAAAGTCTCAACTTTAAGCGAGGCACACGCCTTTTTTATTACGCCAGCAGTTATTGAACATGGGCCACACAAAATTAATGTTATTGATTTTTTTCTGTTTGCTTAAGAAGAATTGCGTTGCTGAAACTGGAACAGCGGCTGGCTGCGGGAGACGAACGCATACACATACAAAAATATAAAAAATAGGGTATCCAACAGTTTGTTGAAAACGTACTGTAGCTCTCGCTTATTTTTTTTTTTTTTATTTTGAAATATTAAAAATCAAATAAATTTTATTGAACAAAATTCCAATAAATACTAAGAATAAATATTACTTGACAGTGGAAAAACTCTTATAAATGGGCTACAAAAACTTCTACATGACGGTTTTAAATTTTTTTTTTCTTCTAAACCATCTACACTATGGTCCCTTTCATTTAAAAGAATATATATAAAAATCCACCCATCCTAACTCTAGAAATAAGGTCACACACAAAATTTAAATTGATTTTTATATATATAGATATAGATAGTTAAAAAGTTTTCATTGTGTACAGAATAAACATCTATATGTAGAATTTCTAAGGGTCTTGACGGAGTTTCGGTTAATTCAAATTTCAGAGGTTCTACTAAGCGTTCATACTTCTACTTTTGGCAGATTATGCAGTCGTTAATTATTTTTGATACTAAGTTTTTCATATTAGGAAAATAAAATTTTCTTTTTATATGCGCTATACTTTCTGATATTCCCCTATGATTAGATTTTTCATGGTAATTTCTAATAATTTGGTCTTGTTCATCATGTTGTGTTACATCCTGTAATAAGGAAGTACTTCTTACAAGTTTTAAAAGGGCATTGTTAAAGAACTTCAAATAAATTTCTTGAACGACCTTAAAGGTTTTGTCGTCTGCAAGAATGGCAGTTACTCTCTTGGTGTTAAGATAATTTTTAAAAATTTCAACCATAACATCATTGTTGCAAATATTGTTACTCTCTATTCGGTGCCTTTTCTTTTTTTTAAAGAGGATATTCAGAGTCGCATAAAGTTTTTGTCTATTTGGATTTTCTGTAAGAATAATCTGGTTCGAAAACTCGTTAAGAGGTCTCTCTGAAATTGGAATACCATCGTCGACTTGTTCTTGAGCAAGAATGGATTGTACTTAGATTTTCCAGCTCGTCGATGTTATTTTCAGTAGATAATCAATCTTGACTTTCTGACTGTGGTGGATTATATTCATTGATGTGAATTTCAACTCGGGATAATGCATCGGCATTCGAATTTAATTTTCCACTTTTATGTACAATAGAATAGTTAAATTCTTCTAAATTTAAGCGCCAACGAACTATTTTAGAATTTTGTTCTTTAAGTGAGAAGAGCCAGGTTAATGGCTTATGATCTGTGACTATTGTACATTTTCGACCATACAGATAAGGACGAAAGTATTTTGTAGACCAATAAATTGCCAAAAGCTCCTTTTCAATAGTACTGTAGCTTTCTTCAGACTTTGACAAGGTGCGACTTGCATAGCAAATCGGCTTGTCTCACCCAATTGGTCCTTGTGATAAAACTGCACCGATTGCAATGTTACTCGCGTTAGTAGTAAGATTGAATGGTTTCGTAAAATCGGGATACTGCAAAATTGGTTCGTTACATAAAAGATTTTTCTTAGCAAAATCCCTAATAAACTTCCTATAATATCCAAGTAGTCCCAGAAATGATTTAATTTGTTTTGGAGTACGAGGAATAGGGAATTTTTTTATGGCAATAATTTTATCCGGGTTTGGTTTTACACCTTCGGATGTTACCAAATGTCCAAGAAAGGATATTGAAAAGACGATTATATCGTCCATGTAAACGAAACACACTTTTCCCTGCAAATCTCTAAGAACTTGGTCCATTACCCTTTGGAACGTAGATGGCGCGTTCTTGAGGCCAAATGGCATTCTAACAAACTCGTAATGGCCATTGTTTACAGAAAAAGCAGTTTTTGGAATGTCTTTTTCGTCTACTTGTATTTGGTGGAACCCGGACGCCAAATCAAGGGTACTGAAATATATTGATTTTCCTTATTTGTCTAAGATATCATTAACATTTGGTATAGGGTAGTTGTCGTCAATAGTTTTCTCATTCAATTTGCGATAGTCTATGACTGCACTGTTAAAAATTTTGGGATATTTTTTAATACAGCTCCTGTATTACAACTGTATGCAATACACAAAATATTACTTTTTAATATTTTCAAATTATTACATTTAATTTTTATATATTTCGTATTAAATTTTAATGTTTTTGGATAATTTTTTTCATTTTTAATTTATTTTGGATTAAATTTTAATATTTTTCTCTTAAAGTTACTATATGTAATACAAAAAGATTAGAATTTAATACATTTGGAATTAAAACCAAAATTTAATACTGGTTTTCCTACATTTTAATACCCTTATTTTGAAAAAAATAATACAATTATATTAAAAACGAACCCTCATGTATTACATTTGAATACCCTTGCATTAAAATGTAATACCCGTTTGTATTACATTGTAACTGTATTAAGATGTAATACTGTTTGTATTACAGTCTAATACCCATGTATTAAAAAGTAATACAATTTTATTAAAAACAAACCCTCTTGTATTACATTTTAATACCCTTGTATTAAAATATAATACCCGCCTGTATTACATTTTAATATACTTGCATTTAAATGTAATACCCGTTTGTATTACATTTTAACTGTATTAAGATGTAATACTCGTTTTAATTACATTCGAATACCCATGTATTAAAAAGTAATACAATTTTATTAAAAACAAACCCTTCTGTATTACATTTTAATACCTTTGTATTAAAATATAATACCCGCCTGTATTACATTTTAATACCCTCGTATTAAAATTTAATAAAATTTTATTTCCTAGTCTATTGGTGGGTCGATGAAAATGGTTTGTATAGTTTTTAATTTGATTTATTCATTATTATCTTATATTTTGTATTCCAAGTCAAAAAGTTATACAGAAAGTATTTCTTTTCGATACTTTTCGAATTCATCTGAATTTCCATATTTTTTCAAATGTTAATACAAATCCATAAAATTGTATTAAATTTTATTTTTTTCTTAATATAAAGATTTATTAACTTTAAATATATAATTCTATTAATTTTTTAAACAAAATTTTATTATTTTTTAATAAAAAAATTCATAAATTTAAAATACAACATTTTATTAATATTTAATATAAAATTGTATCAATTTTAAATATAAAATTGTATTAATTTTTAATGCAAAGTTATATTAATTTTAAATATAAAATTTTATCAATTTTCAATACATTATTTTATTACTTTTCAATACAATACTTTATTAACTTTTAATATAAAATTATATTAATTTTTAATATAAATTGTATTAATTTTTAATACAAAATTGCATTAATTTTTAATACGAAATTGTATTAATTTTTAATACGAAGTTATATTAGTTTTAAATACAAGATTTTATTAATTTTTAATATAAAATTGTATTAATTTTTAATACAAAAAGTATTAATTTTTAATATCTCATCAGTATTATTTTTTAATATTTGCTTTATTACTTATCTTCTTTTAATATTTGCAGTTTATTAGATTTTAATATTTTTCTGGTGTTGTCATATATGTAACCCTCAAAATATTAAAATATAACCCAAAATTTCTAACCGTGTGATGATAACGAGACTTGAAGTGTACTGCAAGAAATGGGGCCTAGAAGTTAACCTATCGAAATCAGAGATCATGGTGTTTAGAAATGGTGGGAGGCTATCTTGCCAAAAAAATTGGAAATTGAATGGAGAAACCATACGTATTGTTTCTAATTACACATACTTAGGACTCTTACTGTCACCGAAAATGTCGTTTTCAAAGCATGTAGAGAAAAGAAATAGTGCAGTGAAGAGTAGTATAAACTCGACGTGGCAAAGCTTTCTGGCAAAAAGAAACATAAACCTTAGTGCAAAATGGAAATTGTTTCAAGCTGTTTGTAGAGCCGTCCAGACTTACGGGGCTCAGGTTTGGGGTTTTGGAATGTTTGAAGAAGTGGATAAATTACAGCGCTATTTTTTGAAACGAATCTTAAAACTACCTTCATCAACTCCAAATTATGCACTATCACTGGAGACAGGAGCGCAAGACGGTCATTACTATACCCTTGAACTACATCGAACGATGTTCGAATACAGTGAAGGAAGACTACCACACCAACTAACTAAAATTCTTTTAAGGAAAAAACTGTTCTGGGTAAAAGAGGTAAACATGCTTGGCCTATGTTGGGATGAAAGAGACTTTGCTCATAATGGATTTATTCAAAAAACCTCAGATCTACTGACACAGCTAAAATCGGAAGGCACAAGGGAAAATCAACGGAGGGCATCCGAGAGCAGTACAAGAATCTTCAAACATCTGGATCATTCAAGAGGACAACGTTACATCACCGATGATTTCGAACTCAGCAAAATTACCTGGATTTTTAAGGCAAGATGCGACCTAATTCTTCTGAATGGCAACAGATTTGTGCAAAACGAAACGTCTTTATGTACAGTGTGCAACTTGAGAGAAGAGGAGAATATCCAGCACTTCTTAGGTAGACGTAAAGGCTTAAGGGAATTCAGGTTGAATTGTTTTGGGAGTGTTTCGTTAACAGAAGTTGAAATTATGTATCAATATACTCAATAGTGAAAGCAGTACCGATTTTGAAAGGCTCACACGCTATATAACTCTAGCATTACCATATCGTAATGAACTTATTAGAGAATTTAACCACTAATAATTTTCTAAATCACAAATAAAGTATAATACAATCTTGATTTAAGCTATTATTTGATATAATGTTACCCGACAGACGACTTTTGTCATTGCCGTAAGTTTTGTATTTTGTACTTGTATAAGAACATAATATGTATCTAATTAAAATCGAAAACTGTATAATATTTGATACTAAGTTTGAAATAAAAAACATTTTAACTACTACTAGTCTATGACTAATCGCCATTTTTCCTTTCCACTGGAATCTTTCTTTTTTGGCACAATCCAAATTGGAAAAGACCGAGGAGAGTAACTTTGACGAATGATACCCTCTTCAAGCATTTTTGAAGTCTGTCTTTGGACCTCTTCCTTAAGCGCATAGGGATACCTGTAAGATTTGGTATAAACTGGAATATCATCTTTTGTTTTTATGTGATATTTAATTTTGCTTGAGAATGTTAAGTTGTCATTTTCCTTGAAAATAAAGTGCACGACTGGGTCGTACGAACTTGCTCTAATGTGTTCAAATTATTATTATTAATCACTTAAAAATCAATAGTTAAAACGTTTTTTGGAGAAAATGAAGTAAGCCATCAGATTTCTTTTGCTTTTTAAAAATTTAAGGAAATTTTTTTTTCAAAATCGTTTGACCAGTTTTTTCAAAAACCGGTTTTTTTTAAAAACTTTTCGAAAACATATTCCAAATTTTTTTTGAGTATGCCAACTTCTAGAACTTTGTAGTTTTTATCAGAAAAATAAAATTAAAAAAAAATTGATCAAACCGTTTTTGGAAAAAACAAAAAATAAAAAAAATTTTTGAAACTTTTTTAAAAAACTCAAAAAAACTTTTTTTGAAAAATTAAAGATTTTTTATTATTTCGTTTGTAATAAGGCTTCTACACTCAAAATTTCATCGGAATTCGTCCAGTGGCTTACGAGAAAATCGGATTTCAAAAAACCGGTCGTATGGGAGGTACCGTTATAAGACTTTTCCTGAAAAATCTATTCCAACCAGAACATTAAGTTTGCGGAGAAAAAATCATTCAGAAAGTTTTATCAAAATCGTAGGAGCCGTTTTCGAGAAAAATTGAATTTTCACTAAAAGTCGTATGGCAGGTACCGTTAGTTTTAAAGCTAGAATGCTAATTTCAAAAAGCCCTCTGTAGGACGTCATAATAATACTAGCTACCAAGTTTGAAGCAAATCGATCTAGCCGTTAAGGCTGTAGGTGCCGATACAGACAGACGGACAGACAGACAGACAGACAGACAGAATTGTCGGACCCACTTTTTTCGACTTCTCTATCATCGTAATGTTATGTTTGACTGTCCAAAAAAAATTTTTTTTTTACGAATGCATAACTTGCCTTTATGTAGTACCTATAATCGCAAGTAAAAATCAAAAAAGCTTTTTTTGAAAAATTTAAGAATTTTAATTATTTCTTTTATAAAAGGGTTTCTACATTAAAAATTTCATCGAAATCCGTCAAGTGGCTTACGAGAAAATCGGATTTCAAAAAACCGGTCCTATGGGAGGTACCGTTATAAGACTTTTCTTGAAAAATCTGTTTCAACCAAAACATTAAGTTTGCACAGAAAACATAATTCAGAAAGTTTTATCAAAATCGTAGGAGCCGTTTTTGAGAAAAATTAATTTTTCACAAAAAATCGTATGGCAGGTACAGTTACTTTTGAAGTTAGAATGCTAATTCCAAAACCCCTCTGTAGGACGTCATAACAATACTATGTACCAAGTTTGAAGCAAATCGGTCCAGCCGTTTAGGCTGTAGGTAACTATACAGACAGACATACGGACAGACAGACAGATTTGTCGGACCCACTTTTTTAGGCTTCTCTATCGTAATGTTATGTTTGATTGTCAAAAAAATTTTATTTTTTTTTTACGAATGCATAATAGTACCTATAATCGCAAGTAAAAATATGTTTATATTTATAGCAAAGCGTCTTAATTGCTTTTTGTTTTTCTGGATTTAGGTGATCAATCCGCAGCATATCAATAACATTATGTTTACCGAGATTTTTCAAATTTTGGATTGAAATATTATGTATTGCTACAATGTTATCTAAATTTATTTTGTTTACTTTAATCGGTTGTTCTACTGTAAATATCTGGGTGGAATCAGTCGAATTTAAAACTTCAACCAAGGAATACCATCCACTTGCCTTATACAAACCCTCGGGGATTAGCAGGTTTTGTTTTATAAATGTGGGTTTTATTAAAATACTGCCAAAGCCAAACTCAACGTCTACAGGAAGGCGACAAATAATTTTACTCAGACCCGGAGCAGAATAAGTTTTTGAAATTATGTTAGGTTTAAATTTTAACGGTGTTTTGACTTCTTCGTTTTCTAATATATTGTTTTTCAAATTCACGTTTATTCTAAGGTCCCTCATAATATCTATGCCGATGAGACCATCGAAATAACTATGAAAATCAAAGAGCAAGAAGGATATGGGTTTTTTCGTTTTAAATTCGGAAAGCCCATTCAAAATCACTTCTTTGTTAATATACTGATAGTTAAAAACTGTTTTTATTTCGATTGGATCTATCGTTTGTATGTCAAAGTTGGTTGCAACCGTTGGGCTAATAAAAGACCTATTCCTTCCTGTGTCTATAAGAAATTTAAGTTTTGATGTATGTAAACTGTCTATTGTAATGTAAGGTAATAAGTTTGTATTATAATTATTTATGTTTACGTATCTAACTCATTTTCCGAGGCAAGTGTAAGAAAATTTGTGTCATCTACGAGTATTTCACTAAAAATTGTTTCTTGATGTGGGTTTGGGGGATATAAGGTTTAAACATACGTTTCAGCTTCTTGGGAGACAAAATCGGTTTTATTGGTCGGTAATTGAAATAAGTTATTATTATCTTCATAAAAGTCATTAATTTCGACATTATGGAGATAGTTTTGTAAGATTGGATTCGGGCGACTTAAATTCGTACTTGCGCTTGAAACATCCATTGGTTGTGGTCGTGAGAATTTAGTTTGATCTGAATACTGCTGAGGACGCGATAATCTAGTTTGATTGGAGTGTTGTCTATTATTATTTGTATTGCTAAGAAAAGGAACATTTTGAGTGGATGTATATGGCTGATTTATTTGTGTGTTAAGTTTTTGAAAATTATTGTTAAATATCGGCTGCCTATTGTTGCGGTAAATTTTACCACAACAAGTTTCGCCAACCCATTTCCCCTTTAATAACTTTTTGTCCCAATTTCCCTTCCTGTTGCGGCTCCAAAATACTCTAAAGAGTGCAGTAGAAACCTGGTCCATCAGCTAGAGGACTGCTCTTTAAGGATTTTGGAAAAGTAACCAATCTAGGTTCCATCAGAAGTGTTAGACAGTGTGTCAACACGAGGTTACGAAAGGCGGAAGAGCCACTAAGTCAGCGAGTTATCGACAGAAGGTCGAAGAAGCAGAGAAAGGCATGAAGATGACTCATGTCCAACAATGTGTGAATTATAATCACACCAACGTAAAATTAGTATGGCCGAGTGCCCACCATAAAGTGTCGGACATCAAAGAAAGATCACAATGATGTGTTTTTCCCTTTTTAATATTTTCTGCGCGAAGGTCTACAAAATTAAGATTTTTCGTAGTTATAAATTCTACCATTTTAGTTGGAAAATGGTTAAGTTTCTTTCCAACAAGAATATTCTTCTCAAAATAATTAATTTGGGCCGGTTTGGGCTGGGGACTTTGCGCGTTGTGTAGTAGTTTTTCACTTGCCTTTTGAAATAAAATATAATTGACATTATACGGCTGAACACGTCCACTGAGCCTACGAGGATCGCATCCTCAACGCATAGGTTACGCGTGCAATGGTTGTATCACCGCTCTCAGTCGCACGTCTCTTATATGGGCGAGATGCTGCTGTATGACTGAGACAAGAACACCACCACGCAAAAGATCCGAAGGGGATGGTTATATGGTCGGGGCGAAGTGGACAAACCAGGCCTCCATTTTGGATGAAAAATTCAATTTTGGATTTTTTAAAGATAAGATAATTTTTTTTTTTTAAGAAAGAAATTGCTGAGATTTTAAAAGAAAAGTGAAAAACGAGATTGTTTTGAACGAGACTTGAGATAAAAATTGTGTCATAAAAAGGAGAATAAGATTGAGGATATCAGATTTTGAAGATATTGAGAGGACTTTTCTTGTTGGCGGGATTTTACGAAGCTAAGTATTTTTGTGTCTGGTTGAGACCAGAAATTTTAGCTTGTCTATTATTTGTATATAGTTTGTTTAAATTCGTTTTGTTTGTGACCCTGTGTGGGGCAAACAAATTTACATCAGAATAGATCTTCGCTTTTATTCGTCTTCTCTCAAGATTGTGGGACTCGCAACCCTTTAATTTTTACCTTGCGTTACCATCACAGACCATACACAGACCGCCAACTCGTACTCCCCTTGCCTGAAACACCCTCGAAATATTTTTTCTTGTCTGTGAATACGTGTACATCTCTCTCTGTGCATTTTGTAATGGCAACTATACCTGCGTATGCCATTTATTTTTTAGGTGTGTTTGCTAAATGGGTTTTAAAAGCAAGAGAGAGCGTCACACTCTCAAAATAAATGGCATATCAGCTGATTTTTAGCTTGTAGGCAAAAAGAGAGACCATATGGTGAGTTGGCGGTCTGTATCTTCTTGGTCCGTAGTTACCATTGTGATCTTCCTTTGTGTCACCGTGACACAAAACACTGTTTGCTATTTTTCTTTTGTTTTGCGTATACCTTCGAGAATTAGCCTTCTGCTAACCTCGAGATAATTTTGTTCTATTTTCCTTTTGTCGAAAAGACTCTGGGTTTTCGTCCAGGCCTTCTGCCAAAGTTTCCCAGACCAATCACTTCCCAATCAATAAAAGATTGCAACTTCCCATTGGGAATAATAATTCTTGTGTTTATATTGTTAATATTGAAGACCTATTTCAGATTTATATTGGTAAGGCAAACACCATAAAAGTTTCCTGGCGCCCACTTTCATATATAGGTACACTACTGTGCATATATATATACCTACCCACCTTTCATTCAACAACAATTCGTATTTTATTAATCGAGCGCGATTAATAAAAATATCGTTCTTATCGAACCCACTCCCAGCTGAGCTAACGGGAGACAGCACTGCATTTGCTGTCTGGCTTGGATTATTTGTTTTGTGTATCTTTTTTTTATCAAACACACCGACGCGACGTTTGACGTTTCGCGTTTAATTAAAATTCTCATTCTCAAGTCGTGTTGCACATCGTTTCGGTGCATTATTCTTTTTGTTTTGGTTTCTTTTCTTTTTCAATAAATAATTCGCGGTTTAGTTTTTGGATTCTGATAATCCAAGTAGTTTTAAATAGTTTAATAATAATATATTCAATCGCGGTCGTGTGTTTGTTTTGGTTTTCGGTAAAAATATTCCTAGCACTATTTGAAAACTTCTGGTTGTTGGGTGGAAGATATGTTGTTGTAAGATTCTGTTGTTTGTTAGTTGGTACATAAGATCCGTTGTAAGAATGAAAATTAGTGTTCGGAATATGTTGGCTAGTCGTAAAAGTTCTAGAAGCTTGTGGGTGATACTGTTGCTTATATTCTCTACCTAGGGGTCTGTTTTGGTAAAGTGGCTGTTGTAAATAATTTGCATAGTTTGAATCGCGAACATAGACGCAGTTTTGCTCTTTTAAACAAAAGTTCAAAGCTTCTGCAAGCGTACTTGGTCTCATTGATCTAACTGTAGAACCTAAAGGTTCTCTGAGTCCAGATTCAAAAGTGTTGAGGCACATTTCTTCATACAAAACTTGCTTAGATTTTATTACATTAGGTTCTTTTTCATGCACTTTCACGTGATTAATCATGGCTGATAATATTTCAATTATTTTTGAGTAAAACACGTCGACTGTGTAACCGTTTTGCCTGAGTTGGTGTAAGTCGCGTATAAGGCTTGTCTCCTTGCGTTTGTCAGAATAGTGCACAATAAGATTCTGTTTAATATCATCCCAAACCAGTGGAGTACCGTACATATTCAACACTTCGTTTGCTTGTCCCGTTATTTTATTGCGAATTGCGCGAAGTAAGATTTTATTGTATGCAGAGTTATTTGGTTCAGGCATAAAACTCAAGATTTCATCAACGTTTGAAAGAAAATCGTAAAGAAGTCTTGGATTTCCGTCAAAATTAGGCAAATCCTTAACAGCATCAGGAATCCTCAGGGAGTTAAAGATTTGCAACGAGACTGTACGATCATTCATTTCTGTTTCCCTATTTAATAAACTGTTAACAGTACTTTTAATATAACTGTTTAATCTAGAGCTATGACCACTTGATAAAGAGGAGAGGAATTGCGGCTTATGTTTTAATTGGGATTTAAAGGAAGGCATAAAGGAATAAAGGGAATATAACCAACAATAGATTGGGACTCACTTGAGGATAGGATGGGACGAATTGAGGAAAATTTGGGATTAGAGTCTGTTCCACGTGCGTCTTGCGAAACAATGTTGTAAGTGTAGTTTTTCTCTGTTCCCTTATCCAATATTCTTTTGGACCTTTTTATACCCTATTCCATAGAATGGGTATATTGTATTTGAAGTGGAGTTTGTAACATAGAGAAATAATACCGTTAGGTATAGAAAAGTATATATATTCTGACTCAGAATCAAAAGCCTAGTCGATTTAGCCATGTCCGTCCGTCCGTCCGTCCGTCCGTATGTATACTCTCTAGAGGTCGCAATTTTTGAGCTAGAAAGCTGAAATTCGGTATATATAATCTCTGGTTCAAGAGTAAGGCTAAGTTCTTGAACCGGTAAAATCCGCCCACAAACACGCTCACAATCGCCATTTTTGTTGAACAACCTCAATTTAATAAAATTAAATTATGTTTTTTTGTACAGTTACGATAAAAGCATAACGCTAAAATTTTGCACACGTAAGCTTTAGGTAAACTTTCTTCCAATCAAATATAAATATTTCAGTTTGGGCGTGGCTTACGCCTATTTTTCATACAAAACCATCAATATTGTTTTTATAAAATAACAATTGTTATATTAAAGCGAAAAACATTAAATTTTGTGGGTCTTACTGGCACATAAACATCTTGTGTATGAAGTCAAAAAAATTGATTTTGGGCGTGGCTGACGCCCACTTTTCATTAGAAACTATAAAAAAATTGTTTTTGTAAATAAACGGTATTTATAATTAATCCGCAAGCCAAAATTTTGCGTCTCTTAATAGAAACGAAAAGGTTTGTGTATGAAAAGAAATTTTTGAATTTTGGGCGTGGCTTACGCCTACTTTTCATGAAAGAACGAAAAACGTAGCCTTAAGAATTTAAGGCATTTCCAATGTTTAATTTAAACCTTTTTCCTTCCGTCGTTATTTGAGAAATATATTTCTACATTTTTTTTTGTAAATTTTTTCAATACGCCCACTTTTAAAGGCGTGATTTTGGTAAAATACCTTTGTTCAGGTAAGATTGTTTAAAAACTACTCGATTCAGCTGTAGTCTTACACATATGCCTAAATACTGAAAAAAGTGCAGTTAGTGCTTCAAATTTTTAAGACACGCCCACTTTTTTAACGTTTTTTAACTATCGGTCGCAGTTTTGAAGTAAACAGATGAACACTTCGATTTATATTCCTTGGTTACGTAGCAGAGTGTGGTCCAATAATTGTTAAAAACACCCATAATCGCTATTTCCATTCCAAATCTAATTTTTAAAAATTTAAGTTTTGTCTTGTTTTGTTCAAATCGATCTGCAAGAATAAAATTGAATGTCACTGAGCTCATAACAATTGCCTTGGCAATAAAACGTTTTAACTTTGGGCGTGGCGCACTCCTTTTTTTATTGCGCCAGCACTAATTGTACATCACACCGCATAAAATTAATGTTATTATATTTTTTTCTGTCTGCTAAAGAAGAATTTTGTTTCTGAAACATCGGCTGTTTGCGGGAGGCAGACGCATGCACATACAAAAATATGGGGAATAGGGTATCCAACAGTTCGTTGCAAACGTACTGTAGCTCTCGCTTATGTTTTTTTTGTTTTTTGGTTCTTTTTACCAAATTATTTGATATTCTCTCGAATCTTTTTGGATTTTAATATAAAGTACTGAAGCTACTTTTGTTCACTTTAGTTAGAAAACCGACTGCGCCAGTCAGTGGCGGACTAAGCTTGTTGGAGGCCCGGGGCGGCAATGCTGAAATGAGGCCCCTTGTGTGCAGATTTTTTTTAAATTATAATTTTGACTTCACGTCTGTAAGACCTTAGGTCTTTTTCACGGCACTAGTTAGAGGGAATAGAGAGATAGGAAAAAAGTTTTTTAGTTATAACAGTGGATTGAGAGTAAGGTGTTACTTATCTCACAAAAATCCCACCGGTGTCAGTTGAAACTGGGGGAATATAGAAAATTGCTGCCCATGTTATAGCTTGAACCCACAACTCTAGGTTAGCAATCAACCACTTCCACTGTACATCCACTGTACCATTGCCACCCGTAATGTAGTCAGTTTTACGAGAAAAAAAAATCATCAATCATAGTAATTAAATTATAGTACACGTACAGGCTCAGAAAGTAAGAATATACATCTGCTTTTACCATAGCAGCCAACAAGTTTAGTGCAAAAAAATAATTACCCAATAGAAATCAAAGATTTTTTAATACTCGCTTGCTGTTGCTTAGTATAGAAAGCACTTTACTTCACAAAATAAAAAAACTTGATACAATCATAATATTGCCCGAAAATATCATGAAAATTGGTCACGTCGTTTTGAAGTATATATAAGGAATATACATAGAAACATCGATTTTGTTATATTGGATATGGATAGATGATTGTCTAAAATCCAAACTTACCATAACTTACCATGTACCTGCCTATACAATTAAAACAGTAGTTTTGTTTTCAATTATTCCTTGCGATTATAAGTACCTAAGAATGTACTAAGCCTATTGTACAATCATTAACAAGAATTTTGATTTTCTCGATAAAGGAAGTCATTTATAATTCAATTAACATTGCATTTCAAAATTTCTCATATCTTTAATTTTCAATTTTTATAAAATAATTAAGTTTTTTTTTTTGAAATTGAAATGATAGAAACTTAAGATTTCTCTGTATTCTTGTATTGAAACAATTTTTAAAATATTTTTTCGGAATGTTGTTCAAAAACCCTTTTTTAAAGAAACTGAATGAACGATTTTTAATGTTTGTTTTTTCCTACATAGCTTTGTTAAGTTTTTCCAATAGAACTAATAACCAAAAAGAAATAATACAAGAATTTTACAAATATTTTTTTCAAATTAGGTAAATAGCCCGTATTTTATTTTACATGTTTTCGTGCCTTCATTTTGCTGAACTCCTCAATTACATCGTTGAAATCGATTTCCCTTGAAACTTTTCTCTCAATTGACAAAATGGACTGATTGACTAAACGTTCTTGAATCTCGACTCATGGTAGGTAACTTTTTATTATTGTCTGTATCGACCGAGCCGTTATAAATAAACAGGCTATGTGAGCCAAATAAGCTGGATAGGCATGGCTTACTATATCGTTAGAAACTGAAGTTAAAAACTTCGAAACATTATTTAAATGTGTACATGTTTAAGTGTCACAGTTTCAACATGGTTGCACAAGTACTTAGACACTTTGGATTTATAAAACTAAAAACGAGCAGAAGTAGTTCTAATATTTTTGATTTTTAGAAAAACTGGAAGACTTAAAGTATCTGGGTTTTAGCACAATATAAAATTGAAAACAGCATTAAATATTAAAAAAAAATTTGGGGAAAGATAGTTTTTGAGTTCAGGAATGGGTAATTGAAAAAAGGCCCAACGAAAAAAGGCCAAATTTTAAATTTGGCGTTATTTCGCTTTTAACGTGTAAATAAGGCCGCATTGGTTGTATTTATATTTTCAAACCGAAATAAGGCCAAATTTACATTGGAAATAAGACCAAATTTTAAATTTGGATCTATTTCAGTTTATTAATGGAAATAAAGCCAATGTGAAACAATAGAATTTCCACTCCATGGTCGGCGTGGAGGGAAAATAGATTTGAGATAAAATGATAATTGATAAAAGAAAGGAAGAATTCGTTGTGGAAAAAAATAATAGTTGATTTATTTAACAAAATAACAAATCAAATATATTTTCTTCAATATATGCAAGAAACAAAAATGAATGAAATTTATCTAAATAAATAAAACAAATTTATCGAAAAACTTGATAACAAAAATAAAAGCTTAAAATTCGCGTCGAATTTTTAGCCTTTGTGTTTTTATCAAGTGTTTCGGTAAATTTTATATAGATAAGTTTCATTCATTTGTTTCTTGCAAAGATTGAAGAAAATATATTTGATTTCTTGTGTTGTTAATTGAATAAACTATTGTTTTTTCCCCCAACGAAATCTTCTTTTCTTCTATCAATTATCATTTTATCTCAAATCTATTTTCCCTCCACGCCGACCATGGAGTGGAAATTCTATTGTTTCACATTTCCGTACTTCATAATATATTTTCTACTTCAATTCCTTCATGATGATAAACTTTGAGGCCCTTACTTCGACAAAATGAGTAACGTCATCACCAGTTTAAGTGTTTTCACTACTAAACGAAATAAAGCCAAATTGGCTTGGTTTTCTTAATCGAAATTAAGCCAAATCAAAATTTTGGAGTTATTTCCAGATTTGAGACGAATCAAGGAAAAATTTTTGATTTTTGGCTTCATTTCGTTGGCAGTTATTTCACGTCACCAAGCTATTTTCTATAAAAACAGAAAACAACAAATGGGTAACTAAATTCCGGATTGATTTTTTTTTCTTTTTACTTAAGTTCCTTAAGAACTTAACAGCAGCATGTTTTTGTTGATGCTGCCGTTGTTTTTCGAAACTTTGTATAGGTACAGTTTTGTTTTGGTTTGGGGCTGGAGGCCCCATAACATTTTGCTTCGTGCGTGATCAGTGTTGGCAAGTAAGTTACATGAAGTAAGTTACTCGTTTAGTTACGCGTAACTAATATGAATTAGTTACGCCCAATATTTGGCGTAACTAATGTAACTAATGTAACTAAATGTAACTAACTGTAACTAAATAAAACTAACTCTAACTTAATAATAAAAAATAAAAAAATATCACATTTCATCCTGAATTCCAATCGACTATTGACAAAATTCTTTTATTAGCAAGGCAACGGCAACCTGGCAAGGAATACATATTGAAATTACTGTATTCCTGATGAAAAGGAAATCTAATAAAATATTATATTCTTGGAGCATACAAAAGATTTTTACTTACATTTAAAGTTTTCCCCTCTTTCTTGAGATTCTTGGACATTTCTTTGTTTATTTTGATTTATTTTTGTATGGTAAATTCAGATTTGATCTCAGATTTGGTCTCAAATTTCAGATTTGGCTCGCCCAAAGGAAATCAAACGAGATCTATTTCGTTTTATTATTTTTAATTTTTTTTTTGCAGAAATATAGTTATTTAAAAATGTATTCCTTGCTAGGTTGCCGTGGCCACAGCTGGCAGCTGGTCCGACGGCAATCTCAATCATCCAGCTTCGCCATAAAACAGTATAGTCAATCGTCATTCGAACGGGTTTGTGGATGGAACTTCTAAATTTTAATTTAACATAAAATGTGAGTTTTTGTATTTGAAAAATTCTATTAGTTAAAGTTAGTTACATTTAGTTACAATTAGTTACACTTAGTTACACTTAGTTACATTAGTTACATTAGTTACATTAGTTACATTAGTTACATAAGTTACATTAGTTACGTGTAACTAATTAAAATAATTAAAATATCAAAGTTACGCGTAACTATCCAACACTGTGCGTGATGTAGGAATAGGTAGAATCATAAAACATCATGACACAAATTATTATAATAAACCTTCATCCGTTGTACCCATACCTATTTAGTGTTATTATTAAAAAAATTCAAAAATATGAAATAGGTTGATTTGGTGGCCCCCGGACACCAGAGGCCTGGGGCGGACCGCCCCCCCCCCTCCCCTACCTTAGTCTGTCAGTGACGCCAGTTACAAGAACAATTGATAGAAAAAAACCTTTAAAGAATTTATTTCGTAAAGGTTGCTTCTTTATTCGACAAAGCATAAAAATGAAGTGACTGTGACTGTACAATGTTATTCATTTGGCTTAAAACTAACAAGCTAGAGTTTATGTGAATTACAGTTACAGAAAAGAGAAATAATTTAAGAGAGGCAAAAGTTGTTATTCAATTAAAAGTTCAAGGTGATGAATGATAATGAAATGATGATGAAATGCTGCTTTCGTCTGATATAACATTAATGGTCCGTTGTTTGATGAGAGATTGCAGTTATTATTAGGTTCTCTCTCCTCCGATGGTTTTAGGGTACATTTGAAATTAAAGCAGTGTTGTTAAAAACGTAAGCTTTTCAATTTGTCGATCTTGATGATGATATCGAATATTGTGTAGGGCTGCTGTTATCGATGATGTATAGTACAGCACGTAACTCTCGCTTTGTTCTTCCTATCACGTCAATATCGTCTGCAAAATCAAATAATTGTGTCGATTTATTAAAGATAGTTCCCGATGTGCTGGCATGGGTGTTCCGTATTACATTTTCAAGCACAATGCTAAAACACCTGCATGACAGTGCGTCACCTTGTCTTAGCCCTCTGGTGGTTTCGAAAGTTTCAGTAGAGTCCTTACCAACTTGGACGGAACAGCGAGCATTTTCCAACGTCATCCTGAAAAGGCGTATCATTTTAGCAGGGATTCTAAAGTAAGACATGTCACGATACAATTCAACTCTATTAACACTGTCGTAGGCTGGTAAATACTTACTTAAGGTGGCGCAGACAGTCCATTGTGGACCACGGCCTCAACCAACAATCCTCGCCAGCTAGGCCGGTCCCTAGCCAGTGGCCTCCAGTTGCGCACACCAAGTTGGTTGAGGTCGTTTACCACTTGATCGCGCCACCTTAGATGGGGTCTTCCAGAACTGCGTCGGCCCTACGGGTTGGAATTGAAAACTCGTCGGGCAGGAGCGTTTTCGTCCATACGCTCCACATGGCCCAGCCATCTAAGCCGGTGAATTTTCAGCTTCTTAACCAAGTCAATGTCGCTGTATAGCCCGTACAGTTCGCCATTGAATCTTCTCCTCCATACTCCATTGATACATACAGGCCCGAATATCACCCGAAGAATCTTTCTCTAAAAGCACCCCAGCCTGTATTCATCCGATTGTGTCAGTGTCCACGCTTCTGCCCCATACAGCAGGACTGGGATGATAAGGGTCTTGTATAGTGTCTCCTTGGTCCTTTGAGAGAGGGCTTTACTACTAAGATGCCTTCTTAGCCCGAAGAAACAGCGATTGACAAGAGTGATTCTTCGACTGATCTCTTCACTGATGTTGTTTTGAGAGGTTATAGTGGAACCCAAATAGACAAAGTCCTTGACAACCTCAAAGTTATATCTGTCCATTGTGACGTTTTGTCCGAGCCTACGGTGATGATCTACTTCACCCGAGGACAGCATATACTTTGTTTTATCTTCATTTACAGCCAGACCCATTCGAGCCGCTTCCACTTCAATACTTGCGAATGCTCCACTGACAGCGCGCTTCGTTCTTCCAATAATGTCAATATCATCAGCATAGCCAAGTAGTTGAACGGATCTAAAAAAAAATCGTACCGCTGGTGTTGACATGCGAGTTGCGTACGATTGCCTCAAGAATGATGTTGAAGAGGTTACATGACAGCGCGTCACCCTGTCGTAAGCCTTTCTCGACATTAAATGAGTCGGTGGTGTTCTTACCAACCTTGACGGAGCAGCGAGAGTTCTCCATAGTCATCCTGCACAATCGAACGAGTTTGGCAGGGATGCCAAGAAGCGACATGGCTCTGTATAGCTCGTTCCTGTTTACGCTGTCATAGGCGACTTTAAAATCGATAAAGAGGTGGTGAGTATCGATCTGGAATTCTTGGGTCTTTTCCAAAATCTGCCGAAGTGTGAAAATTTGGTCGACGGTTGACTTACCGGGTCTGAAACCACACTGATAGGGGCCAATCAGTTCACGTGCGAAAGGGTTCAGACGTTCACACAGAATGGCCGACAAGATTTTATAGGCGACATTTAGGAGACTTATACCTCTGTAGTTGGCGCAGCTTAGAGTATCTCCTTTCTTGTGGATAGGGCACACAATGCTGAGGTTCCATTCGTCAGGCATACTTTCATCCGACCAGATTGTACAGATGAGTTGGTGTATGCTCCTCACCAAGTCATCTCCCGCTGCTTTGAAGAGTTCAGCCGTAAGGCCATCAGCTCCAGCAGCCTTGTTGGACTTTAGTTTAGATATTGCTATCCGAACTTCTTCTTGGTCGGGAGGACGGAAATTTTGTTCATCATCATCCAAATCGAATGGATCATTCTGCCTGACAGCGATTAGTTGGTTGTCTTCGCCGTTTAACAGTCTGCAGAAGTGTTCTTTCCAAATTCTCAGCACCGACTGTGTATCTACAACGACATTCCCACCCTCGTCTCTACAAGCCTCCGCTCGGGCTTTGTAACCCTTGGACGAATGCTTTACCCTTTGGTAGAACTTTCGAACATTGCTTCTGCCGTAGCACCCCTCAATTGATTCAACCATTCGTTTTTCCAGTTCTCTTTTTTTTCTTCTGAAAAGCCGATGTTCCTCTTTCCTCTTTTGCTGGTACACCGCACGGAAAGCGCTCTTGGCAGCTCTAGTTCTGGCATTCAGAACTGCATGATAGGCTTCGTCTTTGGCCAAGTGTGCGAGCCTGCACTCATCATCAAACCAGGTGTTTCGTTGTGGTCGCCTAATGAAACCCAAAACATCCGTGGCAGCGGTTTTGATGGCCATTTTGCAATGTTGCCACTGGGCCTCTGGGTTTGGCGCAGGCGCCGGGCTTGTCAAGAGATAAGAGGAGACATGATTGGCAAAGGTTGTGGCGGTCTGTTGCGATTGTAACTTAGCAACATCAAACTTTCTCACAGTGGATGTTCGGTTCTGCGGTCTGGTGGAGATCCGCATTCGCACTTTAGCTACAACAAGGTAGTGGTCCGAGTCTATGTTGGCCCCTCGGAAAGTGCGGACATCCATGACACTGGACGCATGTCTGCTATCAATCGCAATGTGATCAATTTGGTTGACGGTATTTTGATCAGGAGACCGCCAGGTCCCCTTGTGAATATTGAGGTGTGGGAAGTATGTGCTAGCTAAGATGACACTTCGCCCCGCAGCAAAGTCGATTAGCCTGTGTCCGTTACCGGAAGTGTTGTCGTGCAGGCTATGCTTTCCGACTGTCGAGCCAAAGTTACCCTCCTTTCTGATTTTGGCGTTGAAGTCACCAAGAATAAACTTAGTGTCGTACTTCGGGCATTAATCATACGTCTTCTCGAGAAGATCGTAGAATTCTTCTTTGGTCGTGTCATTTTTTTCCTCCGTGGGGGCGTGGACGCAGATCAGCGAGATGTTGCTGAATTTGGATTTAATGCGGATTGTGACAATGCGTTCGCTTATGCCACGAAACCCCAAGACTTCTTGCCTAAGCCTTCCTCTTATCACAAATCCGCATCCAAATAGCCGCTGTTTCATTGTCCTGTAGCACTTGCCGTAGTAGATGTCACAGTTTTTCATCCTCCTTGTGCCTTCACCATCCCATCGCACTTCTTGGATGGCTGTGATGTCGGCTTTGACACCATCTAGGGCTTCCACTAATTGTTCGGCTGCACGTGGTCTGTTAAGGGTCCGGACATTCCACGTGCAGAACCGAAATTCGTTGTCCTTGTTTCGTTTGCTAGGGTCGTCATCAGTAAGGTCATCCATATCCGAGGCAATTGGTTGTTTCGGAACTATTGGTTTTTTTACGTGGTAGGGAAGTTACCCCGACGCACAACCCCCAACCTGGGGGACCAGGCCCTATGCTGCTCTCCTTGGACAAAAGGAGCTGGAGAAATCCAGAGTCAGTAACCCACTACGGGGATGTGAGAGCTACCGTTGGTCCTATATGGGCTCATCCGCCACCTTCTCTATTTCACTACCCTGACTAATAGTAGTGAAAGGACCCAAAGACCTGAGCTCCGAATATGTCGAAGTAGCTCAATGGGGTGCCTACCATATTGTCTGTTAGCGTCGCCGTTGGTTCACTTAATTGGAAGCTCATCCGCCGCTCGCTTGCTTTCTGAGGGGTTCGTACAGAATAAACTGCTACCCAACAAGAGAAACAGAGGAGTTTTATGGCAGGTAAATGTCAATGTTATATTCTTGTGTTTTCTCCAGGATCTGGCGTAATGTTAAAATTTGGTTGGTCGTAGATTCTCCAGGTCTGAAGCCGCATTGGTAAGGACCTGTTAGGTCATCAGCAAACTGCTTAAGACGTTCACATAAAACGCTTGACAGGATCTTATAGGCGATGTTTAAAAGGCTAATGCCTATCTAGGTGGAGCAGATTAAGGCGGTCTCCTTTTTTGTGGATCGGGCAGATAGTACTGAGATTCCCCTCATCGGGCAAATTTTCCTTCGACCATACTTTGCAGATGAGTTGGTGTATCCTCCTTAGCAGGTCATCTTCAGCGTGCTGAATTAATGAATTAATTATTGGGGGGAAAGTGCACTGCGACCTTTAAGATCTATTGTGCCCCCTTTTCTAAAGCGCTGGATGAGGATACTCATCCTACAGCACTTCCTCCAACTTGGTTTCTTTTAGGAAGCCAAGTATTTGAGGTATTTTTAGAGAAGGTAACCTGCCCTTCTCTATCTGGTAATTACCCAGGTGTTTTTGTCTTTTATGCATAAGTGCACCACATCTACCTAGTATGTGGTCCGGTGTTTCTTCTTCTTCATCGCAGAATCTGCATGTTGCGCTGCTTGACAGCCCTAGGATATTGAGGTGTCTTTTTAGTTTGCAGTGCCCTGTGAGAAAGCCCGTTATAATTCTCAGGTTGTTCTTGTTTAAGTTAATGCAGGCTGTAAATCTTTCTAGGTTGTAGTTCCCCAGTAACATTTTTGCCTGTCTTAACTTTGGGAGTTCTTTCCAATGGTTGGATCTTTTGATTTCTTCATTTGTCTTGATCTTGTTTTTGATCACATTCTCCCCAAAACCGCAGTAGGGTTCCGGTCCAATAAAGGGTGTTGTTGCCCCTATTTTCGCCAGACGGTCAGCCTCTTCATTGCCTTCAACACCAACGTGGCCTGGTATCCAATGGAGAGTGACTGTGTTTTCCCTGCCTAAAGTGTTGAGTTTGTCTAGGCATTCCCATACCAGTTTGGAACTGATACTGTATGAGCTAAGGGCTTTAAGTGCTGCTTGACTGTCTGACATTATTGCAATGTTTTGCTTGCGATAGTTCCTGTTTAAGTTTAGTTCTGCGCATTTTCCTATCGCATTAACTTCTGCTTGAAAGATGCTTGAGGACTGTCCTATTGGAACAGAGACTTTGGTTCTAGGCCCAAAGATTCCTGCACCCGTTCCTTCAATAGTTTTTGATCCATCAGTGTACCACTTGATGGCATTTGCTTTAAAGGTGTAGTTTTCTGTTTCTCCTAGCCACTCTTTTTTGCTACTTAACTTCGTTTGGAAGTTTTTCTCGAAGTTGTAAGTCTTAATCATGCTATCTCTTGGAATATCAATGGAGGGTATTGTTTTGGACAGGGAGTCTTTTTGCCTAAGACTTATTTGTTTACCTTTGCCGGTGCCCTCTTTTGAAAACCTCATGATTGTTCCCTCAGCAGCACTTTGTATCACAAAGTGTAATGGGGTCAGATGCAATATGACCTCCATTGCTGCCGTAGGGCAAGTTCTCATTGCTCCTGTGATGCATAAGCATGCGAGCCTTTGCACTTTTTCAAGTGATTTTCTAATCGTAGCTAGTTCGGTTCTTTTATGCCACACAACCGCACTATAGGTGATAATGGGCCTCACCATCATAGTGTACATCCATCTTATTATATTCGGTCTGCATCCCCATGATTTTCCTGCAAGTCGTCTGCATATCATGAGGGACTTTGTGGCTTTCCCGACTGTTATTTCAAGGTGTTTGTTCCAGAGGAGTTTGCTGTCTAGGGTAATTCCTAGGAATTTGACCTCCCTCTTCGTGTCGATTACTTCACCTTTTAACCGGATAGGTTTCATGTGTGGTAGAAGCCTTTTCTTTGTGAATGGCACGATTGTGGTTTTTGATGGATTGATATTTAGTCCCACTGATGCGCACCATTTACTTGTTATTGTCAATCCCCTTTGTATTATGTCACAGAGGGTTTCTTCAAACTTTCCATAGGCTGTTATAACAATGTCGTCGGCAAAGCCTAGGCATTGTATACCTTGAGAAGTAAGACATTCTAGGAGCTCATCCACAACGAGGCTCCACAGCAGGGGTGATAAAACCCCACCTTGCGGGCATCCTCTTGTTGTGATGATTTTCTGTACGTTTTGTCCGGAATGTGCCTCTGCTATTCTAGTACTCAGCATTTCGTCTATCCATCTGGTTATTGTGATGGGAACACTCTTCCTAATTAGTGCTTTTTTGACTGCCTCGTGAGAGGTATTATCAAAAGCACCTTCTATGTCGAGGAACACACTTAGGGCGGTTTCTTTGGCGTCAAGTGCCTTTTCTATAGTGTTCGTTAATTCAAAGAGAGCGGTCTCTGTTGATCTGCCCGCTCTATAGGCATGCTGACGTTGATTCAGAGGCATATTCCTTAGAACTTCTGATCTGATGTAATTGTCGATCACTTTCTCCAAAGTTTTCAGTAGGAAAGATGTTAGACTTATCGGTCTGAATGACTTCGGATGAGTTGTATCTTTTTTCCCCGTTTTTGGGATGAAGATAACTTTAGCTTTTCTCCACAGACTTGGTATATACCCAAGTGCAATACTGCTTCGAAGTATGCTAATTAGGTACGGCATTAATTCATCTTTGCCTTGTTGCAGTAAGGCAGGAAAGATGCCATCTATGCCGGGTGATTTATAAGGTTGAAAGGTACTAATTGCCCATTCTAGTCTTTTTCCTGAACAGATAGTTTTTGCTATCTTCCAGTCTTCTCTGTTTGGTTTGAAAGGTATTCTTTCAATTCTATCGTTCACTATGGGTGAACTACCTGGAAAGTGGGTACTCAGTAGCAAATTAGATCTTTGCTCTTCATTTTCTGTGAAGCTACCATCTGCGTTCCTAAGTGCCAATGATGTTAAAGTTTTCTCCATCGACAATGCTTTGTGTAGTCTGGCAGCTACAGGTGTGGAGGATATGTCTTCGCAAAAAGTTTTGAAGTTGTTTCTTTTGGCCTTTCTTAGTTCTTTGTTGTATTTGGTAAGCTCTTCAGAATAGTTTTGCCACACTCCAGTTCTCTTTGCCTCATTAAAGAGTTTTCTTACCCTAGATCTTAGTTTTGAAAGATTATTGCTCCACCATGGAGCGTCTTTCAGTTTTCTAGCAGTTTTTATAGGGCAACTGAGTTCATACGCCTCATTGATTGCCCCACTAAACTGCTTAACTATATTCTCTAGTTCAGGGTGACTATTAGTCGTACTAACTGGACCTAACTGTTCAATATTGTTTTTAAGGGTGTTTTTATAAAGTTGCCAGTTCGTATTTCTTGGGTTCCTTACAGAGGTGTTCTCTGTGAGAAGGCCCTCTAATAGAAACACAATGATTCTGTGGTCAGACATTGAGGGTTCGTTGGAGACTCTCCAATCTCTTAGAGCTTGACCTAAGTTTGGTGACCCAAAGGTTAAGTCTAAGACTTCTTCTCTTGTTCTAGTTATAAAGGTAGGGGTGTTCCCTACATTGAAAATATCTAGGTTTTTTACGAGAAGGAATTCTAAAAGGTACTCACCCCTTTGGTTTATGTCGGTGCTGCCCCATGTTGTGTGGTGGGCGTTCGCGTCACAACCGATTAGTATCGGTAAGTTCCTACTGCTGCAGTAGTCCACCAGTTTTTGAACTTCCGCTGGTGGAATATTTTCGCCGTCACCTGCAAAGTAGGCCGATGCTATAACCAGAGTACTGTGGTTGCCCCCGATGGTTATATCCGCTTGGATTGGTACTAAGTCCCTCGTCATGTATTCTGAAAGACATATAAAGTTTATATTATTTCTTATCATTATACATGTTCTGGGCGAGTCTTCTCCCGTATCGCAGATTAGCTTTGAATCCTTACAATTCAGGCCTCTAACTTGTCCCCCGTATATCCAGGGTTCTTGGATCAGCGCTAGCCCTAAGTTGTCCTTCGTGAATTTCCTAGCTATCACGGCTGACGCCGCTTTAGCATGATGGACATTCACTTGGGCTGCCCTGGTGCTGATCCCGCGTCTGGTCATCTTGTTTTTAAGAGGTGGGGGCAGCTGCCCCCTTATCTGCAAGCAGATGGTCTTCTTCTTCCTCTGTAGGAAGCGTTTCGTCGGCTTCTTCTCGGCTAGGAGAGAGGTCCATGCGAAAGCTCCAGACGTTTTGGCACACACCCAAACAAGAGCGATCTCTCATCAAAGTGGCATTTCCCATAGTAGAAGTTACAGTCCTCTCTGGCCCGGTCCATCCCATCGCATCTCCTGGAGGGCTGTTATATGTGTAGCGTACGCACATTCCACGTGCATATGCGTAAATAGTTGTCCGTTTTTCGTTTGCGAGGGGGAGGTTGTCAACATTGGTTTGGTCATCCGAAGCATTTTTAGCGGTTTTCACCACAATGAAATTTCCCTTCCATGTCTGGCTTGTGAGGCCTGTGCATGACGTGTAGATCTTGTTAGTGGATGGATCTTCAGAGCGTATCTTTCCTCCTGCTCCTAGTTGCTGAGAGGAGTACTCAGGTATCTACAACCTATGGATCCGATGGATCCAACGCTTGTCGTTAGTTCAATCTTCGGCTATCCAGCAGGCATCGCTTGGAGGTGAAGATGCGATTTAGCAGCAATGAAGCAGTTTGGCGAATATTCGCATTCAACATTCACGAACGCTATTTAGCTGTTCAACATCTTGCTGTAGAAGTGGAAAATGGACACCACGCTAACCGCCTTTTACCAAGTATTTGGACGAGATTTACAATGAAACTTTAATATTGATTGATAATTTATGCATATCAGTCAACAACAAAATCCTTTCCCAAATTAGTATGCCGTCATGGGCTTCAAACAGAAATGACGTGCAAGATGCTCCCGCAATTTGATGTAAGCCAGCAACATTTTGTTGAAACACAAAAAAGAATGCCTACGACAAAGTAATGCAATGTGTAACCAATGGCTGAATTTTGTTCCAAGATGCTCCAGGAGGCAAAGCAAAGCATTTCTCATCAATTTGATATTGGCTTCGGTTCGAATGCAGAACGAAATTGCACTCACAGTGGCATCATCGGGCATTGCATCAATGCTACTTGATGGTGGACGTACGTATAGCACATTCAGCTCTCAAGCTAAGGTCCTGCTACACCAGCTGAAAATTCCGAAGTGGGCACAACGTGCAAAATAATCATTTGAGACGAATGAATCTTGGCAAAAAAAATCGCTTCAGACACTTCACCGGGATTTCCGAGGAAAAACCAAACGATGGGAGGTGCTTTCATTCTTTTTGCAGGTGATTTTCTCCAAACCTTGCCCGTTATACCTTGATCAACGCCCGAAGATGCGTCCGCCCAAATATTTTCTAAAAAATTTTTGGACATCGGAAACGTCAAAACTCCAATTGATCACACAACAAATGAAATTTCGACCCCCCCGCCCATTTTTGTCAAATTTTGGCAAATATTGCGCCCAAGAATGATGATGTAAATAGATTGAATGAACAGATTCAGTTCAAATTTCCCGGCAAACTAGTTAAATACAAATCAATTGACACAGTGAGTGATGAAGACAAAGCAGTTCACTATCTAACCGAAATTTTAAATTCGATGGAGCCACCAGGAATGCCACTACACATATTAACATTAAAAGTGGGGTCGCCGGTGATGCTCATCAGAAACTTGAAAGCCAAAACTGTGCAACGGAACCAGACTGACGGTCAAAAAGGTGCCGTGAAATAAGGCCAAATTTAAACGTTTGGCCTTATTTCACTTTGTTATTTTATAAAAGTGAACTTTAGCCAAACAGATTAACTCATTCAAAGTGAAATAGTGCCAAATGCTATACAAAAAGGAAAAAAGGCAAACCATTTTATCGGGGCACTGTAGTTGAGGATAGTTTTTCGTTTTGTATTTTTCCATCTCCGACAATTGCAACTGCAATTCAAAATATACCCAAAGCATCCGACCAATGTGGTTCCATGTTGCGGTTTTAAACACCGCAAACAAGTTGGCGTGCAACTATTTTTTTTAATTTTTTTTTTCTGGTAGAAAAAATGCCCCCTTCAAATCAACAATTGCTCCCCTTTTAAAATAATTTTTTAAAAAGTTATGGCCAAAATGAGTAAAAAAAAAATTCAACAATAAATATCTTCCCCAACTTAATTTTTGTTTGTCAACGTCAAAAATATGCTCCTTAAGCGTTATTGCATATTCAGCACCTGCTCCACCACTTTAATTATTTTTTATTAATATTTCTCCATTTTAAAATCCCTACGAAAACAATAATATTTTCTTTTTTTAAACTGAGTTACTATGAAAAATATATATGATTTAATAAATATTTTTAGGCAGAAAAATGCTCCTTAAGTGACCTAGCGAAACAAACATCTGCTCCACCAAAATAATCAGTTTTAAATTAAAAATTTTCGATTTTAAAATCCCTTTAAAAATTAAGCATTTCTCCTTAGATTTCTCGTAAACACCCAAATATTTTTCTTAATTTTGTTTAAGGTAGAAAATATGCTCCCCAATTGCTCCCTCAGAAATAATTTAAAATTATTATTTATGAAGTTATGGCTAAAATGAGTTTTAAAAAGAAATTAAATTCAACCATATATATATTCCCCAACTTAAGAATTTTTTTTTGTTTTAACTCCAAAACTATGCTTGCTAAGTGTTCTTGCAATATTGTTATGTGCTCCACCAAAATAATCAATTTTTAATTAATATTTTTCAATTTTAAAATCCCTATGTTTTTTCTTTCAAACACAATTTTTCATAAACACACAAATATTTTTTTTGAATTTTTTTTTGTTTCGTTAAAAAATATGCTCCCCAAATGCTCCCTCAGAATTGACAACTACTCCCCTTTTAAAATTATTATTTATGAAGTTATGACTAAAATGAGTTTTAAGAAAATTAAATGCAACCATATTATGTTCCCCAACTTGAGAAAAAAAAAATTTGTTTTAACCATTTAAAATTATTATTTATGAAGTTATGGCTAAAATGAGTTTTAAAAAAAAATTAAACTCAACCATATATATATTCCCCAATTTAAGAATATTTTTTTTATTTTAACTCCAAAACTATACTTCCTTTGCATTCTTGCAAGATTGTTATGTGCTCCACCAAAATAATCAATTTTTATACCCTATTCCATAGAATGGGTATATTGTATTAATTTGGTGTGGAGTTTGTAACATACAGAAATAATAGGTTTGGAAAAAACTCAGAATCAAAAACCTAGTCGATTTAGCCATGTCCGTCCGTCCGTCCGTCCGTCCGTATGTATACTCTCTAGAGGCCGTAATCTTTGAGCTAGAAAGCTGAAATTTGGTACATATAATCTTTGGATCAAGAGTAAGGCTAAGTTTTTGAACCGGTAATATCCGCCCACAATCGCCATTTTTGATGAACAACCTCAATTTGGTAAAATTAAATTATGTTTTTTGTACAGTTACGATCAAAGCATAACGCTAAAATTATGCACACATAAGCTTTAGGTAAACCTCCTTCCCATCAAATAAAAATATTTTAGTTTGGGCATGGCTGACGCCCCTTTTTCATACAAAACCATCAATAATGTTTTTATAAAATAACAGTTGTTATATTAAAGAGACAAACATTAAATTTTGTGGGTTTTACTTGCACATAAACATTTTGTGTATGAAATCAAAAAAACTGATTTTGGGCGATATATTCTGACTCAAAATCAAAAGCCTAGTAGATTAAACCATGTCCGTCCATCCGTCAGTCCGTCCATATTTATACTCTCTAGAGGTCGCAATTTTTGAGCTAGAAAGCTAAAATTTGGTATATATAATCTTTTGTTCAAGAGTAAGACTAAGTTCTTGAACCGGCAAAATCCGCCCACAAACACGCCCACACTCGCCATTTTTGTTGAACAACTTCAATTTGGTAAAATTAAATTATGTTTTTTGTACAGTTACGATAACAGCATAACACTAAAATTTTGCACACGTAAGCTTTAGGTAAATTTATTCCAATTCAATAAAAATATTTCAGTTTGGGCGTGGCTGACGCCCATTTTTCATACAAAACAATTAATATTGTTTTTATAAAACAACAATTGTTGTATTAAAGCGAAAAACATTAAATTTTGTGGGTATTACTTGCACATAAACATCTTGTGTATGAAAAGAAAAAAAACTGATTTTGGGCGTGGCTGACGCCCACATTTCACTATAATTTATAAAAAAATTGTTTTTGTACATAAACGGTATTTGTAATGAATCTGTAAGCCAACATTTTGCGTCTCTTAGTAGAAACTAAAAAGTTTGTGTATGAAAAGAAATTTGTGAATTTTGGGCGTGGCTTACGCCCACTTTTCATGAAAGAACGATAAACGTAGTTTTAAAAATTTAAGGTACTATCAATATTCAATTTAAACCTTTTTCCTTCCGTTTGTTATTTGAAAAATATATCTCTACATTTTCTTGTGTAAGTTTTTTCAATACGCCCACTTTTAAAGGCGTTATTTTGATAAAATACCTTTATTCAGGTATGATTGTTTAAAAACTTCTCGATTCAGCTGTAGTTTTATACATATGCCTAAATACTGATCAAAGCACAGTTAGTGCTTCAAATGTTTAAGACACTCCCACTTTTAAGGGGCGTTTCTGTCAAAAGTCGTATAATGCATTAATTTTGTTAACGTTTTTTAACTATCGGTCGCAGTTTTGAAGAGTAAAAGATGATCACTTTGATTTATATTCCTTGGTTACGTATCAGGGTGGGGTCCAAGAATTGTTAAGAACACCCAAAATCGCTATTTCCATTAAAAATTTAATTTTTAAAAATTTTAGTTTTGTCTTGTTTTGTTCAAATCGATCTGCAAGAATAAAATTGAATGTCACTGAGCTCATAACAATTGCCTTGGCAATAAAACGTTTTAACTTTGGGCGTGGCGCACTCCTTTTTTTATTGTGCCAGCACTAATTGAACATCACACCGCATAAAATTAATGTTATTGAATTTTTTTCTGTCTGCTAAAGAAGAATTTTGTTTCTGAAACATCGGCTGTTTGCGGGAGCCGAACGCATACACATACAAAAATATAGGGAATATGGTATCCAACAGTTTGGTGCAAACGTACTGTAGCTCTCGCTTATGTTTTTTCTTTCAAACACAATTTTTCATAAACACCCAAATATTTTTTTTGATTTTTTTTGTTTCGGTAGAAAATATGCTCCCCAAATGCTTATTTGGAATTGACTACTACTCGGCTGTACGTGGTCTGTTAAGGGTCCGGACATTCCACGTGCAGAACCAAAATTCGTTGTCCTTGCTTCGTTTGCTAGGGTCGTCATCAGTAGGGCCATCCATATCCGAGGCAATTGGTTGTTTCGGAACTATTAGTTTTTTTACGTGGTAGGGAAGTTACCCCGACGCATAACCCCCAACCTGGGGGACCAGGCCCTATGCTGCTCTCCTTGGACAAAAGGAGCTGGAGAAATCCAGAGTCAGTAAACCACTATGGGGATGTGAGAGCTACCGTTGGTCCTATATGAGCTCATCCGCCACCTTCTCTATTTCACTACCCTGACTAATAGTAGTGAAAAGACCCAAGGACCTGAGCTCCGAATATGTCGAAGTAGCTCAATGGGGTGCCTACCATATTGTCTGTAAGCGTCGCCGTTGGTTCATTTAATTGGAAGCTCATCCGCCGCTCCCTTGCTTTCTGAGGGGTTCGTACAGAATAAACTGCTACCCAACAAGAGAAACAGAGGAGCTTTATGGCAGGGCAATTATAGTGTTGCTATTTTAAGTTCAGCAAGTCAAGTCCGGGTGGACAAGACCAGTACCCGATGGCTACCACTAGGAGGTAAAATAAGCACAATTGATGCGTATGAGACAGTTGCAACGTTGGGCATCGCCATGTTGATACCAATCAGGGTCTACCCTATTCATATAGCACCCAGCCATCTTTCCTAGATGGAACACATAATTTGTCCAGCGTCCCTTAAATAGGTGACTCCTCCTCTCCCTCCTTCTACCCACCAATTGCTCTTACGTCCCTTCTTTCCAAGGTCATGGAAACACTGATAAATCGCCAGCTCAAGAAATATCTCGAAGATCAGGAGCTTTTAAATGACCGTCAGTACGGCTTTCGCAGCAATCGTTTCACTGGTGATCTATTGGCATATCTCAGCAAACAGTGGAGCAAATCTTTGCATCGCTTTGGCGAAAGAAAGATTATTACGCTTGATATTTCAAAGGCATTTGATAGAGTTTGGCATGAAGCTCCTTTATCGAAAACGCGTGCATTTGGTATCGATGATACTCTTATTTGTTGGATTAGAAGCTTTTAGACCGTTCAATACAAGTTGTATTAGACGGTTTCAAGTCTGATCTTAACAAAATAAATGCTGGTGTACCCCAGGGCTCTGTTCTGTCTCCCACTCTCTTTCTCATTTTTATAAATTATTGATCTTTTGTCTGTGAGTTTTAATCCATTAAATTGTTTTGCTGATGACTCAACCCTCAGTTTTTCATATACGTTTGATAATTCACGACCTTCGCCTTTGGACGTGTTTTTACAACGATGCCGTATGATAAGCTCATTAAACTCCGATTTAAACAGCATTGTGAACTGTGGTATTAGAAAAAAGCGTTAAAATTGAAAGGAGAGAGAAACACCATGGCAACATTTCCATCACTCGAACATCGTCGAAATGTTTCATGTCTTTCCTTATTTTACAGGTTCTTTTACAAAAAATGTTTACTCGGGGTAGCCAGGTGTGTTTCACCCCTTAAACATTTCCCCCGTAATACTCATCTTGCTTGGAACGCTCATCAATTTACTTTTGAGCCCAATTTCGGACGTACTGTAAAATACAGGGATTCTTTTTTTAGCCGTACAATACGAATGGGGAATGAATTGCCTGGTTCAATTTTCCCTTGCAAATTTGATTTTCAAACATTCAAGGACAATGTTGATCGGCACCTCCTTTCCCTTCCTCCCTAATTTCCTATCGCTCGCTGTGTGACTATTGACTAATCATTAAAAGGGATATTCAAAAACCTTGAGCGCGTGTGTCTTATAAAAAAAAATCCTGGAAAGTGACAAGCAGTCAAAAGGAAATGATAGATGGAATAGAGGTGCGCGGGTGTAGCAAGGGTTCGAGGCGTGTGGATGAATATTATTGACATTCCAATTTATTTAATGAATTTGCCGACGTTATAGTCTAAGAACCTGCATAAAAGAAATTCCTCTTTTCCAGGCATAACGCGCGATGTTAATTATGGTGGGTCATAAATTAACGCCAAGCTTTTTGCCCAACTTTTTTTGACATTTCCTTGCTTCAGTCTTTGAAAAATTCAACCATTGAGTTTTATGGAAAATGGAAATTTTTTTTCAAAATCGTTTGACCAGTTTTTTCAAAAAACGTTTATTTTTTGCAAAACTTTTCGAAAATATATATTCCATTATAATAAGATTATTATTTCTTTAAAAAAAAGTTCTAAACGAAGATTTTACCATTTGTACTAACAGCGCAATCGCCGTAAACGTACACTAAAGTAAGCCTTTATTTCTTAAATCACCAAAAAATGATACCAACATTGGAGATAGGTCCTTACTGCATAACGAATCTTTTCTTAGAATATACCCAAGAACCATGCCCTTAAACATTGCCCACCAATTAGGGAACAAACTGTAGGTATAATAGATTATTACAAAACAGATTTTGCATCTTAAATAGTATACCATTTACACATTCTCGTTCCATTTTTGTTTAACTTTACCTGTCGCATAACCAACAAAATTTCATCAACTGAACCGCTTTATTTGAATCCGATTTTCTGGAAAACATTTGGGAAAACTAGTTTTCTTTTCAATTTAGAGTTTAGATAGGTGTTATAAAAATAGACATACATACATATGTATTTATTTAATAATCATTTATATTCCAAAATTATTAAAGTTTAAAAAAATGTTTAAGAATACTAATTTATATAAGCATGTATGTACATTACATACATACGAGTAATATAGAAATAACTATCGCCAGCGTATTATTTTAAATAAATAAGCAGTAATTTTTAACAGTTGAATAGAGTATTTCGTAGGCAAAAATTCTCAGGCACCACTCTTCAATCAGTGATATAGAGATGTTAAAAAAGTATTAACAGCCATAACATTACTTTAATAACTCAATATAACCATTTCCGCAATAACGTTTACTGTAATTTATGCGACGATATGTCACAAAATACTTCCGCAACAAATCATCCACAGGCAACGGCATCACATACCTTCATCAGACAAAAGCTTTCTATTTGATGCTCATGAATATTCAGTTAAATTTTTCCACCGTCAGACTAGCTCTAGACATATTCCTATTATATTGCCTTCTTTGTCTCTGGCGCAAAATAGAAGATAGAAGAGAAAAAATGTGAAAAACCTACTTTGACCTGGAGCTATACAGACCCTTTTATTGTAGCCATAACTTTGGAAATCCATCAGGTGCAGAGTTCTATGCCAACGCAATACTCGCATCATGTTGAAAAGGAACACATACTCAAGCTATATTGCCATATCAATATGTCTGTTGTGAATATAGTGTAAACATTTTCCTGGCTCACAAGAAAAAGTTAAAGTAGCTCGAGGACAAACAGGGCTCATTAATAAGCATATACAAATAAATGAAAAGGTGTGATGGTGACACAAAGCTTCGGATGTTCGAGCGTGAATTAAAGGAGCTCCTTAGGGATAAGCATTTTCATTTCTATTTTAAAGTTAACTAAACATTTGATTCAGCGATTCTGTTGCCAGGTTTAAAAGTTAATATTTTAAGGTTATTAAAAACAAAGAAATACCGTGGCCTGAGTGCATTTCGCCCAAGTATGAACGGTGGGCTCATCAGTTAGATGCAGTTCATACTCTTCTTAGACTCACATTGTTCGATAAAATCGACACTGTACCTATATGATTTTAAGTGCAAAACTGCACTGTGAATTATTATATTTTAGGGAGCTTTATAACCAGCATGAACCCTAATGCTCTCATTCCACGAAATTTCTTTACTTTTAATAATATTAACTTGTTACATGCTTGTATTAAATTTAAAAGCAACAAATTTTGTTGTTGTTTTTCCATTTAATTTTTCGTGATTTTTTCATTTTGAATCTTAACCGTTAGTATATTAATTTGTTCTAGACAGTTTTTTTTTTTTTAGAAAAATTAAAGAATTTTAACTTAGAAAAAAATATATCCTTAGATGTGTTGTTCATTTGTGCAAAACAAAAATAACCACACAACCAAAAATGATATCACACGAAACTCCTATGGAATTTATGCAAAACTATTTGTTCAATTTATGAATATTATAAAAACGCTTCTATCATTTGTTTTTTAATTGATAGAGACAACAAAGGTCTACAAATTCACAACAAAAAACAAACCTTTTCTTCATAAAAAAAAACATTTTTACTAGTGATTTTTATTGTTTGATAAAATTTCATATGATTTATTTCGTAACTATTTTTTTTTCAAAATCTCAAGCCTGTAAACCACTGTCTAACATCGGACCAAGGTCAATCGACTCAGTCTTATACTTTATTTTAATCAAAAATTGTTAATAAAACAGTTTTTTTTTTTATGTTAATACATTTTTATAATAATGTAAACTTAAAAATATGAAAAAAACATAAGCGAGAGCTACAGTACGTTTGCAACGAACTGTTGGATACCCTATTCCCCATATTTTTGTATGTGCATGCGTCTGCCTCCCGCAAACAGCCGATGTTTCAGAAACAAAATTCTTCTTTAGCAGACAGAAAAAAATTCAATAACATTAATTTTATGCGGTGTGATGTTCAATTAGTGCTGGCGCAATAAAATAGGAGTGCGCCACGCCCAAAGTTAAAACGTTTTATTGCCAAGGCAATTGTTATGAGCTAAGTGACATTCAATTTTATTCTTGCAGATCGATTTGAACAAAACAAGACAAAATTTAAATTTTTAAAAATTAGATTTGGAATGGAAATAGCGATTATGGGTGTTTTTAACAATTATTGGACCACACTCTGCTACGTAACCAAGGAATATAAATCCAAGTGTTCATCTGTTTACTTCAAAACTGCGACCGATAGTTAAAAAACGTTAAAAAAATTAATGCATTATACGACTTTTGACGGAAACGCCCCTTAAATGTGGGCGTGTCTTAAAAATTTGAAGCACTAACTGCACTTTTTTCAGTATTTAGGCATATGTGTAAGACTACAGCTGAATCGAGTAGTTTTTAAACAATCTTACCTGAACAAAGGTATTTTACCAAAATCACGCCTTAAAAAGTGGGCGTATTGAAAAAATTTACAAAAGAAAATGTAGAGATATATTTCTCAAATAACGAACGGAAGGAAAAAGGTTTAAATTAAACATTGGAAATGCCTTAAATTCTTAAGCCTACGTTTTTCGTTCTTTCATGAAAAGTAGGCTTAAGCCACGCAAAATTCAAAAATTTCTTTTCATACACAAACCTTTTCGTTTCTATTAAGAGACGCAAAATTTTGGCTTGCGGATTAATTATAAACACCGTTTATTTACAAAAACAATTTTTTTATAGTTTCTAATGAAAAGTGGGCGTCAGCCACTCCCAAAATCAATTTTTTTGATTTCATACACAAGATGTTTATGTGCCAGTAAGACCCACAAAATTTAATGTTTTTCGCTTTAATATAACAATTGTTATTTTATAAAAACAATATTGATGGTTTTGTATGAAAAATAGGCGTAAGCCACGCCCAAACTAAAATATATTTATTTGATTGGAAGAAAATTTACCTAAAGCTTACGTGTGCAAAATCTTAGCGTTATGCTTCTATCGTAACTGTACGAAAAAACATAATTTAATTTTATTAAATTGAAGTTGTTCAACAAAAATGGCGATTGTGGGCGTGTTTGTGGGCGGATTTTACCGGTTCAAAAACTTAGCCTTACTCTTGAACCAAAGATTGTATATACCAAATTTCAGTTTCCTAGCTCAAAAATTGCGACCTCTAGAGAGTGTACATACGGACGGACGGACGGACGGACGGACGGACATGGCTAAATCGACTAGGCTTTTGATTCTGAGTCAGAATATATATATACTTTTCTATACCTAACGGTATTATTTCTCTATGTTACAAACTCCACACCAAATACAATATACCCATTCTATGGAATATGGTATAATAAAATGCACTACTGGATCGCACGAACTTGCTCTTATGATTAGCAATAGTGGCTGCATATATGGATATTTTAAAAAAATTAAATAATTTCTAAAATTCTTTTATTTTTTAAATTAGTTTAAGAGTTTTCTCGGAAAAACTAAGTATGCAATAAAATTTCAAAGCTATGCGTCAATCTAGGAAAAAAAAATATTGAAAATCGTTCGACCAGTTTTTTTTAAAGGTTATTTTTGAAAAACTTTTTCAAAAAATATTTTTAAATTTATTTGAGTATGCAAATATATGGCAATCTGTAGTTTACATTTGAAAAATAATAAAAAAAAAAAAATCAATATACCCGTTTCCAACATATTTCGAAAACCAAAATTTTTTTTTAAAAAATTATAAAAAATCAAAAAAATTTGTTTTTTTTAATTTTGAAATGCCATATTAATAAAATTATGAATGACTTCCTGTGGCCAAAATTTTATTGAAATCAAATGTATAATTTACGAGAAAATTTGATTTGAAAATACTGGTTCTATGAGAGGTACCGTTATAAGACAAATTTGGAAAAACAAAATTCTAACCAAAAGATAGATTGTCTTGCAAAGCATTCTGAAAGTTTTATCAAAATCGTTAGAGCCGTTTTTGAGAAAATCAATTTTTGTCTTCAAGATTGTATGGCAGGTGCCGTTATTTTTGGACCTAGAGCAAAAATAAAAAATTTGTTCTGAGGGACGGCCAAATAAATCCTAAATACCAAATTTGAAGCAAATCGGCCGACCCGTTCAGCCTCCAGAGGCGCGAACACACATACGGACAGACAGACAGACGGACGGAATTTCCACTTTTTTCGACTTCTCCATCATCGTAATGTCATGTGTGATTGTTATCTAAAATTTTTTTTTCTGCACGAATCCATAACTTGCTTTATGGTACCTCTAATCGCATGTAAAAATACCATGAAAATCTGAGGATATTCAGCTGAGTTATGCAAACCTTCTTCAGAAAAATGGTCAAAAATCTATTTCAACACTAACTTTTACAAAACCCACAGTTACTGTATGCTGCCCATGGGATGTACTATTCTAGACTATAATCTGTCTTTGTGCCAATTTTTATCCAAATCCGTTTAACGGTTCGGGCGTGATTTAGTAACAAACATCAATCCATCCAAACTTTTACATTCTTATAATATTAGTGGGATTACTTTGTAATTAATACCCTTATCGTGAATTAAAACTGTGCGAGCATTAAGGAGAGAAGGAATAGAAAGATATAGGAACAAATGTTTGAAGGGAACAGGGGATTGAGATTAAGTTGATATTTATATCACGAAAATCCCACGCGTGGCATCTAGTTGAAACTGGGGAATATAGACAAATTGCAGACTTAGCCTGGGTCACAAACCAACAACTGTTGTTTAGCACTATGTATACAAATACGCACTGTACTGTGCTTTTCAAAAGGTCGACAAGACATATTAAATCTTTATTATTTATTGAAAATTGACAGTGTCGTTAATGAAAGAACCATAAACAAGTAAATTTAATCTTGATAAAACTCATGTGGTTTTTCAAGGTCAAGAACAATCATCGAATAGTAATTATAGAGTATGTAATGTAATCCCTACTATGAATTCCAAACACTATCTATGTATATATAATATATATAATTGGATGTGTGTATGTATGTATGTATGTCGTGTATGGACTAGTAAACCACCGAACGGAATTTTATGAAATTTTGAGGCTAAGTATTGTTTAGTCCAGGGATGGTTCTAGTGAAGGTTTGGTTCCGATCGGGTGGAAGACAAAAAAAATGCAGGCCTTAACCAAAAATATTGTTTATCCGCTAGCATTGAGATGAAATAAATAAATAAATTTAATTCCACGTTAAATAAGTTTTTTTTGGGCGTAGCTATGTACGCCGGGTACCGCTAGTTTCTAATAAAACAACACAAAGGGATATACGAATAATTCTTTTTAAGTCAGATAAAAAAAAAACTAAAATATTCATCTTATAGATGAGCTGTTTGTCATAAAAGATTACGTACAATCTTTATTTTAACTTAATGGCAGTAAAATTTACTTATGCGGGCTGTCATGAGTGGAATCTCAGTACCATCTTCCTGATCCAAAAAATGGAGACCACCTACTCTGCGCCAACTATACCTACATACAGGCATGAGTCTTTTAAAAATCGCATTAAAGATCCGTTCCAGCGTTTTATGTGAACACCGTTTGCTGATAATCTAATAGGTCCTTACCAATGCGGCTTCAGACCTGAAAAAACCCTACGACCGATAAAATCTTCATATTATTTTTTTTTTTTTCCTGGAGAAAACCGAAGAATATAACATCGATACCCACCACCTGTTCGTCGATTTTTAAGCAGCCTATGACAGCGATACTAGAGTTGAACTATATCGTGCCATGTCCAACTTTAAAATCCCTGCTAAACTGAAACGCCTTATCAAGATGACGTTTTTTTTTTTTTATAATGCACACGCGCTCAAGGAGTTTGTTATAGCCCTTTTAATGATAAGTCATACAGCGCGAGCGATATGAGTTAGGAAGGAAGGGAAATAAGGTGTCGATGAACATTGATCTTGAATGTTTGAAGATCAAAATGGCAAGGAAAAATTGTGCCAGGCAATCCATTCCACATTCGTGTTGTACGGCTAAAGAAAGAATCTCTATATTTCACGGTACGTCCGAAATTGGGCTCAAGTGTAAACTGAGTTCCTAGCAAGAAGAGTATTACGGGGGAAATGTTTAAGGGGTGGAACGCAGCTGGCTACTTCGAGTGAGCATTTTAAGTAAAAGAATCTGTAAAATAAGGAAGGACATGAGACATTTCGACGATGTTCGAGTGACGGAAATGTTTCCATAATGTTTCTCTCTCCTATCAATTTTAACGCTTTTTTCTGAACTCTGTCGAGCAGGTGGAGAAAAGTTTGAGAAGCACCTGCCCAGAGATGGGAGTTATACTCGAGTTTAGGGTGTATAAACGCTTTGTAAATTGTAGCCAGATCAGAAGGGGTGAAAAACTTCTTGCATCTATTAAGAAAGCCTAAGCATCTTGCAGCATTCTTGGCAATCTCAAGTATATGATCATTCCAACGAAGATTGTCACTGATACACATACCGAGTACTGATAGCTTTTCGGCCTCCTAGATGCAAGTACCATTCATGGATAATGGCATAGGGGGTATGTTTAGCTTCAACGACAAAAGACAGCATTGAGTTTTCGACGCATTAAACTCCACACGATTTCTAGTACCCCAATTCACAATGCTGTTTAAATCGGAGTTTAACGAGCTTATCATACGATTTCGTTGTAATAACACGTCAGAAGGCGAAGGCTGTGAATTATCAAACGTATACGAAAAGCTGAGGGTTGAGTCGTCAGCAAAACAATTTAATCGATTAGAAGTCACAGACAAGAGATCATTTATAAAAATGAAAAAGAGAGTCGGAGACAGAACGGAGCCCTGGGGCACACCAGCATTTATTTTGTGGAGATCAGACTTGAATCCGTCTAATACGACTTGTATTGAACGGTCCAGAAGATAGCTTCTAATCCAACGAATAAGGGTATCATCGATACCACATGCACGCATTTTCGATAAAAGAGCTTCATGCCAAACTCTATCAAATGCCTTTGAAATATCAAGCGCAATAATCTTGCTTTCGCCAAAGCAATGCACATATTTGTTCCACTGTTCGGTGAGATTTGCCATCAGATCACCAGTGGAACAATTGCTGCGAAAGCCGTATTGCCGGTCATTTAAAATCTCCCGATCTTCGAGATATTTCTTGAGCTGACGATTTATCAGCGTTTCCATGACCTTGTAAAGAAGGGACGTAAGTGCAATTGGTCGGTAGGAGGAGGAGTCACCTTTTTTTTGGGACGGGCTGGACAAATGCTGTTTTCCATCTACTAGGAAAGATTCCTGAACGAAAGGAGCGATGAAAAAGCTTACGCAGTGGTTTTGCCAGATATGAAGAACACTTCTTCAGAAGAATAGGGGTTATACCATCCGGGCCAGCGGATTTGTATATATCAAGATCTTGAAGTACTCTTGCTACTGTACGAGTGCGGAAAAATATCTGTCCCATAGAAGAATTAACGTTCTCAAGTACAGGAGGGGTATTGTTGCTTGCAGGCAACGTAGAACTTGCAGCAAAATGAGCTGCGAGCATATTCGCCTTCTCTGAAGAGCTGACAATAGGTTTATCGTCGACGATGAGCGTTGGAACTGATGATGACGTTGAGTTCTTGACATTTTGTACAAATGACCAGAAGTTTTTACTACCTTTGGGACATTGCAGAATTTTTTGCCGTAACTTCTGGTCATGTAAAAATTTCGTTTTGTGTATAACGGAGTTGCACGAGTTCCTAACTTGTTTGTGTTTCTTCCGATTTTCCTCAGTTGGGTTGGCTTTGTAGGATCGGAAGCTTACTTCTTTCAACCTGATAGCTTCTTTACACTCTTCGGTAAACCAAGACTTTTCTTTTGGTTTGATACATTTTGTTCTGTGAGGGACAAAAGTTCTAATTCCAAGAAAAATCACTTCTGTAATCATTTCAGCACTGGCATCAATGTCATTATCAAGGAAGCATAATGATTATTTAAAGCTGCGAAAGAAATTATTCAGACCGTCCCAGTTGGCTTTCTCGTATTGCCAAACGGTCCTAGTCGGAATTTTTTCTTTAACTGGATGGTTGGAGATCGAGAAATTAGCTGAAATGACACAATGGTCCGAGGTGCCAAATGGAGAAGTTACTTTAATAGTATATTTATCAGGATGGGAAGTAAGGAACAAGTCAAGAGTATGGGCGGAATGCCCATCAACATCCGGTATACGAGTAGGCTCATCGACAAGCTGGGTAAGATTGTTATACTCAGCAAAGATCTCTGTATACCTTCCTTCGAGTGTTGTCTGGCCAGAATAGCGGAGCCAACTTGAATTGTGTACATTGAAGTCGCCCGTAATCACGACTTCAGTGTGAGGACAATGGGAAACAATTCGGGAAATTGAATCTGGCAAAACATCTAACTCATCACAAGTAGACATGCTGTCAAGATTCGGACTGCTGTAAGGAAAACAGTAATGAATGATATGCTTGCGGACAGTGAATTTGAGCCACAGCAAATTAAAGTTTGTATTAGAACAATGTAGTACCCCGTGGCGTAGTGGTTATTGTGTCGGACTGCTACGCCGAAGGTTAAGGGTTCGATCCCTGACGTTGCCACCTTAAGTTTTTTTCCGGGGTACTGCCTCTTGCGAGGAAGTGACAAATCCTCCAAGAGTAATTAATGTCATAGAAAGTGCTTCTCTGTTAGCCGTTTGGATTCGGCGGTAAATTGTAAGTCCCTTCCATTCCTGCAGAATATCAACGCACACACAGAACAATGCCCATATTGGGGAAGGCTCTGGCAAGCAATATCATTCCTAACATAAACGACAAGACCATGGTGGGAAAAAAGTAATGGCACTAAATTATATCCAAACAAACAAAATTCTGATAAATCAGTATTCTGTCCAACCTGGGTTTCACTTAATGCCAAAACAACTGGCCTGTATTGCACAGTATGGGCGTACACAGAAAAGAAATTCTTCCTTAGCATACGAACATTTGAATATACAACACAAAAATCACTTACCATTTTGAAAAACTAAACACAAAAAATTCAACTTTGACGAAACTAATTTCAGCCGTGCAGTATAGGCCCATATTAATTCCAATTATAAACAAACTATCCTAGGTGTTATGCCCATAAAACAATTTGCAAACGGGAATCAATATAGACAAAAAACACGAATGAAATATACATCAAATGCTACTAACCTATCCAATGCAAAACCTCTTGCGATAAGCCTCACAAGAGGATTGCATTGCATAGAAAGCAACAGTTATGGGTGGCGCGGGTGGAGAGGATGGGTATTGTTGGATGCTGTGATGCGAATGCGAGCGAGGTATTTGGTGTATTTTTTTTCTTTTTCTTTTTAATTGGCACTGATTCTATTTATTTTTTTCGAGTTTTGGGCTGAATTTAATTTATGGCTTTAGATTTATTGCACTATTTATGGTATGTATATTTGGTTTGGTTTATTTTTTATTGTTATATTATTTTTTTGGGTGACACACGCGCACAGAAACAACGCGACCGCACACGACGAGCACTTGATCGACACGTTGTAAAATGCTCGCTGTTCCTACAACGTTGGTAGAGATTAGATAATCAACTGAAACTTTTATTTATTTATTTACTAGCTGACCCGGCGAACTCCGTACCGCCTCTTTTTTACTTGCGATTATAGGTACTATAAGGCAAGTTATGCATTCGTAAAAAATCAAAAACATGGTTGTCAAAGTCGGTTTACGGACGATAATTTTACGTGATAACCAGTGTTCAAAACACTTCATGTGTATAGGTATCTCTCCAACCACCAACCACCCAACCTACCTACAACCACCCACCATTTTTTAATTTTTTTCACCCCTTGAAAACCAACCTCCCAACCCCACATACATCAACTTACCAACAGCCCACCATTTTTGAACATTTTTTCCTCCTCCCCTACACAGTACATCCTCCCTTCCTAAGCACTACCAATCACTCACACCAACTACTACCAACCACCCACTACTTTTGAAAACTCCACCCCCACCCCTACACCAAATTATACTACCAACTCGACCTAAAACCACCTGCTACTCATCCACCACTGTTGGCAGTTCCCCCCAACCACCGCCGCCAACCACCCACCACAACTATTTTTGATAATTCCTTCCACTACCCCCCCCCCCCCAAAATAACTACCCATTCCAATACAACCACTGGCCACTCACCCACAAATTTTAACATTCCCCCCCAACACCAAATCACCCCCCAACATTACCAACCACCCATCCTACCTACAGCCACCAACCAACCACCCAAAATTTTTGACAATTCCCCTTACCAATAATCACCCTCCCTCCTTCCTCCTCCACCACCACCGCCAACCGCCCAGCCCACCTATAACAGCCAATCAACCACCCACCATTTGTGACATTTTTTGTTCACCCCTTAACCCAAACGCCAACCTACCACCCCCACATACAACCAACAGCCCACCATTTTTAAAAAAATTTTTCTTCCTCTCCCGCACAATAAAGCCAGCCCTTCCTAACCACCACCAATCACCCACCCACTATTTTTGACAATTCCCCCATGCACCGAATTCAACCACCTACTCCACTTACAACCACCTGCTACTTACCCAATATTTTTGACAATTTTTTACTCACCCCCACCCCCTCCCCAGTACAACTATTTTTGACAATTCCCTTCACTACACCCTCAACACAAATCCAACCACCCATAACACATACAACAACTTGCCACTCACCCAACACCGCCAACCACCCATCACACCTACAGCCACCAACCAACCACCAACCATTTTTGACAATTATTTTTTTCACCCCCTCCCAACACCAAATCCCCCAAATCCAACCACCTACGCCACCTGCCACACCTTCAATTCACCCACCTTTTTTGACAACTTTTTCATCGCACCCCATCAAATCAACCATCCCCACCACCAAAACTGCCAACCAATCAACCCACCTACAACTGCCAACCAACCACCCACCATATTTGACAATTCACCCCCCTCCCCCAACCATACCAAATCCCCCCAACACCAAACACACATCCCACCTACAGCCACCAAGGAACCACCCATTAGCTTTGACAATATTTATCTCACCACCCAAACCAGCTACAACCACCCACCATTTTTGACAATTTTTCCTCTTCCCGACACTACCCTCCCCCCCCCCCGCTTGGCCAACACACACCCCCACCACAACCAACCAACCACCCAACATCCTCCCCCTCCCACTTTATCGACTTTCTATGCTATGAAAGCAGCTAGGTAACGTGACTGTGACATTTTTCCGTGCGTGCTGCCCGTATATTCCAAACCGATTTATTAGACGAATTCTAACAATCAAACATGACATTACGATGATAGAGAAGTCGAAAAAAGTGATTCCGACTATTCTGTCTGGCTCCTACGGTTTTGATAAAACTTTCTGAATAGTGTTTTCTGTGCAAAATTTATGTTTTGGTTTTAATAGATTTTTCAGGAAAAGTCTTATAACGGTACCTCCCATAGGACCGGTTTTTTAAAATCAGATTTTCTCGTAAACCACTTGACGGATTTCGATGAAGTTTTTAATGTAGAAGCCTTTTTAAAGACAAAAGAATATTAATTTTTAAGCTTTTGAAAAAAAGTTTTTTTAAATCATTTAATTTTTTTTTTTTTTTTTTCAAAAACGGTTCAAGCTATTTTTTAAAATTTTATTTTTCTGATAAAAACTACAAAGTGCTAGAAGTTGGCATACTCAAAAAAATTTTTAATATACCTATTTTGGAAAAGTTTTTCGAAAAAAACTGTTTTTTGATATGGCTTACTTCATTTTTTCCAAAAAACGTTTTAACTATTGATTTTTAAGTGATCAATAAAATTTCATACACTTAGGTTTTGCCCTGCTTTTTTTCCAAAATCTTAAACCCCAAGAACACTGTTTCACATTAGAGCAAGTTTGTCCGACCCAGTCGTGCACTTTATTTTTTGAATATTTTCGAAATTTAAAATTTTTTCGTTTAACTATTTACAATGTAGGTACGCCTCAGCTAAACACGTATGTACAATATTTTGGAAAAGTTTTTCGAAAAAAACTGTTTTTTGATATGGCTTACTTCATTTTTTCCAAAAAACGTTTCAACTATTGATTTTTAAGTGATCAATAAAATTTCATACACTTAGGTTTTGCCCTGCTTTTTTTCCAAAATCTCAAACGCCAAGAACACTGTTTCACATTAGAGCAAGTTTGTCCGACCCAGTCGTGCACTTTATTTTTTGAATATTTTCGAAATTTAAAATTTTTTCGTTTAACTATTTACAATGTAGGTACGCCTCAGCTAAACACGTATGTACAATACCACGCTGGAGAAATCAAACTCTTCTAGAAAATTAATATCAGTTGAATTATCAAAAATTGACGCGTTTGATGTACCATCTACCATCTCTTACTACCAACCATCTTCTACAATCTACCGTCTTCCACAATCTTTTACCATCTTCTACAATCTACCGTCTTCTACCATTTACCACCTTCCACCATATACCATCGACCACCTGTCTTTGTATTCCTTCTTGTTCGTACATGTTAAATCATTATAAGGCGGGTATTCATATTCCCTTGAGTGCGAGTGCATAGTAAAAAAAAAACCATCTTCTATCATCTATCATCTGCAACCTTCTACCTATATACCTATCTAGAATCTTCTACCATCTGCTATTATCAAAATTCTTCTATATCATCTACTATCTCCTGCCATCTTCCATCTTCAAACATATACCATCTTCTACCATTTACCACTTTCTACCATTTACGATCTCCTACCCGACTACCATCTTCTACTATCAACTATCTTCTACCATCTACCTTCTTATATAATCTACCATCTCCTGCTATCTACCAACTACCATAGCTTTTACTATCAACTATCTTCTATCATCTACCATCTTCTACCGTCAACGACCTTCTTTTATCTACCATTTTCTACTATCGACCATCTTCTTCCCTCAACCATCTTTAACCATTAATCATCTTCTACAATCTACTGTCTTCTATCTTCTATCAACTTTTTTCTACTATCAACTATCTTCTACCATATTCTACCAACTACCATCTTCTAACACCAACCATCTTCTACCATCTAGCATCTTTTACCTTCTTCCATCTAGAATCTTCTTCCATCTCCCATCTTGCTATATCTACCATTTAGCATCTTCTAGCATCTACCATCTACTGAAATCTGCCATATACTGTCTTCTAACGGTGCAGGGAATTTATTCCACGGGAATCTGCTCCACATGGGAATTTATTCCACTTTTAGTGGGAATGTGCTCCACTTTTTGAAGTGAAGTAAATGCCCACCCAGAGTGGGAATTTATTTAACTTTTCGGTGAGAAAGTGCTACACTTTTTAAAGTGAAGTTGAAAATATTTTTACCTTATTCTCAAAAAAATTTAATATTGCTCTCAAATCAATTTTGAAATAGGTACCTAATATCAAAATCTATAAGTCATAACCTTGACGAAAATACAACCAGTTAAAAGGTTTCGAGAGCAATATTTAAATTGATTTGAGAACAATATTAAAATTTTTTGAGCATAACTAAGGTAAGAATATTTTCAAAAATCGCGCGATTTTTGAAAATATTCTTACCTTAGTTATGCTCAAAAAATTTTAATATTGTTCTCAAATCAATTTAAATATTGCTCTCGAAACCTTTTAACTTTAATAATTCGCGCTCTTCAATGGTATGCCCAAATGCCCATATTGTAAAACAAAATTGTTCAAAGTTCACTGACAGTATTTCGGTAAAAATTGATCTAAGAGCAAAACGCTTAATTACTTAGTGTTAAAAATCTTTGTTTCAAAATAATTTAGTTTTAAAATTTAATTATATACCTACTCCTTTTTTTTAATATTTGAATTTTGTTATTGTTATTGATTTATTCAAAAACTAATTATTTAATAAAATAAATAAAGTATGGTAATTTTGTTCCTTAAATTAAATACCTAAATTGAATACGTTCTTGTGTGGGAAAAAAATCCACAAAATTTTAGGTGAAACAAATTCCCACTCTGGGTGGGCATTTACTTCACTTCAAAAAGTGGAGCACATTCCCACTAAAAGTGAAATAAGTTCCCATGTGGAGCAGATTCCCGTGGAATAAATTCCCTGCACCTCTTCTAACATCTACCATCTTCTACCATTTACCATCTCCTATCGTCTGCCATCTCCAGCCATCTGCCATATACCATCTTCTTCCATCTACCAACTACCACCTTCTTCTATAAACTTTCTTCTACAATCTGCTACCATCTACCATCTTAAATTTTCTCCCATCTACCATCATTTAAATGAAATTTGTAGCGTTCAAAAATATAACACATATTTTGTTTGTGTATATTTGTACAATAAATTAATATATCAAATTCTGACTGATAAATATTTCAAATAATTGACACTTTTACACTACTTTTTTTTTATTTTTGCAAGCAAGGTATGTCGTCGTAATTTTTTTTTACTTAAAATTAATTTTTCTCACCGTTTACACCTTCCCTGAACTTCCACAAATATTTCAAGATCAAAATTTCCAAAATTGGTCCGGCCATTCTCGAGTTTTAGCGCTTCAAACGCACAGCAATTGATTTTTATATATAAGAGATTTGTTCCTTATTATCCTTAACATTTTTTTAAATAATTTACATCTATTTATTAATTAAAATTTTTATATGTCAGAGAATAGCATTTATATTTAATGAAATAGAGATCGTGCCACATTTACGATACTTTTTTTTTGTGGGTGAACAAGAACATGTAGGTTTTAACGTAAGATAGAAGAACGATAATACTTAAGAAAAAATAATAAATATTGAAATTGTAAAAGTTGAAGTGCAAAAAGAAATAAAATGCACGACTGGGTCGCACGAACTTGCTCTTATGATAAGCAATTGCTTAGTGGCTGCATATATGGATATTAAAAAAAAAATAAATAATTTCGAAAATTCTTTTATATTTTAAATTATTTTAAGAGTTTTCTCGGAAAAACAAAGTATGCAATAAAATTTCGAAGCTATACGTAAATCTAGGAAAAAAAAAATATTGAAAATCGTTCGACCAGTTTTTTTTTAAAAAGGTTATTTTTGAAAAACTTTTCCAAAAAATATTTTGAAATTTATTTGGGTATGCAAATATATGGCAATCTGTAGTTTACATTTGAAAAAATAATTTAAAAAAAAATCAATATACCCGTTTCCAACATATTTCGAAAAACAAAAAATTTTTTGAAAAAATTATAAAAAATCAAAAAAAAAAGTTTTTGAAAAATTCTTCCTGTGGCCAAAATTTTATTGAAATCGAATGTATAGTTTACGAGAAAATTTGATTTGATACTGGTTCTATGAGAGGTACCGTTATAAGACAAATTTTGAAAAATATTTTCCAACCAAAAAATAGATTGTCTTACAAAAATGGCATCCTGAAAGTTTTATCAAAATCGTTAGAGCCGTTTTTGAGAAAATCAATTTTTTTCTTCACGATTATATGGCAGGTGCCGTTATTTTTGGGCCTAGAGTATGTTCCGAGGGACGGCCAAATAAATCCTAGATACCAAATTTGAAGCAAATCGGCCCATCCGTTCAGGCTCTAGAAGCGCGAACAGACAGACAGACAGACAGACAGACAGACAGACAGACGGACGGAATTCCCAGACCCACTTTTTTCGACTTCTCCATCATCGTAATGTCATGTGTGATTGTTATCTCGAAATTTTTTTTCTGCACGAATCCATAACTTGCCTTATAGTACCTATAATCGCAAGTAAAAAGAGATAAAACAAGTTGGAGTACAAAGAAAGAAAAGAACAGATTAATCTTAAAAATTCATAAGTGTAAGAATGCATTCAAACAATGAATAGTTTAGCAAAGATTCGATGTCATAAGTGTTAAAATCAAAGAGACAGGATTTAATAGATTTTAAGAAAAGTGGTAAAACTCTTACTTTGCCTCGTATACTCGTATGTCTTGGGAGTCTATTGAATAGTTTGCGAGAAACGATCGTGTACGAGTTTCTAAAAAGTATGGTCGGAAAAAGTAGAGTCCGAATAGAGCTACTATTTCGCCTTAGATAATATGAGCTTGTTATGGGGCTTTCTAAATATCCATCTCTTATAAACAATATTTTTAAGACTTTGAAATTAAATAAGCGTCTTACTGATAGAATTTTCATTTGTCTAAATAGTTCGGCGGAGTGAGCTAGACGAGCAGCGTTGCAAATTTTTTTTAATACACACTTTTGAAGGATTGTCAATTGCTGAATTTTATTTTGATAAGCTCCTGCCCAGCAACATATTCCATATTGTAGCTTAGAGTTAAATATTCTATAGTAAACATTTTTTATCGTGGTATTTGAACAACATTTCCTCAAGCGGTAAATACATCTAATTGTGGAATGGAAATACTGCTTTAGGTACGAAATGTGTTCAGTCCACTTGAAGTGTTGATCAATTATGACACCTAGGTATTTGAAGTTTTTGACTATTTCAATATCAAAGCAATTACCACTGCAAGCTGCTTTGGAATTAACATAACATAGATTGAGATTCAGATCAATTGCTATTAAAAATTCTAAGACTCATACAGAAAAAAATAAAAAAAAAAAAATTAATTTAAATTAAATTAAATTTAAATTATGGTAGATTTTATTTTTTTGATTTAAACGGCTTGTCGGAATATGCTTCCAATAAAATCCTGAAATTTTTTACTCCTAACACTATTCTAACGGAAGTTACGAATTTTTTTCTAATTTTTAAAGTGCTTTTTCACGCCTTTTGGTAAATGACCTTGGGATGCGGGCTTTTTTAGGAGTTCCAGCTCATTTATGGATTTCAACATATAGATATACTGCGTTTACAAAATAATCCGTAAAGTTCTTGTTCCTAACGCTTTTCTAAAAAAAAATATGATTTTTTTATAATTTTTAGAGCGCTTTTTCACGACTTTTGGTAAATGACTTTAGAATGCTGGCTTTTTTTAGGAGTCCCAGCACACTTATAGATTTAACTAGCTTTCACCCGCGGCTTTGCTCGCGGCAAATACAGGGTTGGCCTTTGCCATAGTAATTTTTAAAAATAAAGTCCACTACTGGATCGCACCAACTTGCTCTAATAAGACATTGGTCTTGGCTTGAGATTTTGAAAAAAAATTTATTTTTCTTTGGATGAATTTCAATGTATGGTAGTAAAAGTATCAAAATTTGTGGATTGGTTTCTTAGATAAAAACATTTTTTGGAGAACATTTTTCAAAAAGAAATTAAATTCCCCCAATACATATAGGTATTCTGCATTTATCATATAACTACTTATTATTTTTGAAAAAGTTAATGATCTGTTTTCAAAATATTAAATTATGAAGAGAAATGTTTTTGAAAAAACGAAAAAATATTTATTAAAAATATAGGAATGTATGTATGTGTAAGTTTCCGACAGAATCGGTTAAACCGTCTTCGAAAAAGCCGAAAGCAAAAAAAACCTCCTCTGGAAGGTACCGTTCTTAGCAATTCTTGGTAACTTTGTTTCCAGCCATTTGATAGGTCATACGGTCATACATAAAAAGCTAAATCAAAATCGTTTGAGTCATTTTCGAGAAAAAATTAACTTCAACATAACTATAGTTGCAGGTACCGTTAGTTTTCGAGCTGCAAAAAAATCAATTTCCCTTCTGTACAATATTTTAAAAACTCGATATACCTAGTTTGAAAGAATTAAGCACACCCGTTTGGGCTTTTGTGGGTGTCTTTAGGTACATACATATGTATAGTCAGACGGAAAGGCAAACAAATAAGACAGACAGACGGACAGATTTTTTTGACCAACTTTTTTGGTCCTCGCTATCATCGTTCAAACTTTTTTTTCCGACGAACTTGCAGTTCATGTAAAAATTCCAGCGCATTTCAATTATTGACTTCTAAAGAAATACTTTTGATACCTTGGGTTTCATTTTTTCAATTTTCATAAGGATCTCTTGTTGAGAGTTGAGACTAAAGAAATGTATAGCCTATGTAACTCACAGATAATGTGCCTATAGCTTTCTTTTAATTAAAGAATTTTAGAAACGGTTAAGTAGCTTAGGAGCGCAAGCCTTACAAATAAACGCACTTACTTTTCACATTTTTACTATAAGGCAAGTTATGCATTCGTAAAAAAAATAATCTAACAATCAAACATGACATTACTATGATAGAGAAGCCGACAAAAGTGGGACCGACAATTCTGTCTGTCTGTCCATCCGTCTGTATCGGTACCTACAGCTTAAACGGCTGAACCGATTCGCTTCAAATTTGGTACATAGTATTATTATGACGTAATACAGAGGGATTTTTGGAATTAGCATTCTAGCTCTAAAATTAACGGTACCTGCCATACGATTTTGGGGGAAAATTTATTTTTATCAAAAACGGCTCCTACCATTTTGATAAAACATTCTAAACAACGTTTTCTGTGCAAACTTTATGTTTTGTTCGGAATGGATTTTTCAGGAAAAGTCTTATAACGGTACGTCCCATTTAAAATTTAGATGTCATCTTTTGGGTGCTATAAATGATATAAATGTCCGTTTATGGCCGAATTAATAAAATTGTTTAAAAAAATTTCCGTTATTATCATTTGTAGCCAAAAACTTAATTGCAGTTTTCATCAAAACATTTTATGTATCTATATTACATACAAAGTTTAATAAAAATCGGCGGAATTTTTTTTTTATTAAATTAGAAAAAACTATATAATTTGGCCAAAACCTAGTGGCTTTTTGTATGGGAGCCAAAATTTAAAAAAGAATAACTGACAAAAATGCAATGTCATCTGATACAGAGTTGAAAGGAACTATACCTACAAAACAAAGTTTGTTTGAATTCGATACGACCGTTGAACACTTATGGCCATTTGAAAAAAAAGACGTTAAGACCAGATCTGCGTTATTAGCATTTTTTTTTTGCAAAAACTAAAAACGCAGTTCCATTAAGAACACTAAAAGAATATAACACACAAAGTTTAATCAAAATCGTTAAAGCCGTTTTTTAGGAAATTAGAAAAAAACAAAAAAAGTTGGCTAAGACTGAATGGATCGTTGTATGCGAGCTACCATTTAGAAAGGCTTCACTAAAAAATTTTCAAAGCCATCCTATAGAACACTATAAAGAACGATAACAAACAAAGTTTGAGTCAATTCAATCAAGCCGTTGCGAACTTATGGCCATTTGAAAAAAGCCATTTAAACCTGATTTTCGTTACGACCATTTGAGTCAAAAAAAAAAAAAAAAAAACCCAGTTTTGTTAGAATTGCTTAAAGTTATCTAAATTTTGAGTTTAATCTAAAATCGTTTGAGCCGTTTTCGAGAAAATTCAAAAATCCGTTACTTGAAAGATACCAGTTAGAGACGGGCTAAAACGAAATAAATTTTTTTTTTTATACGAATGCATAACTTGCCTTATAGTACCTATAATCGCAAGTAAAAACCTCAGCAACCGCTTTTCTTTAAACTGCTATATACCAAGTTTGATGAAAATCCGTCAAGCCGTTTAGGCTGTGGCTGGACGTGAAAAAGCGCACAGGCGCACATCCGCACACCCGCACAGACAGACCGACGTACGGTATTACGAAAACCACTTTTTTGGGCTTCTTTTTCATCGTAATGTCATGTTTGATTAAAACCTCGATTCTTTTTTTCTGCACGAAACCAATACTTGCCCTAAAAAAAGACAATACACTATTATTAAAGATAATTTAATTACTGTATGTGTGTATGTATGTATGTACGTTATGTTCAAATCGAACTGCAAGCTTAAAGTTGAATGTCACTGAGCTCATAGTAATTGCCCTGGCAGTAAAAAGTCTCAAATTTAGGCGTGGCACACGCCTTTTTTATTACGCCAGCAGTTATTGAACATGGGCCACACAAAATTAATGTTATTGAATTTTTTCCTGTCTGCTAAAGAAGAATTGTGTTTCTGAAACTGGAACAGCGGCTGGCTGCGGGAGGCGCACGCATACACATGCAAAAATATCGGGAATAGGGTATCCAACAGTTCGTTCTCTACTCTAGCTCTCCCTTATGTTTTATTTTTTTTTATTTTGAAATATTAAAAATCAAATAAATTTTATTGAAATAAATTACAATAAATACTACGAGTAAATATTACTTTACAGTGGAACAAATCTTATAAATGGGCTACAAAAAATTCAGCTTGACGGTTTTAACATTTTTTTTCTTCTAAACCATCTACATTATGGGCCCTTTCATTTCAAAGAATATATATAAAAATCCACCCATCCTAACTCTAGAAATAAGGTCACACACAAAAATTAAATTGATTTTTATTGTACTGCTGCCAAGGGACTAAAGTTGCAAGAAACACACAAAATATGTCTAAGATGCGCTAGGGTGGATCGATTTTTTTTTTTTTTGAAATCTTTGATGCCTATATGCGGAAAAGTTGAATTTAGGGACCCTAAGGATGAGTAAAAAATTTGGTAAATTTGTGACGTCATCTCAAGGTTCCTATATGACGTCAAAGTTTTGGATTTTTTTAATTTAATAAAAAAAAATTAATTAGGTAATTTAGTGTTATTAAGCTCATATTATATTTTTCTTCTCTTTTTACGATTACTAGAGTTCGCCCCGTGGTCGAAATTCGACCATTTCTCAATTGGGGGGGGGGAAATGACATAGGTGCTTCATATATACATTCGCTGTTTCCTTACATGGTCCCCTTTCAGAATATATATAGGTTTGGCATATTTGTTTTGATTATGACAGAAAAAAAGGGTGGAAACTGGATTTTTGAACTCCGTATTAATATATTAGATCAATCATCAATTGATAATTGATAGTTTATAAATTAATCAACTGTCAATTAATAATTGAAAATTATTTTCGGGGCTTTATTAGTAAAAATATTTCTTAAGACTGAAGCAATAGAATTAAATGAATTTAAAATTATGGTTATAATTTAAATTTATAATCTAGTTCTCATCGACCTTGTTATTGTTTTTTTATATTTTGGTTGTGTCGCTCTTGGTTTTTCTGAAATAATAATCTATAGAAGGCGTTGATTTAAGTGCATCAATTGTTATTATTTTCTTGTATGTAAAATTGCCGGTTATAGTTATCTTAAATTGTAAAAATGACGCGTACGCGTAGTGAAACCGAGTGTGAAGTTTTTGGAGCACCCGCCGAGCTTAAAAGCAATCAACTTCCCACTTATTCTGATATAATGAAAGCATTTTTGTTTGTCAGAAATTCCTTGAAGGAAAATAGAAAAGGATTTGATCCAAGTGTTAATGAAATATCAGCGAAGTTAATGATTGATATAAAAAGTGTGTGGCAAAGAGCTACCTTGCCCGTTGTTTCAGATCAGCAGATTTTGCACAAATTAAAAACCTATAACGAGCAATATAAATCAATAAAAAAAATATAAAATCCAAGAAAAATTCGTTTATAGAGAAACTTAAATTATTTAAATCGAACAGCCATACCTTTTTGACATATCAGCTTGCAAATGTAAAGATTATTTAAAGTGTCCTTGCGTAACTAAAGTGCCCCATGAGGAACGCGATTTCCTACAGGACCAAAGGCTGTTTAGGCGTATGTTAATTGGTAACGTCGATTCGGAGTTAACAAATAAAATTAAAAAAAGAAACGAAAGAAAAATTCAAGAGGCCCTTAAACGAAAAAGACACGAAGAGGCGAAAAACTCTAAAAGACTTAAAAATGAAGTTGAAGTTTCTGCAGAAAGTGAGGATGACCCCGCAGATGCTTCAAGTGATGAAAACGACGTGAGTGATGTCAATATTTTACCTAGCACAAGTCCGTCGGTTAAAAAAGTGAAAGCTAGAATACATTTTGCCAATTTAGCTTCAGCCTGCGACAGAACAGGAATATCCGACAGATCTGCATCAATTGTTGTAAGTTCTGTTCTGCGAGACATTGGTGTCATTTCCAAGTTAGATTCTTCAAAAGTCATTGACAGAAATAAAATAAGAAGAGATAGAAAAAAAATACGTCAAAATCTTCAAAGTCAATGTGAAAATGTATCAGGTTTATATTTTGACGGTAGAAAAGATAAAACGATGATTTTGGAGAAAATTGGTCCGGGAACACATCGAAAAATTGCTACCGAAGAACACATTGTCCTTGTTTCTGAGCCAGGTGGACATTATGTGGGGCATGTCACCCCAGATTCCGGAAATGCCAAAACAATATCTGCCAGTATAATTGACTTCATAAATAACATCTTGTGTGTTGATATGCAAGAAATTAAAGCGATTGGATGTGATGGAACCGTTGTTAATACCGGATCTAAAAATGGTATCGTATCTCAGCTTGAAGCGGCCATTGGTAGGCCAGTTCATTGGTTTATTTGTTTACTTCATCTTAATGAACTCCCTCTCCGTCATTTGATGACACATCTTGATGGCAAAACCAATGACCCCAAAGGCTTTTCTGGAGTTCTTGGAAAAGCACTTGAAGCATGTGATAGTCTGCCAATACAAGCTTTTGAAAAGATAACAGTGGAACTGCCTGAGATAACGAAAGAAAATTTGAGCACTGATCAAAAATATCTTTATCAAATGTGCAAGGCTGTTTCTCATGGCAATGTACCTTTAGAATTGGCAAATCGGCAGCCTGGAAAAATGTCGCATTCAAGGTGGCTCACAACAGCTAACCGGATTCTTAGGCTATATGTAGGAACAGAGAAACCGTCAAAAGAGCTACTGGTTCTAGCTACTTATATAATAAAAGTGTATGCGTTTGCCTGGTTTGCAATTAAAACAAAGCCCTCCTGTTTGGACGGACCCAACCATATTTTGTCAATTATTAAAGCATCAAAATATCTACAGAAAAAACTTAAGGCAGTAATTCATCCCGTAATCCAACGTAACTCATATTTTTGTCATCCTGAAAATATTTTACTTGCTATGTTAGCTGATAGCCGAAGCCATGTCCGTGAATTAGGTTTAAGGAGGATATTAAAAATAAGATCCGAGAAAAGTAGCAACCAGAAGAATGATATCCGGCAATTCAATATCCCGAAAATTAATTTCGATGCCGATGATTACATCGACCTAATAAAATGGGATACAGTGACCATCACAGAACCTCCTTTAACCGCAACAATATCTGATGAAAACTTGCGGGAAATGGTTGCAAATGTTCCTGACAATATAGAAATATCAAAATATCCCTGTCACACTCAAGCAGTGGAAAGATGTATTAAGTTGGTGACAGAAGCTTCTGCTTTAGTATGTGGCCAAGAATCAAGAGATGGATTAATAAAAGCTAGAATCTTGTCTCGAAAATTGTTGCTACAATTTGAAACAAAGAAGGACTTTGTTAATGCCCTCCAAAATTAATTTTGACCTACAGGCTACAGGTAAACAAAAATTTGAAGTTAAAATATTTCCTTGCTTTATAAATTTATAATTCTAGGTTGAAGGTTGCAAATGTTTTGCTGCGCCCCTCGAACCATATGTTTTGAATAGATATAAACAAAGGAAAATTCAGTTCTTGCATCAATATAATAATTGTATTAGTTACTAAAATAAAATATTCGGTAAATTTATTTCAATATGAATAAAAAATATATTTTTTGTATACCTACAACACGTAAACTAATAACTTTTTGACATTGTAATTAAATTCTTTAACCAACAAATAGAAATTTCTTGTTGTTAAAATTTAAAAAAAAAAATAAAAAAGAAAAAAAATTAAATATATTATTTAAAGGACATTTTGTTTTCGAAATAGGAACCTTAGGACATTTTTTTTTTTGCTGAAAGCTTCTGGTTCCGTTATGGAAAACCAAATTCAACTTTTAGAACCATAGGCATAACGAAATTAAAAAAAAAAAAAAAAATACCAAATTCGATCCGGCCTTGCGCACTCATGAAACCAGTTGCATATGTTAGTTTGACATTTAAGACGATGGAAAAACTTATGCTTACACCTGGGGGTGGTGGAAAGTACCGCTTACAATTAAGGGAAGTTGGCTCCCCTCGTAGTGAGTTGTAATCTAATTATTTTTTTTTGCGCTTAAAACCTCGCGGAAATTTTTTTTTTTGCAGATCATAAATAATTAGACAAAGAATATGGAAAAATAGCGCGTTCTTTAAAAAGTCATCTTTTGCCCTAAAAAAGGGGAGAAAGGGGGTAAAATCAATCTTTTAAAAGTTTTTTTTTATATGTCTCAAAAACAACATGCGTTTTCATAAATCTGATAAGAAATTAAAAATTTTATATAAACATAGATCAAATAATAAAATTATAGAAGAAAGGAGGGTATTGGGGGTAAGAGTACCCTTTTTACGCATCTCCAAAACCAAATATATTTTTAATGTTTTTTTCTTCCGAGGTTTGTTCTTTCACAAATCTATATATATAAAAATCAATTTAATTTTTGTGTGTGACCTTATTTCTAGAGTTAGGATGGGTGGATTTTTATATATATTCTTTGAAATGAAAGGGCCCATAATGTAGATGGTTTAGAAGAAAAAAAATGTTAAAACCGTCAAGCTGAATTTTTTGTAGCCCATTTATAAGATTTGTTCCACTGTAAAGTAATATTTACTCGTAGTATTTATTGTAATTTATTTCAATAAAATTTATTTAATTTTTAATATTTCAAAATAAAAAAAAAATAAAACATAAGGGAGAGCTAGAGTACATTTTCAACGAACTGTTGGATACCCTATTCCCGATATTTTTGCATGTGTATGCGTGCGCCTCCAGCAGCCAGCCGCTGTTCCAGTTTCAGAAACACAATTCTTCTTTAGCAGACAGGAAAAAATTCAATAACATTAATTTTGTGTGGCCCATGTTCAATAACTGCTGGCGTAATAAAAAAGGCGTGTGCCACGCCTAAATTTGAGACTTTTTACTGCCAGGGCAAGTACTATGAGCTCAGTGACTTTCAACTTTAAGCTTGCAGATCGATTTGAACATAACGTACATACATACATACATACATACAGTAAGAAATTATCTTTAATAATAGTGTATTGTCTTTTTTTAGGGCAAGTATTGTTTTCGTCCAGAAAAAAAGAATCGAGGTTTTAATCAAACATGACATTACGCTGAAAAAGAAGCCTAAAAAAGTGGTTTTCGCCATACCGTACGTCGGTCTGTCTATGCGGGTGTGCGGATGTGCGTCTGTGAGCTTTTTTCACGTCCAGCCACAGCCTATACGGCTTGACGGATTTTCTTCAAACTTGGTGTATAGTAGTTTGAAGAAAAACGGTTGCTGAGGTTTTTACTTGCCATAATAGGTACTATATAAGGCAAGTTATGCATTCGTATAAAAAAAAAATTTTTTCGTTTTAGCCCGGCTCTAACTGGTATCTTTCAAGTAACGGTTTCTTTAATTTTCTCGAAAACGGCTCAAACGATTTAGATTTAGATCTTTCAAGTAACGGTTTTTTGAATTTTCTCGAAAACGGCTCAAACGATTTTAGATTGAACTCAAAATTTAGATAACTTTAAGCAATTCTAACAAAACTGGTTTTTTTTTGTTTTTGGCTCAAATGGTCGTAACGAAAATCAGGTTTAAATGGCTTTTTTTCAAATGGCCATCAGTTCGCAACGGCTTGATTGAATTGACTCAAGCGTTGTTTGTTATCGTTCTTTATAGTGTTCTATAGGATGACTTTATACATTTTTCAGTGTAGCCTTTATAAACGGTGGCTTTCATACAACGAGCCGTTCAGTCTTAGCCAACTTTTTTTGGTTTTTTCTAATTTGCTCAAAAACGGCTTTAACGATTTTGATTAAACTTTGTGTGTTTGTTTGGTATAGTTCCTTTCAACTCTGTATCAGATGACATTGCATTTTTGTCATTTATTCTTTTTTAAATGGTGGCTCCCATACAAAAAGCCACTAGGTTTTGGCCAAATTATATAGTTTTTTCTAATTTAATCAAAAAAAAAAATTCCGCCGATTTTAATCAAACTTTGTATTTAATATAGATACATAAAATGTTTTGATGAAAACTGCAAGTAAGTTTTTGGCTACAAATGATAATAACGGAAATTTTTTTAAACAATTTTATTAATTCGCCCATAAACGGACATTTATATCATTTATAGCACCCAAAAGATGACATCTAAATTTTAAGTGGGACGTACCGTTATAAGACTTTTCCTGAAAAATCTATCCCGAACAAAACATAAAGTTTGCACAGAAAACATTATTCAGAATGTTTTATCAAAATCTTAGGAGCTGTTTTTGATAAAAATCAATTTTCCCCTAAAAATCGTATGGCAGGTACCGTTAGTTTTAGAGCTAGAATGCTGATTCCAAAAATACCTCTGAAGAACGTCATAATTATACTATGTACCAAGTTTGAAGCAAAGCGGTCCAGCCGTTAAGGCTGTAGGTGCCGATACAGACGGATGGACAGACAGACAGAATTGTCGGTCCCACTTTTTTAGACTTCTCTATCATAGTAATGTTATGTTTGATTGTTAGATTATTTTTTTTTACGAATGCATAACTTGCCTTATAGTAAAAATGTGAAAAGTAAGTGCGTTTATTTGTAAGGCTTGCGCTCTGAAGCTACTTAACCGTTTTTAAAATTCTTTAACTAAAAGATTGCTATACAATATCTGTGAGTTACATAGGCTATACATTTCTTTAGTCTCAACTCTCAACTAGAGATCCTTATGAAAATTGACATAATGAGACCCAAGGTATCAAAAGTATTCCTTTAGAAGTCAATAATTGAAATGCGCTGGAATTTTTACATGCGAATATACATAAACTGCAAGTTCGTCGGAAAGAAAAAAATTTGAACAATGATAGCGAGGACCAAAAAAGTTGGTCAAAAAAATCTGTCCGTCTGTCTGTCTTATTTGTTTGCCTTTCCGTCTGACTATATGTATGTACTTAAAGACACCTACAAAAGCCCAAACGGGTGTGCTTAATTCTTTCAAAATAGGTATATCGAGTTTTTAAGGTATTGTACAGAAGGAAAATTGATTTTTTTCGCAGCTCGAAAACTAACGGTACCTGCAACTATAGTATTCTTGAAAATGACTCAAACGATTTTGATTAGTTTAGCTTTTTATGTATGACCGTATGACCTATCAAATGGCTGGAAACAAAGTTACCAAGAATTGCTAAGAACGGTACCTTCCATAGGACGGGTTTTTTTTGCTTTCGGCTTTTTCGAAGACGGTTTAACCGATTCTGTCGGAAATTTACACATACATATACATATATAGGTTAAAGTAGCTTAATTATTACCTAAGTACTACATTCCTATATTTTAATAAATATTTTTTCGTTTTTTCAAAAACATTTCTTTTCATAATTTAATATTTTGAAAACAGATCATTAACTTTTTCAAAAATAATAAGTTATATGATAAATGCAGAATACCTATGTATTGGGGGAATTTAATTTCTTTTTGAAAAATGTTCTCCAAAAAATGTTTTTATTCTAAGAAACCAATCCACAAATTTTGATAATTTTACTACCATACATTGAAATTCATCCAAAGAATAAGAGTTTCGAAAAATAAATTTTTTTCAAAATCTCAAGCCAAGACCAATGTCTTATTAGAGCAAGTTGGTGCGATCCAGTAGTGGACTTTATTTTTAAAAATTACTATGGCGAAGGCCAACCCTGTATTTGCCGCGAGCGAAGCCGCGGGTGAAAGCTAGTATATATATATAAATATGCGTATATAATATGAAGGAAGGGGCTTGGGGGAGGGGAATACTTCTTCGATTTCTTACACAAATTCAAAATCAAATAAATTCAACACAAATTGAAAACATAATCCAAAAGATATAAGAGAATAATCAAAAGCCGATATACCTACCTACCTAAACAAATTTTCTAGTATACTCGCTGTCCGTTTTAATCCTTTTATTTTCTATGTACTTTGTATTTTGTTCTCGTTATAAGTTTCTCAGAAATGTTACTCTAGATTAAATCATCCATAATTTTTATTTTATTATATTCGTAGACCTTTTCTCAGAATCATCGCTGGTGCTGACCTGTATGTTCCTTGATTCATCATCATCACTAGTTCTATAATTTAGGTAGGAATATGAAGATACCCGTATACCACATACATGATATTTAGCAAATCTCTAAATTCTCCGTTGCAGCTGCGACTTGCAGGTCATCTTAATCCCTTAAAAAAATCAAACCTTCTTTTCGAAGTATAAGTTTTACCTGTGCAAAATTCTTTTTCTAATTATTCCCCTCTAAAATGCGAAGAAGAAGTTAATGAAATACCACAAAGTATTTTACTTTTCAGTACGATTCTTTTTCTCCTGGAATAAAGAAAGTATAAATTTGTGCGATGGCTAATTCTCGACCAATTTGTGTTTTTTGTGGAAATAAAAAAGATACAATTATTTTATTCACTCAAGAACGTTTGGCTAAATGTCTTGAAAATTTGAAAATTCGTCAAGAAAAAAACTTGGCAGGACGCGACATTGAATTGCCAGCAATGTTAAGTGAAAGTGAAGGTTAACATTTGAAGTGTTTGAGCAAATTCAGTGCATTAAACATTAAATATAAACAATGTGACAATGAACCCAGAAGTGAACCAAATACATCAGGACTTTCAACATCTGTGGTCATAAAGTATGTATAAATAATTACTTAATTATAAGTTCAAATCGCTTTATAATAAATTATCGAATTTAAGAAATGAAAAGTGTTTATACCCATATATTTTTAATTTTATTCTATTAACGTAAAAATTTCTTATTTTAAAGGCAAAATATTGAAGTAACTGAATCCTCGCAGCAAACCGTAGAAGAACCCGAGGTTGTCTCACTCGTCGCACCAGAAGTTATTTACGATGATAGTTCTGAAGAGGTCATCGCATCAGAGGATATTTGTAAAGATTCAGCAGAGGCAGCGAACACCGAGCTCAGAAAATGCATTTTCTGTAATCTAGATCGAAAAATACGCAAAGGTCGCGAGCAGAATTTACATGAGTGTGCAAAGGAAGAAGCCATTGAAAAAATAAAAGCAAAGGCTGTGGAGTTAAATGACCTGAATTTAATGGACATTGGCAATCACTTATCGCAAGGACACAGCCTTTTTAACCACAAATTTTGCAGTAATCAATACAACACCAGAGTCAGAGCAAATAAAACTGCACAGAAAGATGTGTCGGATTGGAAACAGACAAGAGACAAAAGTAGCGTTGCATTTGGGAAAATTTGCCTTTTTGTGGAAGAAACAATAATTAAAAACCAAAAAATGTATTTTCTCGATTTCATCCGGACCATGTATGCTGAATTTCTTACCCAGGAATATGAAAGAGTTGAACTAGCAGCCCCACTGTCATTCTGTAATCGATACTTAGAAGAGAGACTGTTGAAAAAATACCCGAAAAAAATAGTTGTCATAGAGGGCAACAACCGGAAAATAGTGAAACTATATGCGGATGTTGCACTTGAAGATACCGATTTACAAAGTTTCGAAGACATATCCGTGGTCCAAAAAGCAGCAGTTATCATACGGAGATCTATTCTGGCTATCCAAAAAGCTGATTTGCCAGACAAAATTACTGTTTCCGATTTGATAAAAGGCGAGTGCACAGTTCCTGACATATTAATGGACTTTTACACTACCTTACTGAGCGGAGGCGCATATCGTCGGAAAAAAAAGTCCAAATTGCCAGAGACTTCCTGATTCGTTTTCGGAGGACGTTATCCAAGCCGTTTGCAATGGAAAAAAAATGCCTTCAAAACACATAGTTTTAGGACTAGCATTGAAGGGCTTGACAAATAGCAAAAAAATTGTCAACATTATCAATAGATATGGCCATTGTTGTAGCTATTCAATGCTGCAAGGATTAGAAACGGAAGCAACTTTTTCAGTCACCAACCAATCGGATGTTTGCCCAGAGGACATCATTAGATCACCAAACTTATGCACATGGTTAGCGTTCAATAACTTCGACCGATTTGTCAACACAGCTAATGGAAAGGATACTCTTCACGGCACCGTTAGAATCATTTTCCAGAACATTGATGACAACTTTGGACAAGATTTCGAAGAAAATGATGATGATATCGATGAAAATCCCGGGACGTCCAATGAAAGCAGCAAAAAAAAGGCGTCGAAGGTTTGACGTTATTTCGCATGAGTTCGAATCCTACACCAAAAAACCAAAAATCACAGAAACTTTACTGCCACTTGATTCTTCATCTCAACTTCCGATGTCAGAAAACGTTAAATCTTCCATTCAAATCGACACATTATGGATGCTTTCACATGCTCTTCAAATCAAAAATACGCCAATGTGGGTCGGTTTTAATAGTTTACTATACCAGGATACTTCAGTCAAACAAAGAATTTCCTACCTCACTACCATAAATAACTCTCCAACTTGTACCAATGTTATGCTGGAGACAATGCACGGAAAGAATTTTTAGATCAGATCAAGAAAAATGAGCTGCAAATCACGAAAATCTTATGCAGTTTCTCACCCTAGCTCGGGGTTTTGTAAATTACGACTCCTTGTTCGCAATTTTCAAAATTGAACGAAATGAAGATATTGACACTCAAAAATAGCAAATTACCACTTTTTTGGGTCAATAATTCGATCCTGAGAAATAAAACATTGCCATCGCGAATCGAAAATTGATCCAAATTTGTATCAATTTTATATTTACTCGATTGTAAATTGCAAAAAAGCTAGTCGTAGATTTCCATCTTTTTGTTTTGAATCAAAAATATGTTTTTGAAAAAATGAGTGGTAAAGTCGTAAATTGCAACCCCATTTTACTCAATTTGTAACAAATTATATTGCTTTGGGAGGGAGCAACGTTTTCTATTTATTGAAAAGCATTTATTATTTTTTATTGAAAAATGAAACTTTTACTTACTTGGTTGATTCTAGGAATCGAACTCAAGACCCCCTGCATACCAACCTAGCACACATCTACTAGGCCATGGTGATGCATCCAAGTAGGATATCAAAATTAATAATAAGAAGCAACCTGAATATGAGTTACATTTTAGGGGTGTTCTGAATTAAGATTATGTTTTATTGGCGAGAAAAATATAGTCGTCTTATTTTGGACGTCTAACCTCTAATGTATAATTTTCTGTGATGATCATTTAAATAAAGGTAAGAAATTGTTTATAATGTGTAGTTGAAATTCAACCTTGTACTCCCTATGTACATAATAGAACTACAAAAAAGGCATTATTGGAGACACAAGCGGGGCCAGGGCCTAATGACTTATATTCTAAACGATTCCTGTATGTGCGTTGATATTCTGGTGGAATATCATTTCCCGCTGAATCCGAATGACTTACAAAGATCCACTTTTAATATTAAATAGATTTATTTTTCGATGATTTTACATTTCCTCAAAAGAGACGGTACCAAAAAAAAAAAAAGATAATTATTAGTTCGAGGCAGGGATCGAACTCCGGACCTTCGACGTAGCCGTCAGACACACTTGAGTTGAATTTAATACTCAGTGATTGTAAATCACGAAAAAATTTTAGCAAATCCAGATTGGTAAAAAGTATAAATGGAATTATTCCCTTGAAGTAGTAAATTGCGACAAAAAGGTTGTAATTTACTTTGAAGGGCACCAGCTTGAATTATAACTTTTAATTGTAAATCTCAACTCAGGAATTGTTGTAATTTGCGATGAATTGAAAGTTAAATTGCCAATTGTTCTATCAGTTTCGAATCAAAGCGCCGTGATTTACAAAAAAAAACATGTTTTGTAAATTGCAACTGAATATTTCGTAATTGGTGATTTTTCAATTCTCTCCGTGTGGTTCAATGCCAAAAGGTTATTGAAGAATGCGGCGAAAGGTATATGCAAGTAACTTGCGAAAACAGCACTCCAGTTACAAAGCACCGAAGCACCTTTCCACATAATGATGGCCTATTTTAAAGCTATTGGCAAATTGACAACTGTGGATTGTCAAACATCATGGTCGACTCCGGACTCTTAGCTAACGGTTCTGTGAATGGATACATTAGCGGCAATCACTTTAATCGATGCAAAAGGCTTCATCCACTTGCGAGCTTAGCAATAAAAACCTTGCACTTCAATAGCTTCCTTGATTCAAAAAATTTCGAAATAACGAATGACTCCAGAATGTATCTCGAATAATTTCAAAACGAACGACACACCAATCCGATTATTCTCAACGATAATTTAATGGACTTAGTAACGAAGTATGAAGAATAAGAGAGAGAAACACTTGCTGGACAGCATGGAAAAACCCCACAGTATTTCCTCATTTATACCAAGCTTGTTAATTATTACCTTGAGCTGAACAGAAGTGTACGAACAGCAGACTTCGAAATGTTTAGACTCGTCCTTCCAAAAATCACCAATCTATTCTTTGTTTTTAATCAACAGAATTACTCAAGATATCTGGTTAAGTACAGCGATAATCTTCAAAAAGTAGATGAAACTTACCCTGGACTTAGAGAGCAGTTTGAAAAAGGATCCTTTGGGATTAAAAGGACAGACAAGCCTTTTTCCCGACAACCTATTAATTTGACCCTGGAACAGACTATAAATGCTGACGCTGCCAATAAATTAACTGGTGTTATCCATTTGACAAATTCAATATCGGCCCGACAACGTTGGTGTAAAAGTCACAGCATACGAGCAAAAATTATTAGCCATGTAATGGAAACATCAGGATTGAGAAATAAACAAGTTATCACAGCTGATCTGCAAAAAAGTTATATCCAGAAGTCAACCAGCCAATTGAAAGCATTGATCGCCAGCATCGAACAAAACATCGATCCTTTTTCGAACTCACTGGACAAGGAAAATCTGTATAGTATTTCAACTGGACAGGCGACTAACGAAAATATCTCCAAATATCTCATAAACGTCGAAAAGAATGGCAACAAGCAGAGAGAGAAATTTATAACCAAATGTGCTAATGATGAAACCCGATTTGAAAAGGCAATTAAAAGAAACAAAATCTTCAATTTTGCGGATTCACAAAAGAACAATATGAATGTCTCTGGAAAAATTGTTGAAGTTCGCATGCAACGTGACTTATTTGGAAGATTGCTGGGGATTTCTCCAGAAAACGCACTGGACATTGCAAAGACATTAACCTACCCGTTAACACCCGTTCCACTGTCATTGTGCCATATCGATGGAGCTATTTGCAAGACGGATAAATCTGTTCTTTTGAACATTTTTGAAACGAAAGAAAACAAAAACCACCAATAGAAGTAGACGTCCAAATTTTCGATGGTTTTTTTATGCTTCATCTTATGAGAGAGGTCCCTTCAACTTTTGGAAATATTTCTAAAAAGATTTTGCAAATGTTTTCGAGATGTACAGCAAGAACAGTGATAATAACGTTTGATGAATAGTTTTCACCCTCAATAAAGGACAACGAACATAAGCTGCGTGGGACGAGCAGAGGTGGACTTTATCAAATTAAGGGTGCTGATCAAGTGCGTCCAGCAGATTTTGCAGCAAAGTTAAGAAACATCAACTTTAAGGAAAGTTTGTTAAAATTTTTGATGGACGACTGGAAAAATCCCTGTATGGCTATATTTTTCAAAAATAGAACAGTTTATGTCAATTACGAAAAATGTTTCAAATTCGTAGAGGTCAATGATGTTGTCGTCAGGACTGAGGAAGAAAGTTACACTTGTTTTGCACACGAAGAAGCCGACACAAAAGTGATATTTCATGCATGCAAAGTGGAACCAAATTCAAACGTTGTCATTCGCTGCTCTGATACTGACATTTTAATAATTTACATTGAAAACATGCAGCATTTGCAACATAATGTAAAAATGTGGCTGAAAGTTGGTGTTGGCAATGCAGAGAGGTTCATCAATGTGACAAAACTCTACGATGCACTAGGTCAAAATTTATGTGAAGCTCTTCCAGGATTCCACGCTTTCACAGGATATGATTTTAATCCTGCTTTCTTCAAAAAAGGCAAGAAGCGCCCATTGACAATTTGCAAAACTCTCCTCAATTCATAGAAGCCTTCTCAAAACTGCAAAATTATCCAGATGTCGAAGCAGATGTATTTGAAACGTTGGTGAAATTTGTTTGCTGTATGTTCGGCTACAAGCACCTTAGCGACGTGAATGAAGCCCGAATATCAATATTTACAAAAGCCTTCAAATGCAATGATATTGAGGAGCAATTTAAAATTTACACAAAGAACTTCGATGGCTCAATTACCACCCAGCAAGTCGGAGCTTCGGCAGCAAATATTGAGATGTGCTTACATCTCAAGGATATGGTGCAATGCATATCTTCAAATCCCTACGTTTCTGTCTCCTTCTGAATGTGGATGGCAAGAAATCGACAGCAAACTGGACTTTCGATGGTTTGAAGGCGATCAATTACCAATTTCAGTCAGTGAAGTTGTAATCGAGGATCTTTCGAAAATCAGTGCAGGTAATTATAAAGATTTCTCCTCCTTCATTTTATACTTTTTAAAAATATATTTCTCATAACAGTTCGACGTTGAACGGCATGAAGTCCGATAAATTGTATTAATATAATTAATCACACCTTATTTTGACTTCATTGAGTCGATACACATTTGTTAAATTTAATTTTACAAAAAACACTACATTTAACGCAAAACGAAATAAACAAACACGTAACTAACCTGAATGCATTTCAGAGCGTATGCACTCCATCATCAGCAATCGCGACTAAGCTTAGTTGTATAGCATCAACATTGAAAGCGGTACTTTTCTCTTCTTTTAATTTTGTCTTTGGCACATTATATTAAGCAGGCAAGATCATAACAACATAAACATCGAAAATGTAACCCTACTAAAACAAGTAAATGACCATAGACGATTGGATGCATTTGAATCGTTTTACATACAAAAAGACACAAATGCACTAAATTTAGACAACGGTAATATTGAGTCTTGCCTGCTTAATATAATGTGCCAAAGACAAAATTAAAAGAAGAGAAAAGTACCGCTTTCAATGTTGATGCTACACAACTAAGCTTAGTCGCGATTGCTGATGATGGAGTGCATACGCTCTGAAATGCATTCAGGTTAGTTACGTGTTTGTTTATTTCGTTTTGCGTTAAATGTATTGTTTTTTGTAAAATTAAATTTAACAAATGTGTATCGACTCAATGAAGTCAAAATAAGGTGTGATTTATTATATTAATACAATATATTTCTCATTTTTACAGACTCTAGTATTCAAAATGATAGTGAGGAAACTGATGCAGAAGAAGATGACGAATCAAAAAACACCAAAATTAGTATAAGCGAGGATTCTGATGAAGAAGATTTATCCTGTTTAATGGAAACATTTGCAAGTTCATACGATGTTTTCCTGTAGAAAATAATACAATAATTTTTAAATAAAACTACCTACCTTTTGAAATTTTGTTATTATTTGTTTTGAATTTATTTGATTTTGAATTTGTGTAAATATAAAAAATCGAAGAAGTATTCCCCTCCCGCAAGCCCCTTCCTTCATATTATATATGCATATTTATATATATACATATATTTGTGAAAGAACAAACCTCGGAAGAAAAAAGCATTAAAAATATATTTGGCTTTAGAGATACGTAAAAAGGGTACTCTTACCCCCAATACCCTCCTTTCTTCTCTAATTTTATTATTTGATCTATGTTTGTATACAATTTTAAATTTTCTTATCAGATTTATGAAAACGCATGTAGTTTTTGAGATATATAAAAAAAAAACTTTAAAAGATTGCTTTTACCCCCTTTCTCCCTTCTTTTAGGGCAAAAGATGACTTTTTAAAGGACGCGCTATAAAAATTCCCCTAACCCAAGCCCCTTCCTTCATATTATATTTGTATATTTATATATATATTTGTGAAAGAACAAACCTCGGAAGAAAAAAGCATTAAAAATATATTTGGTTTTGGAGATGCGTAAAAAGGGTACTCTTAAGCTCATTACCCTCCTTTCTTCTATAATTTTACTATTTGATCTTTGTTTGTATAAAATTTTTAATTTCTTATCAGATTAATGAAAACGCATGTTGTTTTTGAGATATATAAAAAAAAACTTAAAAGATTGCTCTTACCCCCTTTCTCTCCTTTTTAGGGCAAAAGATGACTTTTTAGAGGACGCGCTATTTTTTCCATATTCTTTGTCTAATTATTTATGATATGCAGTTGCAAAAAAAAATTTCCGCGAGGTTTTAAGCGCAAAAAAAATAATTAGGTTACAACTCACTACGAGGGGAGCCAATTTCCCTTAATTGTAAGCGGTACTTTCCACCACCCCTAGGTGTAAGCACAAGTTTTTTCATCGTCTTAAATGTCAAACTAACATATGCAATTGGTTTCATAATTGCGTATCTTAGAAAAATTTTGTTTGTTTCTTGCAACTTTAGGCCCTTGGCAGCAGTACATTCCATCACTGTACAGGTGTAAGCAGTGGTTTTTCGTCATCAGGGGAATGTTTACTAACGATTTGGCTAGGTTTCCAGTTTCCGCAGCTTAGACAAATTTTTGTTTTTTTTTTGCAACTTCAAAAATTCACAGTAAATCAACCCATCACTGTTGAGGTGTAAGCAGTCGATTTTCGTCATCAGCTATGTTAAAACTACAAGAAAAAAAATATTTCATGCGTGCGCATCTTAGACATTGAAAAATGTCGCAAGCTCCCGGACTATAACCAAAAGTCATTTACCAAAATTCGTGAAAAAGCGCTCTAAAAATTATAAAAAAAAACATCATATTTTTTGTTAGAAAAGCGATAGAAACAGGAATTTCACAGATTATTTTGTAACCAAATTATATCTATGTAGGTATATGTTGAAATCAATAAATGAGCTAGAACTCCTAAAAAAAGCCAGAATTCCAAGGTCATTTACCAAAAGGCGTGAAAAAGCACTTTAAAAATTAGAAACAAAATTGTAACTTCCGTTAGAATACCTAGTGTTAGAAGTAAAAAATTTCAGGATTTTATTGAAAACTTATTCAGACAAGCCGTTTAAATCAAAAAAATAAAATTTACCGTCACAATTTGGGTTACTTAGATTTTTAGGCATAATTTTTTTGTTTTTATTTTTTTTTTGTGCTGTCTGAATTTCACAAAACTATTTGTTTTAGGTATGAGGAACTCCTAGACATAGTTTCTTATACCCGAAAAAATATTAATATATGATTTTTCAAGAAATAATATGCTGGCGTGAAGTTAGCATCTCACTTATTTAAATCAATTTTTTTCAGTGAAATCATGCAGAACTATTTTGGAAAACTATCAGGAACTATAGAACTCATGTGCATGCGACAAGAACTCCAAAAAAAAGTTGAGATGCTGACATTTGTTATGCTAACTTCACGGACATTATGAACATCGTGATTTATGTCAGCTACTAAATTTAGTGGACTTAATGCTCCATATCCAATCGCAATGTCATCTGAAAAAGCATTTACTTTTCCTATAAATGGCAGATCAAAAACAGAATTTATATTTATTAAAAAGAGGATTGGACGAAGGACTGATCCTTCTGGAACACCCAATTTCATACCAAATGAATCGCTAAAAACATTGCCTACTTTAACTTTTTATTGCGATTACTTAAGTAAGATTCAAACCAGCTGTAAATGAATGCTCGAAAGCCAACATTAAATAACTTGCTCAAAAGGATTCTGTGACCATGCGTCAAATGCCTTTGTGATGTCCTCGAAAAGAGCAGCACACTTTGTTTTCTCCACACCCTGCTGAATAGAGCAACAAATGTTTAGCACAGCATCTTCTGTAGACGGATCCGACCTGAATCCAAACTGCAGAGGACTAAAATAATTTATAAAACCTTCGAAACCACCAGAGGGCTAAGACAAGGTGACGCACTGTCATGCAGCCGCTTTAACATTGTACTTAAAATTAAAAGGTCATACGGAACACCCATGCCACCACATCAGGCACCTTCTTTAATATATCAACAAAATAACTTGGGTCCAAGGACTACATTGATGTGATAGAAAAAAAAAACACGAGCTATAACCAACTTCACTATATCACTAATCATAGACAATAGTAAATTCACACCACTCACTGACTTGGTCAGAACGTTACCATTAATAAGTATGACTTCGACATAGTCAGTGCATTGGTCTACCTGGGCACTGCTGTAAAGATAGGCAAAAACATCAGCGCTGAAGTCAAATGCAGACTAGCTTTTGCTAATCGCTTTTTCCTTATGGTGAATAAGCAATTGAGGAATAAAGAGAAGAACCAATTAGATACTGTATATAGAACACTCATCATCGCGGTGCTGCTATATGATGTAGAAACATGGACTATCTTCCAATCGGATGAAAACTCACTTGGAGTCTTCGAGAGAAAAGTACTGCGTACGATTTATGGTCCGTAAATCGAGAAAACAACATTTGGCGAAGAAGGTACAACGTGCTGTACAGCAACACAAGCCTAGCCAGAAAAGTTCGAATTCAACGAGCAAGATGGCTGGGCCATTCTTTCGGCATAGTATATTGTCGTCATAATATCTTCTTATAAATTGAAATAATTTAACAAACTCAAAGAAACATTTTCTGAAAAAAAAAATTAAGATTGAATTTAAACAGAAATGTATAATTAAAGATTTGTTTTTATATTGATATAAAGGTTAATATTATTTATACATATCAAAGACATAGTTTTTATAAAACAAGATTTTCGTGAACATCATATTATTTCTGGTTGTGTCTTATTTTTGTTAGACCGCTTCCTTCTTTTTTGTTTCGACGACTTTTCTTGAATTTGTTGTGTGGTTAGTGCCAGGAGTATCTCAGTTAACAAATTTGAATATCTAGGAGTTGTTGCCAGATTCTGCCATCCTTCTGTATTCACAACATCTGTGATATGATATTTGATAAACTCCATAGTTTCTTTTTTCAATTGATCAGAGTTATGAAGATAAGCTAAAATTAATATTTCAGCTGCCGTTTCTGCAGAGAGATTATTAAAGAGCGCTTCCTCACACATAACTTTTAATTTTTCTAGCGCATACTTATCAGCGGCAGCTAAGAGATCATCGGCAAATGTTTGTAAATTGGGGGCCTTTCCTGTATAGATGAAGTGCAACATTTCTTCAAGTACCTCATAGTCGATATCTGTTATAGTAACTCGATTTAAAGTATTTTCCTTCGTATTGTGTTCAAACATCGCAGCAAAGACATCACTGCGGGTGGCTAAGATTGCTTTGTGAGCTTGAATTTCCTGTCCATCTGCCACTAAAACCACATCACTGAATTTTTCACTGATTAATAAATTACCAAAGTCATCGGATAGCTTACATTTTGTAACTTCAAATTGGACTGTATTATTTCCTCCAGAAATATTATTCCGTTCAGCCACAATGCTGGCATCGCATAGTATCGTTAATTTATCGTTTGGCAGAAGACAGTTTGTGTCATCCAGCAGAAAATCTCGACGGACGAAACGAGGAAAGCCTAAAATTCCACTTGTCACACAATGTAGAGCTTGATTTTGATTTCGTTTACAAATTTCTTCTTGATTAGCATTTAGAATAGAAATTTTAAATGTTCCCATAACTTTAAATTTTTCATATGGTTGCGATACTGATAGTAGACGAATATAGATTGATGCAAATTCTTTGTAATCTTCATTTTTACCTTTTGGATAAAGTCTTAGTTCCCATTTATATTCGTCACTAGCTCCTGTGGTGAATTCGGGTGAATTAATGTATTCTCCAATTTCTTCGCCGCGAAAACTTAAATTGTCTATAGTCCACATAAAGTTAAACTTAATCTTTTTGGACTGAGTGTAACCCCATTTTTCAAAAGTTGAGGTATTAGTTTTCACTAATAACGGTGAAGGTTCACAACTAGCTGCCATTGTTTTTGTTAATGAGGAGACTTTCAGATTATTATATAAGCAGATTAGCTTTGTCTTTGTTTTTAAGTTATGATGTTATGTGATTATATAAATCCAAATGTAAGCAGCAGGTCTGAAATACCAGTAAGTCGACTCAAGAAACAATAAGGAACTGCACACTTTAAGAGTAATAGAATAACTATACCAAACTTTTCTAAATCCCTTCCATAAATACCACTTGATTTTCTATAAGATGGTTTATACCTGCTTAAATAATATATTTTATTAATCCAATGAATAGATTAACTAAACATCTCTGCAAACATTTCTTGGAAAATAGGTATCATACATAATGATCCCAAACATATTATGCTCTGGTTCAGGTTGCTTTTGACTTCTTATTCCTTAATTAGTTTTGAATTACATTTTTATGACTTCCAACTACATAATTTATTTTGACGATAAAACATGGATGAAAACAATTTCATTGTCAAAATTTAACAACGATTCAAAAAATTAATTGTAAAATTACAAGGGTTAAGGAATATAATGCTTGACTAGTAAAATGAATTTTTTTGTTTTAACAATATTTGAACTCATTTTGGGAACAACTTTTTTTGGAAATTAACAAAAGAGAAAGCAAAAGAAGGATAAAGGATATATGATTGTAAATCGAAATTTTAAACTACGTTGTTCCCACTAAAGACAGTTTTAAAATGATTGAAAAAAGGCTCACACTGAGTAACGATTTTTATTAAAGTATTTGTATTTGAATGTAGTGTGTAGTGTCCCCTCTGCTGTGTAGGGCAGAGTGGAAAACCATGTTTCGGCAAAAAATCTTTTCCGGAATGTCGAGACAAAACTTTTCTAATTTTGTTTAAATTTACCCGGTTATGGGGACAGTTGTAATATAGTTTTAAATAGAACTAAAAAAAAAGACTTAAGCAAAATTAAAACAAAATAATGTATAAGAAGAAGAAAGTTAACTGATTTTAATAAAGACTAGCTGACCCGGCGAACTCCGTACCGCCTCTTTCTTACTTGCGATTAAAGGTACTATAAGGCAAGTTATATGCATTCGTAAAAATCAAAAACCTGGTTGTCTGTAAAGACGCCCCCCCCCCTGGGTTGTACCTTGTCGTGGTGGGGGGGCTTACGTCTGTTCTCTTGGTATGCCCTAGCTGAGAGTTCAGATAACTATAACAACCCATAGGAGGCACCAGGGCCCGATCCAGCTTTTTCGCCGCCCTGGGCAAAAATTTAATTTGCCGCCCTTTTACAATGAGAACATATAAGTTATAAAATTGTTGGTGCATTTTTTGACCGACTTTTGAAAAATGGAGGTATTCATTCCGACCCGCAAGAATGTAATATTGTCGAGAATTTTCTTTTTTACAATTAAACATGACATTACGATCATAGAGGAGCCGAAAAAATAGGTCGGACAATTCTGTCTGTCTGTCCGTCTGTTTTTATCGGGCCGTACACCCTTAACGGCTGGACCGATTTGCTTCAATCTTGGTACACAGAACACAGTATTATTATAACATCTGATAGATTGATTTTTGGACCTAGCATTCTAGCTCCGAAATTAACGGTACCTGCCATGTGGTTTTTATTGACAAACTCATTTAGGTATCTCAAAAACGGCTTATACCATTTTGTTAAGATAATTTGAGTAAAATGTATGTTTTGGTTATTATAAATTTGTCTGAGAAATTCTTCATATGTATACGGATTAATAACTCCAATAGGGCCGAATTTTGCTAATCAGATTTTCTCCTAAGCCACTTAAAGGATTTCAGTGACATTTTTTAAGCAAAAGGCCTTTTATAAACGAAATAAATTTGTTACTTAAAATTTCATAAAAAATAAAGTTTTTTTTTGATTATTTCAAAGACAATTTAATAATTTTTTTAATTTTGTCTTCCTGATAAAAAGCAATAAAATGCGTTTTTCTTTTTACTTGCGATTATAGGTACTATAAGGCAAGTTATGCATTCGTAAAAAAAAAAAAAAAAAATTCTAACTATCAAACATGACATAACGATGATAGAGAAGTCGAAAAAAGTGGGTCCGACAATTCTGTCTGTCTGTCTGTCTGTCTGTCTGTCTGTCCGTGTGTCTGTCTGTATAGTTACCTACAGCCTAAACGGCTGGACCGATTTGTTTCAAACTTGGTACATAGTATTATTATGACGTCTTACAGAGGGGTTTTTGGAATTAGCATCCTAGCTCCAAAACTAACGGTACCTGCCATACGATTTTTTGTGAAAATTTAATTTTTCTCAAAAACGGCTCCTACGATTTTGATAAAACTTTCTGAATTGTGTTTTCTGTGCAAACTTTATGTTTTAGTTGGAATAGATTTTTCGGGAAAAGTCTTATAACGGTACCTCCCATAGGACCGGTTTTTTGAAATCCGATTTTCTCGTAAGCTACTTGACGGATTTCGATGAAACTTTTTATGTAGAAGCCCTCTTATAAAAGAAATAATATAATTTCGAAAAATTTTCAAAAAAAGTTTTTTTGAGTTTTTTAAAAAAGTTTCAAAATTTATTTTTAATTTTAGTTTTTTCCAAAAACGGTTTAATCTACAATTTTTTAATTTTATTTTTCTGATAAAAACTACAAAGTGCTAGAAGTTGGCATACTCAAAAAAAATTTGGAATATATTTTCGAAAAGTTTTTCAAAAAAAACTGTTTTTTGAAAAAACTGGTCCAACGATTTTGAAAATTTTTTTCGTAAAAATTCAAAAACGTAAAAGAAACCTGATAGCTTACTTCATTTTCTCCAAAAAACGGTTTAGGTATTGATTTTTAAGTGATTTATAAAATTTCATATGATTTTTTCAACGCTTTTTTCCCAAAATCTCAAGCACCCAAGACCATTTTAACACATTAGAGCAAGTTCGTACGACCCAGTCGTGCACTTTATTTAGTTCACAGCAGAGCCTGAGTTGTCGAACAAAAATAAGTTTTTTTTTTTTTATAAAAATTCAAAACTGTTCAAGAAATCAGATGGCTTACTTCATTTTTACTTGCGATTATAGGTACTATAAGGCAAGTTATGCAATCGTAAAAAAAAAAAAAAATTCTAACAATCAAACATGACATTACGATGATAGAGAAGTCGAAAAAAGTGGGTCCGACAATTCTGTCTGTCTGTCTGTCTGTCTGTCTGTCTGTCTGTCTGTCTGTCCGTCCGTCTGTATCGGTACCTACAGCCTAAACGGCTGGACCGATTTGCTTCAAACTTGGTAGATAGTATTATTATGACGTCCTACAGAGGGGTTTTTGGAATTAGCATTCTAGCTTTAAAACTAACGGTACCTGCCATACGACTTTTAGTGAAAATTCAATTTTTCTCGAAAACGGCTCCTACGATTTTGATAAAACTTTCTGAATGATGTTTTCTCTGCAAACTTAATGTTTTGGTTGGAATAAATTTTTCAGGAAAAGTCTTATAACGGTACCTCCCATAGGACCGGTTTTTTGAAATCTGATTTTCTCGTAAGCCACAGGACAAATTCCGATGAAATTTTTAATGTAGAAGCCCTATTACAAACGAAATAATAAAAAATCTTTAATTTTTCAAAAAAAGTTTTTTTGAGTTTTTTAAAAAAGTTTAAAATTTTTTTTTTATTTTTTGTTTTTTCCAAAAACGGTTTAATCAATTTTTTTTTAATTTTATTTTTCTGATAAAAACTACAAAGTTCTAGAAGTTGACATACTCAAAAAAAAATTGGTATATATTTTGGAAAAGTTTTTCAAAAAAAACCGTTTTTTGAAAAAACTGGTCGAACGATTTTGAAAAAAAATTTCCTTAAATTTTGAAAAAGCAAAAGAAATCTGATGGCCTACTTCATTTTCTCCAAAAAACGTTTTAACTATTGATTTTTAAGTGATTAATAAAATTTCATATGATTTTTTCAATGCCTTTTTCCGAAAATCTCAAGCCCCAAGACCATTTGAACACATTAGAGCAAGTTCGTACGACCCAGTCGTGCACTTTATTTTCCCTACAAAAAACGTTTTAACTAGCGTTTCTTAAGTGATTAATAAAATACTTCGACTTTATATTTTTGACGGACATATACCTTTAGTCAAAATTCTTTATAGCGAAACTTCAAGGGAACAAAAAATAAAAAAATTATAAAATTCGTTATAAAAAAATGTGAAATGTGCTTTGAAACCTCGTTTTAGTTTTTATTTTCAAAGAAAATTGGTATAAAAAAGAAATTAATGAAAGAAATTCATATCTTTTGTTAAGATATTCAATTTTTGATTGCGCATTTAAAATTTTCATTTTTATTTTATTATACCAATTTAGAAAATAAAAAATTTGCATTATCTTTAGTTTTATCACTTGTTTCAATAAAACTTCAAAAATTCTTAAATGCAGTTCTCTTATCACTAAGTAGGGCTTTTCGTCTCGTCTGAAGTAAACTCTTTTCAAATTGCTACTGTTCTCCATTCTTATTGATCATATCACTGACAATAGATCTTAGTCTTCATCGGACTTAAACTAGATAACTGTACATTTTTAATACATCTATACATTCGGTGGAACCTAACTTAATATGGGATATTTTTACTTGCGATTATAGGTACTATAAGGCAAGTTATGGATTCGTGCAGAAAAAAAAATTTGAGATAACAATCACACATGACATTACGATGATGGAGAAGTCGAAAAAAGTGGGTCTGGAAATTCCGTCCGTCTGTCTGTCTGTCTGTCTGTCTGTATGTCTGTTCGCGCCTCTGGAGGCTGAACGGGTGGGCCGATTTGCTTCAAATTTGGTATTTAGGATTTATTTGGCCGTCCCTCGGAACAAATTTTTTATTTTTGCTCTAGATCCAAAAATAACGGCATCTGCCATACAATCTTGAAGACAAAAATTGATTTTCTCAAAAACGGCTCTAAAGATTTTGATAAGACTTTCAGAATGCTATTTTTGCAAGAAAATCTATCTTTTGGTTCGAAATTTTTTTTCAAAATTTGTCTAATAACGGTACCTCTCATAGAACCAGTATTTTCAAATCAAATTTTCTCGTAAACTATACATTCGATTTCAATAAAATTTTGGCCACAGGAAGTCATTCATAATTTTAATAATATGGCATTTCAAAATTTTCAAAAACTTTTTTTTTTGATTTTTTATAATTTTTTCAAAAAAAATTTTGGTTTTCGAATTATGTTGGAAACGGGTACATTGATTTTTTTTTAAATTATTTTTCAAATGTAAACTATAGATTGCCATATATTTGCATACTCAAATAAATTTCAAAATATTTTTTGAAAAAGTTTTTCAAAAATAACCTTTAAAAAAAAAACTGGTCCAACGATTTTCAATATTTTTTTTTCCTAGATTGACGTATAGCTTTGAAATTTTATTGCATACTTAGTTTTTCCGAGAAAACTCTTAAAAAATAAAAGAATTTTCGAAATTATTTAATTTTTTATTAATATCCATATATGCAGCCACGAAGCAGTTGCTTATTATAAGAGCAAGTTCGTGCGACCCAGTCGTGCATTTTATTTTAAGAAGAAGTTGAACAAAATTAAATTTGCTATAAGAAAGTTCGTTATAAATTAGTTTTACTGTATACCTACATATTTATGTATGATGGGACTGGGAAAGTAGGGAAAGATGAATATATTTCTGATGACGGATAAAATTTTTTGTGTGTTTCTTCGGTTACTTGAGAGTTGAGAGACTACATTTACTTCAGCTCCCCACACACATCACACTTGTGTGAGAAAAATCAAAATTCTTTCTGATTTATATATTTTTTCCCATGATGATCTTAATAAGAAGGAAACAAGTAAAAAGTTTTTGGAAAGACATAGCTTTAATAATCCTCAATTTTCAAATTTTGCCGCCCTTGAAATTTGCCGCCCCGGGCAAATGCCCGGCGCGCCCCCCCCTGGATCGGGCCCTGGGAGGCACACTGGTGCCGTGTTTTTAGTTGAAAGAATGTTGTGATTTTTGAGTTGAAATGTTGTTAAGGACGGAATTGTCTGACCCCGATCTTTTGGCCGAGCTGAGTGAACGGGCAATTGGACTTTTTCGGTAGGCGTGGTAGACGGCTGGTGTGGCTTGTTCTGACGAACTGTAACGTGTTACAAGAGTATGCGTGAGAAGGTTTTGCGCCTCCCCCTTCTTACTGTGTTACGAAAGTATGCGGAAAAGGTGGTTGGTTCAGGCTCACACTGGCTATGTATAGCCACATGTGTGAATTGAGTTTGTTGCGAAATGTGTGATATGTTGTTTTTGAGTTGAAATGAGGATGGGAAAGGTGGTTGGGAAGCCTAGCCCTGTTCTCTGTAAGAGTACGGGCAACTAGACTTTCCTAAAAAGGAAGTGGGGTGTCTGACCCCGATCTTTTGGCCGAGTTGAAGGATTGGGCAATTAGACTCACCCATGGGTTTAGTTGTTTTTTGGTTGGTGTTACCTGGCGATGTAGTGGGCTTGTTCTCATCTTCCAGTTGCGTGAGAGGCTGGTTGATTGGAACTATGTCCGCTCTAACTAGGGAACGCCATGTTGAATGATGTGTTGGAGTGATTGAGTGTTTTGTGTGTGTATAGATGTGTATATTTGGCCATTTGCTTCTGCCTTGGCAAGTGGTTGAATGTACATATCTTAAGGCTGCCAGGCCTTGAGTATTGATGGTGCTCATCTGGAAGTGACCTTATGGTTGCGAAGCTCCACCGGAAGCTATATTCTGGTACCACGGGAGATAGTGCCTACCCGGGTGGCCGAGTCACCTGGGAAACTATCTATGAGGTAGGCCCCCTTGTGGGAGTATCGTGGTGGTTTTGGTTGCTCCGAATGCGGAAACATATGGCATTCTTAGGGTTCTGCTTACCATCTAAGGCCCTATGAATGCAAGAGGTGTTAGATAGACCTCGCCCCTTACCAAGGAGTGTGGACATGCCTCAACATGTTCCATAAAATTGGTACTAAGATTCTACCTTAGGGTAGATCTTAGGGCCCTGGTCTAAGCCCAATTGGACTCTTATGCGAGTAGGCTCGCCGTGAAATTAAGACTTAACTGTCAGGTGTTCACGTAAAAGCGTATTCTCATCCTGTCTGTAAAGACGGTTTACGGGCGATAATTTTACGTGATAACCAGTTCACAAAACACTTCATGTGAATAGGAATCTCTCCAACAACCAACCACCCAACCTACCTACAACCACCCACCGTTTTTTAATTTTTTCACCCCTTGAACACCAACCTCCCACCCCCGCATACAACCACAAACCAACCGAGCACCATTTTTGAACATTTTTTCCTCCTCCCCTACACAGTACATCCCCCCTTCCTAACCACTACCAATCACCCACACCACCTACAACCAACCACCCACTATTTTTGACAATTCAACACCCACAGCAACCAACCAACCACCAACCATTTTTGACAATTATTTTTCCCTCACTCCCTCCCGACACCAAATCCCCCAAATCCAACCACCCACCCCACCCTGCCACCACCTTCCACTCACCCACCTTTTTGACACCTTTTTCATCGCACCCCATCAAATCAACCATCCCCACCACCAAAACTGCCAACCAATCACCCACCTACAACCGCCAACCAACCACCCACCATATTTGACAATTCACCCCGCCTTCCCCCAACCATACCAAATCCCCCCAACACCAAACACCCACCCATGACATTTTTCCGTGCGTGCTGCCCATTTATTCCAAACCGATTTATTAGAAGTTATCACGTCAAAAAAAATTCTAACAATCCAACATGACATTACGATGATAGAGAAGTCGAAAAAAATGGGTCCGACAATTCTGTCTGTCTGTCTGTCTATCCGTCTGTCTGTCTGTCTATATGTCTGTCTGCATAGTTATCTACAGCCTAACCGGCTGGACCGATTTGCTTCAAACTTGGTGCACAGTATTATTATGACGTCCTACAGAGGTGTTTTTGGAATTAGCATTCCAGCTCTAAAACTTACGGTACCTGCCATACGATTTTTAGTGAAAAATTAATTTTTCTCAAAAACGGCTCCTACGGTTTTGATAAAACGTTCTGAATAGTGTTTTCTGTGCAAACTTTATGTTTTGGTTTTAATAGATTTTTCAGGAAAAGTCTTATAACGGTACCTCCCATAGGACCAGTTTTTTAAAATCAGATTTTCTCGTAAACCACTTGACGGATTTCGTTATTTTTTTTTTATTTATGATAATGAAATTACCTAAACATTAAGATATAATATCTTATAAACTAGTTTAAAGCTTTAATAATGTAAAAAAAAGAAGAAAAAAACCACTCCAATAGACTATTTTCAATCATATTATATACTGAGCAAAATATAAGTATTCCAAAATCAACATAACCAAGCATTTGTAACTATATAATGTTACGGTCAAAGCCCGATATCTAGTCAAACCTAGGATTGATTAGTCAATGCTCAGCATTGACTAGCAGCGTTGGTCAAAGCCCGATGGATACTTAAGTTTCGGGCTTTGACTGATGAGTTTTTAGTCAAACATAGGTTTGACTAAACTGGTCGGTCAAAGTCCGAAACGAAATTATGAGATTCGGACTTTGGCCAAGGCACTGGTGAAAGTTAGAGGGAAAATATTGTTTGTATGGTGTGAGAGAGGGAATTCTCTCAATTGAGATAACAATGAAATCAACCATATTTTTTTTTGTTTTTTTTTTGAAATTTAACAAAAGTATAGTGTATTCACAATAGAATATTATAATAATATTTTTGATGTTTTAGGGTTCTTCCGCTTGAGACAGCTGTGTACGCCAGCGAGTTGGACTCTTTTTCTCGGTCTATTATTTATATTGTATATAAATTATACACAAGCGGAAGAACCCTAAAACACTAGAAACTGCTTTTCTGTAGTACACATTTTCTAGCATTTTCCTTGATTTTTTTAGCTGTTCGCAGGAAATTATTATCCTACTATATCCTACTAATATTATAAATGTGAAAGTTACGATGTTTGGATGTTTGGATGTTTGTTGCTAACTAACGCCAGAAGGGCTAAACGGATCTGGATAAAATTTGGCACAGAGATAGCTTATAGTCTGGAATAGCAGATATGCTATTTTATATCCCGGTAAAATGTATGGTTCCCGTGGGATAGATTTGTTTTAATTTTTGAAATTACACCAGAATGGCTGAACTCATCTGAATGAAATTTAGCACAGAGGTAGATTATAGTCGGAGTAGCCTATTGGCTACTTTTTATCCCGGTAAAATGTATGGTTCCCGTGGGATAGATTTGTTTTAGTTTTTGAAATTACACAATAATGGCTGAACTCATCTGAATGAAATTTAGCACAGAGATAGATTATAGTCTGGAATAGCATATTGGCTACTTTTTATCCCGGTAAAATGTATGGTTCTTGTGCGATAGATATGTTTTAATTTTTGAAATTACACCAGAATGGCTGAACTCATCTGAATGAAATTTAGCACAGAGATAGATTATAGTCTGGAATAGCATATTGGCTACTTTTTATCCCGGTAAAATGTATGGTTCCCGTGGGAAAGATTTGTTTTAATTTTCGAAATCACACCAGAATGGCTGAACAGATCTGGATGAAATTTGGCACAGAGCTAGATTATCATCTGGTATAGCACATAGGTTTCTTTTTATAACGGTTAAATGTAGGTATTAAATTATAAAGCTGTACAAGAAGAAGAAGCTAGATTACGTTAGACTATACTCCTCAAGCTACAGTCTACTTCTTGATCAGCTGAAACGCGAGCGAAGCCGCGGGTAAACTCTAGTATATAATATTATAAATGTGAAAGTTACGATGTTTGGATGTTTGGATGTTTGTTGCTAACTCACGCCAGAACAGCTAAAGGGATCTGGATAAAATTTGTCACAGAGATAGCTTATAGTCTGGAATAGCAGATAGGCTATTTTTTATCCCGGTAAAATGTATGGTTCCCGTGGGATAGATTTGTTTTAATTTTTGAAATTACACCAGAATGGCTGAACTCATCTGAATGAAATTTAGCACAGAGATAGATTATAGCCTGGAATAGCATATTGGTTACTTTTTATCCCGGTAAAATGAATGGTTCCCGTGGGATAGATTTGTTTTAATTTTTGAAATCACCAGAATGGCTGAACAGATCTGAATGAAATTTAGCACAGAGATAGATTATAGTCTGGAATAGCATATTGGCTACTTTCTATCCCTGTAAAATATATGGTTCCCGTGGGATAGATTTATTTTAATTTTTGAAATTACACCAGAATGTCTGCACTCATCTGAATGAAATTTAGCACAGAGATAGATTATAGTCTGGAATAGCATATTGGCTACTTTTTATCCCGGTAAAATGTATGGTTCCCGTGGGATAGATTTGTTTTATTTTTGAAATCACACCAGAATGGATGAACGGATCTGAATGAAATTAAGCACAGAGATAGATTATAGTCTGGAAAAGCATATTGGCTACTTTTTATCCCGGTTAAATGTATGGTTCCCGTGGGAAAGATTTGTTTTAATTTTTGAAATCACACCAGACTGGCTGAACGGATCTGAATGAAATTTAGCACAGAGATAGATTATAGTCTGGAATAGCATATTGGCTACTTTTTATCCCGGTAAAATGTATGGTTCCCGTGGGATAGATTTGTTTTAGTTTTTGAAATTACACAAAAATGGCTGAACTCATCTGAATGAAATTTAACACAGGGATAGATTATAGTCTGGAATAGCATAATGGCTACTTTGTATCCCGGTAAAATGTATGGTTTCCGTGGGATAGATTTGTTTTAATTTTTGAAATCACACCAGAATGGCTAAACGGATCTGAATGAAATTTGGCACAGAGATAGATTATAGTCTGGAATAGCATATTGGCTACTTTTTATTCCGGTAAAATGTATGGTTCCCGTGGGATAGATTTGTTTTAATTTTTGAAATCACCAGACTGGCTGAAAGGATCTGAATGAAATTTAGCACAGTGATAGATTATAGTCTGGAATAGCATATTGGCTACTTCTTATCCCTGTAAAATGTATGGTTCCCGTGGTATAGATTTGTTTTAATTTTTGAAATTAAACCAGAATGGCTAAACTCATCTGAGTGAAATTTAGCACAGAGATAGATTATAGTCTGGAATAGCATATTGGCTACTTTTTATCCCGGTAAAGTGTATGGTTCCCGTGGGATAGATTTGTTTTAGTTTTTGAAAATACACCAGAATGGCCGAACTCATCTGAATGAAACTAAGCGCAGAGATAGATTATAGTCTGGAATAGCATATTGGCTACTTTCTATCCCTGTTAAATGTATGGTTCCCGTGAGATAGATTTGTTTTCATTTTTGAAATCACACCAGAATGGCTGAACAGATCTGAATGAAATTTAGCACAGAGATAGATTATAGTCTGGAATAGCATACTTTCTACTTTATATCCCTGTAAAATGTATATTTCCCGTGAGATAGATTTATTTTAATTTTTGAAATTACACCAGAATGGCTGCACGGATCTGAATGAAGTTTAGCACAGAGATAGATTATAGTCTGGAATAGCATATTGGCTACTTTTTATCCTGGTGAAATGTATGGTTCCCGTGAGAAAGATTTGTTTTAATTTTTAAAATCACACCAGAATGGCTGAACGGATCTGAATGAAATTTAGCACAGAGATAGATTATAGTCTGGAATAGCATATTGGCTACTTTTTATCCCAATGAAATGTATGGTTCCTGTGGGAAAGATTTGTTTTAATTTTTGAAATCAAACTAGAATGGCTGAACGGATCTGAATGAAACTTAGCACAGAGCTAGATTATAAACTGGTATATCTTATAGGTTTCCTTTTATCACGGTTTAATGTAGGTATTAAATTATAAAGCTATAAAAGAAGAAGAAGCTAGATTACGATAGACTATACTCCTCAAGGTACAGTCTACTCCTTGATCAGCTGAAACGCGAGCGAAGCCGCGGGTAAAGGCTAGTATGTATATATATATTCCGAGTGCAAATTTTCTTCATAATATGTTAAGAGTATAAGCCTCCCCCATAATATTCCATGCTTCTCTATTCCTTGCATACTGCTGCCATCGAGGATTAAGTCGTTGGATATCGTCTCTCCATCGCAGAAGTTGTCTTCCTGCTCTTCTTGTTCCATCTCTTGGGTACCATTCTGTTAACTTTTTTGTCCAGCGGTCATCACTTGTCCTTTGTACATGCCCGGCCCATTTCCATTTTTGTGTTTTAACTCTTTTTATCACGTCTTCAAATTTTGTTTTTTCTCTTAATCTTGTATTTTTCACTCTTTCAAATCTGGATATATGTTAAGAAATGATCTTTCTATAGCTCTCTGGGTAGTTTCGAGTTTTTTTAAACTTTGAAATTTCATGCTCCAGGTTTGTGAGCCATAAGTTAATACAAGAAGTACAGCCATGTCGAATACATATATTTTCTTGATGCTTCACTTATTTTTGATTCAAATACGTTCTTAAGGTTCCATACCTGTTTCCAACTATTTGAAATTCTTCTTTGTATTTCTTTCTCCATTCGATTTTTAAAAGATATGGTTTGTCCCAAGTAGATGTACTCTTGGACGTATTCAAATGTATCTCTTCCTATCTTTATTTGAGTCTCCACACTGTTAGTCATGAGTTTAGTTTTAGTCTGATTCATTTCCAAGCCTGCTGTTTTACAACCTTCTGATAATTTTGTTATTATTTCTTGGAGTTCATTTGAAGTTTCTGCAAAAAGAACTATGTCGTCTGCAAAACGAAGATTAGACAGTTTTTCCCCGTCAATGTTTAAGCCAAGGCATTGTATATATAAACTATAGTATTCCCACTTGAGGTGCGACATCTATCGACGAAAAACTTAGCTCTAGAATACCATGGGAAGCAACAACAACAATTTCCACCATTCGAATTGTTGTTGTTGCTTCGCATGGTATTCTAGAGCTTAGTTTTTCGTCGAAAGATGGCGCACCTCAAGTGGTAGTACTATAGTTTATATATACAATGGCCAAGGTATTCAATATCTATGCCTCTAAATATTTCTTCTAACAATGCACAGAAAAGTGCTGGTGATAGAGGATCTCCCTGTCTTACTCTCCTGCCTATTGTAAACGTTGGACCTTTAACATCAGTTGTTATTTTTGATGTGCTCTTCATGTATAAGATTCTTAAGATACGAATAATTTTGTGTGGTATACCTTGCTGCCTTAAAGCTTGCCATATTTTAACATGTTCTACAGAATCGAATGCCTTGTAAAAATCAACAAATGCTATATATAAATCTCTGTTATATTCCACAGTTTTTTCAATCAGTTGGTTGATTGATTGAAGATGATCTGTTGTCGAATATCCTGACCGAAAACCTGCTTGTTCTTTTGGTTGGTTTCTGTTGAATGTATCCTTACATCTTCTTAATATGCATTTAGCGTACGCTTTGTATATTATTGAAATAATGCTTATTGGTCTGTAGTTGTTTATATCATCTTGTCTGCCCTTTTTGTGAATGAGGATTATATTTGATTCCTCCCATTGATATGGTAATTCTTCATATATCAAAGTCTGGTTAAATATATAAGTTAAAACATCTAGAATCGAGCTTTTTCCAATTTTAAGCATTTCCGCTTTTATGCCGTCACTTTCCTGACTTCAGTTCACTGATTGATTCTTCTACTTCCGATCTCAAAAATAATGGAAAGCTATCGCAATGACCCAAAACTGGCATTTCTGAAGCGGTCTGATCAAGCGTGAACTTGGATTTGTATAGGTTTTTGAAAAAATTTGTTGCAGACATATTTATTTCTCTCCTATCTCTTATTTTTTGTTTCTTGTCATCTAAGGCAATCATCCATTCTTTTCCTTGAGAGAAATGTTCTTTTGCTTTTTTGATTGATTTGTTTTCTTCTAAGCGCATTTGCAACATTTTCTCATCATATATTTTAATGTCTTCTTTCACATATTTTTTAATACGTTTTCTCAAAGATTTTAGAGTTTGTTTGTCGTTTTCATCTAAATATGTTTTTTGACAAAGATTTTTTCTTTCTTCAATCAAGCTTTTAGTTGTACTTGAAATTTTATCTGGGTTTTTGGGAATAGGTTTTATGATGTTTTCATTTGCGGAAACTAGCAGAGCTTTTTCGAATGCATCGTATTGAGATTGAACCGATCTTAACGATTTTATGATTTCCAAACTAGACATATTTTTGATTTTCTCAAGGTAATTTGTTTTGTCTTCATTTAAGATAATTTTTGGAATATCCTTTTCAAGTTGGGATTTGTGGTAATCTTTTGTCTTGTGGCTGATTTTTATTTTAGCACGTACCATTCGATGATCGCTTTCAAACTCCAACCGGTTTATAATAGAGACGTCTTCAACGGTTTTTGTTTTGTTGGTGACTATAAAGTCAATCTCATTTTTTACTAAACGGTTTGGAGATATCCATGTCCATTTATTTTTGGTTTTTTTCTTAAAAAGACTGTTGCAGACGGTTAAACTATTTTGCCATAACCATGTTATCATCTTTTCTCCACGTTGGTTTCTGGATCCAAATCCGCACTCTCCCATTATACCTTCTTCACCATCTTTTCTGAAGCCCAATTTGGCATTAAAATCTCCAATTATGTTTAGAATTTTTGATTTTGACTTTGATATTATTTTATCAAGATCTTCATAGAAAGAGTCAATTTTTTCTTCGTTTGAAGCTTCAGTGGGGGCATAAACCTGTAAAATCGCAATCCTTGTTTTGTTAATCTCCAACTCGCATGATGCAATTCTTTCGTTGTGTAGAGTTACCATTTTAATATGTTTCTTCAGTTTTTTATTTATAAGCATGCCAACACCATAAAGGCCTTTGGTCTGCCCAATATACAAAAAGATGTTTCCGTTTTCCTCTTTTAACAGTTTTTCCCCAAATAATCTTGTTTCCGCCAAGCCGATAACATCCCAATTTATGTTTCTAATAGCCGCATCAAATTCGGTGCGTTTTTCATTTGTCGATAGACTTCTGATATAATATGTGCATATATTTAAATCTGTTATTTGAATTTCTTCTTTTTCGTTTTTCTTATTATTTTTTGTTTTGTATCCTGATGTGTTTTTAAAATCTGGATTTTGTGTGTCTGAGTGATGGTAGCTCAGACTTGAGGGGTTTTGGCCTAACTTCCTCGCGGTGGCCAACCGTACTGAGGAAGGTTTTCGTTTATCTTTAGTTTTACTCTTATTCCTTTGATCGTGCCTGGTGTTGTTTTGGTGTATATCATTTGAAAATTTGTTTGTTGATTGTTAGTTACTTACATGTGGTAGATTGGCTTCAAGAAATTTTTTCATCGAAGTTGAGCCTTTTTTAAAATCTTGTTTATGTTTTTTACTATCTTGTAGAGTAGTATTTGTATCGTTTTTTGATTTAGATGTTTCTTCAAATGATCTTGATCTTTTCTTCTGTGAGTTTTGTATGTTTTCTTCAGAAATTTTCTTGCTGATGCCATCTATAATTTCCTGTGCTACAAGCTTGTTTTCTGCGAAGATTTTTCCATTTTTGATTGATGCAGCTACACCTTGAGCCTTGAGTTCATTGAAAACACTTTTTGTTTGTTTTCTTTCGGCTGCGATTTCTTTGGGAAAGTCATCATTAAAATATATTTTGTTTGGCAATTCTTTTAAATACTCTTTGTTCTGCATGATCATGTTTTTCTTTCTTGATGTTGTGAGTTTCAGCTTGATTAATCTTATTTTTGTTGATTTTTTACCAATTCTATAGACTGCATCTATTTCGCTTATATCAAGGGGGACATCTATTGTTTTGTTTACAAGATCGAGGACAGTAGCTTCTAAGTTTGCTTGTCTTGTTTCGTTTTCCTCCAATCCATGTATTTAAATTTTTTTTCTTCTTGTTTCCATGTCCATGCTAACTATTCTTTTTTACTTGCTCTATAGGGCAAGTATTGGTTTCGTGCAGAAAAAAAAAATTGAGGTTTTAATCAAACATGACATTACGATGATAGAGAAGACCAAAAAAGTGGTTTTCGACATACCGCCCGTCGGTCTGTCTGTGCGGATGTGCGGATGTGTGCTTTTTCACGTCATGCTACAGCCTATACGGCTTGACGGATTTTCTTCAAACTTGGTATATAGTAGTTTGAAGAAAAACCATTGTCGAGGTTTTTTTTATTTTGTTTTAGCCCGGCTCAAACTGGTACCTTTCAAGTAACGGTTTTTTTCATTTTGGATTTGCTCGAAAACGGCTCTAACGATTTTGATTAAATTTATAATTTAACTTACCTAAGATATTTCTAACAAAACCGCGTTTTTTGTTTTTGGCTTAAATGGTCGTAACGAAAATCAGGTTTAAACGGCTTTTTTTCAAATGGCCATAAGTTCGCAACGGCTTGATTGAATTGACTCAAACTTCGTTTGGCTTCGTTCTTCATAGTGTTCTATAGGATGGCTTTGTAAACTTTTCAGTGAAGCTTTTATAAATGGTAGCTCCCATACAACGAGCCGTTCAGTTTTAGCCACTTTTTTTGGTTTTTTCTAATTTTCTCAAAAACGGCTCTAACGATTTTTATTAAATTTTGTGTGTTATGTTCTTTTAGTGTTGTTAAGAGAACTGCGTTTTTAGTTTTTGGCAAAAAATGCTAGTAACGCAGATCTGGTCTTAACGTCTTTTTTTCAAATGGCCATAAGTTGTCAACGGTATCGAATTCAAACAAACTTTGTTTGGTATAGTTCCTTACAACTCTCTATCAGGTGGCATTGCATTTTTGTCAGTTGCTCTTTTTTAAATGGTGGCTCCCATACAAAAAGCCACTATTTTTTGGCCAAATTATGTAGGTTTTTCTAATATACTCAAAAAAGATTGCCGATTTTTATTAAGCTTTGTATGTAGTATACAGGGTGATTCACCAGCGTTGTGCCAAAAAGCTAGAGCGTGTAGGTTAAGTTGAGACAAGAAAAAAATCGTATGGGAGGGGGGGTCTATTCCCCTCCGTTTAGCCGGGTGGGGCAATTTTCTGAAAAATTGACTTATTTTGTAAAAAAAAATATTTAAAATCAACGGGTTCGTTTACAACACCGTGTTATACCTTTTTGGAAAGCCAAAAACTTCTCCTTTTATTTTGTTTTTAAATTAAATTGTTTTAACGAATAGTTTAAAAAATATAAATTTTCAAACTCAAAATTTTGACAAAAAATTTGAAAAAATAATTTTAAAACTAAGTTTTTTCAAAATTTTACGTAATTAAGTATAATTTTTGTTCTCAGAATTCAACGCTTCCATTAATTTTTAATCCAACACTGAAAACCGTATGGCTCTACGACTTTTTGTTGCCAAGGTATTTAAAAATAACCGAACCTACTTCTTCACAAAAACACGAAAAAATTGGCTAAATGGTCACTTGTTTTTCTTGTTTTTGTGAAGAAGTAGGTTCGGTTATTTTTGAATACCTTGGCAAAAAAAAGTCGTAGAGCCATACGGTTTTCAGTGTTGGATTAAAGATTAATGGAAGCGTTGAATTCTGAGAACAAAACTTATACTTAATTACGTAAAATTTTGAAAAAAATTAGTTTTAAAATTATTTTTTCAAATTTTTTTTCAAAATTTTGAGTTTGAAAATTTATATTTTTTAAACTATTCGTTAAAACAATTTAATTTAAAAACAAAATAAAAGGAGAAGTTTTTGGCTTTCCAAAAAGGTATAACACGGTGTTGTAAACGAACCCGTTGATTTTAAATATTTTTTTTTACAAAATAAGTCAATTTTTCATAAAATTGCCCCTCCCGGCTAAACGGAGGGGAATAGACCCCCCCTCCCATACGATTTTTTTCTTGTCTCAACTTAACCTACACGCTCTAGCTTTTTGGCACAACGCTGGTGAATCACCCTGTATAAAGAATATTTTGAAGAAAATTGCATTTAAGTTTTTGGCTTCAAATGATAATAACGGAAATTTATTTTAACAATTTTATTAATTTGGCCTTAGCGGACATTTATGTATATCCTTTTACAGCACCCAAAAGTTGACATCTAAATTTGATATACTAAAGGTTTCTTAACGTAAACTTCTGTATATCGGGTTTTCCAGTTTTAGCCAAACTTTTTTAGTTTTTCCAAATTTTTTCAAACATGAGTTCTGCATATTGCTAGAAAACAGTGTTTTAATTCTACTATTGCAACCTCAGAGCAAGTACGTGCGACCCAGTCGTGCATTTTATTCTAGTTCATTTTGCTTTATTTTCATGTCTTGCAGCTCTTTTTTTGTGGTATCAAACTTTTCATCAATGTTTTTTATTTAGTCCATCAATATCATTTTTTAATTCGTTTTTCAGCTCAAGAATCGCCTTCAGAATGTTCTCTTCTCCCATTATGTTTTTTTTTTTTTTTTGTGTTTTACTTTTTAAATTTATTATTGTTTTGTTTTGGGTTTTGTCCACTTTTTGTTCTGAGGAGTGTGTTTTTCTTCTATGTTTTTATAATTTGAAAAAAAAAGCTCAAATTAAAGGTTTATGTATTAGATAGGTACTGTTTTTTGATGACTTTCTTTTTTGTAACGTAATGTTATGACACAGAGAATTATATAATTGTTATCTGTGGTAGTGGTGGAGTGTGGGATGTGGGATGTGTTGACAGCTTCCAAGTAGTGGTAGAGTTGTTTTATGCAAGAAAACCATTTGTTTGGTTGTGTATAATATCAATATTGCTACTGCGGCAGAACATATACTAAAAAGTACTCACTGGGAAAAAGTGAGAAAGTGCAATGTAGAAGCTCCTCTAACGTCTACCTATTAACAAGTTTGAGTTGAGTCCAACGAATATAGATTTATATTGTGCAGGTGATTAAAGATGAATACAAGCTGATGCTGCAAAAAGTTGAGACGGTGCCTTGACAGTTGGTGTCAACAAAGAGGGACAGACTCTTTATCAAAAAAAAAAAAAAAAAACACTCAATGTACCACACTCGTATAATATTTTTGTCGGATTTATATTTTATGAAAATTTATGAATAAATATTCGGTGATGTACACTAGGTTTGATTATTTTATAAAGATGATTAATTAAGACTTTTGTTCAAATAAATTTTAACTTTACAACGAGTTTAGTTCTTTTTAAAATAGTAAAAGTTCGCAGTATTAAAAGCGCGCGCAGGCTGATCAATCACAGTGTTACCACTCGCAGGAAATAAATATTAGTAAATAAAGTTAAGAATCGTGCAAGAGAAAGTATTTTTATTATTAAAATTTGTACATTTTGAATGGAACCTGTGGCAATGAAAAAATTTGTTACTTTAAAAAAAATTAAACGAAGTGATTTACTTGGCAAAATCATATCAATTCCAATTCGATAAAAATATAAAACTTTAGAAATAATATCTGTCATGCCCGAAATAAATATTTCTAATAGAGGTGATGCTTAATATTCTATTGTGAATACACACACTTTTGTAAAATGTCAAAAAAAACATTTTTTTGTTGTTGTAATATAATGGTTAATTTGATTGTTATCTCAATTGAGAGGATTCTCTCTCTCACACCATACAAACAATATTTTCAATCTAACTTTGACCATCAGTGCCTTGGTCAAAGTCCGAATCTCATAATTTCGTTTCGGACTTTGACCGATCAGTTTAGTCAAACCTAGGTTTGACTAAAAACTCATCGGTCAAAGCCCGAAACTAAAGTATCCATCGGGCTTTGACCAACGCTGCTATTCAATGTTGAGCATTGACTAGTCAAACCTAGGTTTGACTAGAGATAGGGCTTTGACCATATATATGGACATATGATAATTATTTAATGAATAATTATGTATTTATAATTTGTTTTGTTAACTCCAATTAATTATAAACGTCGAGAAAAAAATAAATTATACGAAAAACAAAAATCAAATGTTATCAGGCCGGAAGTAGATAAGTAAATTACGCCGAAACTGTGCTTCGCTCCCCAATCCCCTAACATGCTGTGGTAGAGAATTCCACAGGCGAATAGCATTGATGAAAAATTGCCTTTTAGATGTAAGATATTTGAAATGTGGTCTTTTCTTATTCGCCGCCCATAACCTCAAAGACTCCACGCATGTTTTACATACCATATGAGGAAGCCAGTACTTGTCACGGGTGTCCAAAGAAAATCCAAAGTATTCGAAATACACCCGTTTTACGAACTCCGACACACTGAGTCTAAAATTTTTTAGTGTATATTCACCACAAATGTTACAAAAATAGTTGGGATCGATTTGACAGATATTTCTCGACGTAGACATTGTAAAAAAAAAAATACTTTGGAAAAAAACAGCTCGTTTTTATGAGATTTCAGTGAAACTGGTGCAAAAATATGGACGAAGTTGTATCTTAAAAAATCTAGCTGTTAGAGAAAAATTACAGTTAGATTTGAAATCAGCAACCTTGAATTAGTTAACAACAGCTATGAAATTCCATACAACAACAAAAAAGTTTAATTTTGTGCCCTTGTGTAATTATAGTGTGGGTGTATCAAAATTAGGGATCTGTTCGAAGCACCAAATCTTAATCGTTCGAAAAGATACCGGGGTAGATGTGAGTTAATAATTTTAAAAAGAAATATGAGCGTTCTATAGCGAAGGAGATTATCTAGAGAGATATTTAAGATGCTATTTGAAAAATTAGAGACATGGTCATAAATTTTTAATCCGTATATGTAACGGGCAGTGCTGTTAAAGGCGACATTGAGCTTCCTCCTACTGGTTGCATCGCAGTCACAGAAAATTTCACAACCAAATGTTAAGATAGGTATTATCAGCGTCCTAGCGAGCATTAGCCGAGTTCTTAAGGGGGTGAAATATTGAGAGGTCTATAGCATATGAAGTACACCATAAACTTTACCTACCATAGCGTTGATGTGCCTCTCCCAAGTTAATGTGTTGTTGAATAAAATTCCAAGATTTTTAGCTGTTTCAACATATTCGATGGGGCAATTGTTGAGGGTAATGGTAGGGAAATATGAAAGGCTCAATGGATTTCTACTAACAACAACGCATTTTGATTTGGCTGGATTCAGAAACAAGCCGTTCCTGTTGGACCATATAGTGAAATACTTTCCAGATTCGAGTTGATCGTATCTGCACTGCACAGTTTTCAATAAGTCCAAGGGGACAGCTTTTAAACAATTGAACATTGTCGGCATACATTTGGATAGATGACGATGAAATCATTGAGGGGAGTTTATTAATATATAGGGAGAAAAGCAATGGTCCAAGAATAGACCCTTGGGGGACCCCTCTAAAGGTAGAGAGAAAACTCGAGGTATTAGAACCAACAACAACTGCTTGTTTTCTACAACTAAGAAAAGAAGACATTAACTTGACGGCCGATGTAGAAAATTTATAAAGCGTTAAGAGTTTCTTACAAAGGACTGCATGATTTATGGTATCAAACGCCTTAGAAAAATCTAAAAGAACCAGGAAAGTAACTTGGTATTCATCCAACGCTTGTCTCATATCTTCGACGATATTTATAATTGCGGAAGTACAACTGTGTTTTGGACGAAAGCCCGACTGCATAGTGGACAAAAAGTTATGACTATTAAGATGAAGTCCCATTTGCTTCTGCACAACCCTTTCGAACACCTTAGACAAAAAAGAAAGGACGGAGATCGGTCTAAAATCCTCGCCTAAACGATTCTTAGGAATTGGAATAATATTTGCCATTTTCCATTCATTCGGAAACATCCCAGTTGTTAAAATGGTATTAAAATGCATGTGTTATATAAGGAAGGATAATTGGAAGAAAACCCTTAACAAACACGGGGTGAACTCCATCAAGACCAACAGCATTAGACTTAATGGACAAAAAACACTCAACAACATCACTACTATCAACACAAGAAAATTCAAAAGAATCTTCAGCAGAGCTTTGAAAAACATTTTGGGAATCACTAGAACCCAAAGGGCCTTCACATAAAGTAGGAAAGGGAAGGGTCACAAACTTTCGATTTAAAACTTCAACCTCAATGATATCATTACGAACATCGTTTCGCTTACCGATACGCGATACCTATTTTCTTTAAATTTTTCCAAAGTTGTCTTCCTTGCAATGATGTACTTAGCCTGTTAGCATACATTCTAGTTTTCGCCATTCTAATTTTACTTACTACTTGATTGCGCAATCTACGATAGAGTTGGTGATGAATATCCAACCTCGTTGAAGAATAAGCTGCCGATTCGCATTTGTAAACCATGGCCGCTGTCCATATTTGATAGTTTTGGTTTTAAGTAGGACATGATTGTTGAAAAGGCTAACAATATTATTATTAATAAACTCAATTTGATCAGCAGGGAAATTTAAAAAATAAATGTAATCCCAATTAATGTTCCGGGTATCTAATTCTAGAGAGGCATACTCAATGTTTTTAAAATCTCTGAAATCGTATGTAGAAGTGGGGCCGTTCATGTCAAATTCAAAGGTAAGGTATATAAGATCATGTTTGGAGAATGCCGGTGCGGAAAGCTGATTATAAAAGAGAACATGACTTAGGTCACTAACGAAAAATACGTCCAAAAGTGTCCTCGATTCACCTTAAAAGTGAGTAGCACAGGTAGTATTAAGCGATCTCATGTTTTAAAGCAAATGACTTTCCAGCAACAGGTTACTGTTTAAATCACCACAAACAATTATTTTAGGTGATATTTGATATAATAGATTTTTCTTCAAGAAGCGCGGTGAAAGCCTATAAACTGAAGAAGTAAGAACATCATTGTTCCCCGATTCGGATATAATATTGACACATACAAATTTGATCGCACTTCCTGCTTCTGATCTACAATTGAATTTACATTTAATACCTTCACGTACATAGATGGCAGTCCCACCACCCCTTCTCCCATCAAGTCTATCAGCCCGGAAAAGCCTATAACCTCCCAAAGAACACATACCGTCATTCATGTCATCAGTGAACCATGTCTCGGTGATACAAATGATATCGACCTTAGATCCCTCGAACAAATCCCTAAATTCATCAATTTTGGGCAACAAACTTTGTACATTTAAGTGACATGAAGTCCATTTTTTTGATTCGCTAAAACCCGGATCATAGATCGCAGTATTTCACCATTGAACCCGGCCATAAAAGCTCCACCAGATTCATTAACGTCTGTCATCATCATATAATAACAGAAATATTGGTAATTGCATGTAAAGGGGAAAGACCAGCTGAGCACAGTTCCAGAGCACACGTCTACTTCTAATCATTATTGAGTAAAAATTTAGAGAGAAACAAAAAGAAGAGAAAAATAAGAATAATGAATTGGAGATGCAAAGAGGGGAAAAAAAAGAATGAAAATTGTAATAAAAAGTATCTTAATATAATAATTATAAATGTATAGGTACTAGCAATTAATTCAAATTTAGATTATACTAGCAAACCCATGCCCGCTTCGCTGCGAAACCCATGCCAGTTTAGCCAAAAGGCGTATAAATTGAGAAATGCTAAAATTAAAGGGTATAGAAAGAAATCTTTGAATAAAATTCGTTTTTTAAATATCTTTCATTTTATTCAAATGCTTTCTTATAAACCATTTATATCAAACTCACTTTTAATATTTTTTTATTGTATGTATAAGATAAGAAAAGATAAGATTAAATCAAAGAAATATTAATTCAATGAAAAAAGTACGCCATTTTACTGCTTGAATTTATTTTAGTTTTAAAGAAAAAAATTATCGAAATCTGCGAAGCGGTTTTTTTTAAATGGCAGAAGACCAATCATCCAATTCGTGTCAGTTCAAGAAATCCTGATCTTGAGGCTAATGAGGAGATGCATAACCAGGCTTAGCTCTTGATCGAAGATATGTGTTATTTCATATGTGCGGCAGTTTATGTTAGTCAGGTTAGGAGTGCCAGCGCCAGATCGTGGAGTGAATGACTCATTTAATAGAGGACTGGAACGTGAACGTGAATATGATCGATAATATGAATTAGACCAAGCAGTTCAAACGAATGAACTGTTGAACCCAAAATAGAAAGTTTATGATAAATTAATTACCTAATACAATTGATGATGGAAATGGTGGCTTATTTTTAATGGATGCCCCGGGTGGAACAGGAAAGACATTCCTCATGTCATATATTTTGGTCACTATTTGTGCGAGATCCGAAATTGCGGTAGAAATTGCTAATTCAGCGTTGAAATTGCCATGAAATCTTCAAACTACTGAACAACCGACATGTAACGCGCTTGGTGATAATAAAACTGATGAGTGATGTGATGCCCGCGACCATACTCAACGGAAAATTTAAAGATGAGTTAGTTCTCATTCCGAGGATTCCAATTATCCCAACAGATATGCCCTTTGAGTTTAAACGAATTCAGTTCCCAACTCATCTTGCCTTCGCCATGACAATTAACAAATCTCAATTCCAATACTTGACTGTTTGTTTTCTCAACCCATGTCCACTTCGCTGAGCAGATTTCACAATAAAAAAAAGTCGTACAATTTTTCAATTCGTCAGGCTGGAGAAATGCTAATACTTAAGGGAGCAGAAAGAAAATATTTGAATTAAATGCGTTTTTAAAATTTCTAACTTTTTATTCTAATGCTTTCTTATAAGCAACACTTTTTGTATTACCATCTTTTACATAAATAAAAAGTGCGAACGGTTTCCCTACTCTAGAACACCCAACATACAGTTGACCATGAGAAATCAATACCGCAAATTTTCAAAGACTGACCTTGGGCTTTATTTATAGTGATGGCAAAAGCAAGGCGAATAGGAAATTGATGGTTTAAAATCAAATGGCAAATCAGGTGGAATGATTGGAATTCTGGGGATCAAATCATCTTCCCCTTTATATTTTCCACTAAGAATCGTAGCTTCAATTAGATTGTTCATTCACTTTTTACAGCTAGTCTAGTACCATTGCAAAGTTGTGGTTGATTAATATTACTCAGCATTATAATCGGGGCCCAATTTTTAGAGCTAAATACTAACCAAGTACGATTTGTATAGTTCTCCGAAATACTTGGAAACACACTTTGAACCAATTCTTTCTTTGAATTCCTTATACAATAGAAATTTTCAGTGTTATTTGGCCATTTGAACTATAAACGTCAACGGACATTTTTCCATTTCCAATATCCAACAGCTGCTTTGAAAATTCTGCAGCAGATGAATCACTTTAGTGAGTGTTTTAATATATATCCACAAAGGAGAACATTTAAGGCATTGACATCCGGAGTAGTCGATCGGGGTATGACCGGCAAAGTTTGTCTGAAGTCACCCGCCAACAATATCATGGCGCCGCCAAATATATTACTTGGCTACCTCGCAAATCTTTCAGAGTTCGATCTAAAGCTTCAAGTGACTTTTTGTGTGCCATTGTACACTAATCCCATACAATAATCTTACACTGTTGCAGGACTTTGGCCATTGCCGACGTTTTAGAAATATTACATGTAGGCGCTTCGTTAACCTGGATGTTTAAAGGCAATTTAATTGCAGAGTGCCCTGTACGACGACCATTAATTGATTGCATACTGGCAAGTGCATTTGCAACATATACAACATACGTATTATTTTTTTACAGACTAACCTGGTGCAAATCAGCAAAAAAAGAATCATCAAATTCGGTGTTGTCAAACTCGAGATATAAATGGTCAAACATAAATCAAACTCATTTTTATATATATAGATTAGCAGAAAATACTTAAAACAATTATAAAGATAATATTTTTTTGTTTTAGCTAATGCATGATTCCTGGCAACTCTACTCAAGTCATCAGTGCTTTGTGTACTATGCTTGGTCTCCAGGGCATAGCTTGATATGGACAAGACCTCGCACCGTAAACACGGAGGAAATTTTGTGTTGTTTTTCCAGTTCAAGTGACTGGCGCAGCAGTTCATTGTTTTTTTTTTTTTTCGTTAGACCTTCCCGCAGGTAAATTGGTGATTGTGCTTTCGGACCAGTATGCCCTACGTCAGCGAGACAGAGTTGTTTTGTTTTCTCCTTTCGATATTTGGCAATGGACGTAAGAACATAATTTTTATCATACGCTGATCGAAATTTCACAAAGATGATAGTACTTTTGAAGTCGTTTTTAGTTTTCGGGCTAGTGCGAAAGATATCTATCAGAGTTGGCGGTTTAATCTTGATGACATGACATATGTGATTAAAATAGCTTCGCAAGTTTTCATCCGGGGTATGAGGGATTCCGAACAGCACCGCATCCCTTGATATCATCTTGTTATCTCGGTCATCGAGTGCATGTACAATGTCGATTGCTTTCGTTGAGACGTATACAAGGTCAGATTTCATTGCGTATAAATCTTTTTTGGCGTTTGAAAGTGACAGATTAAGTTGATCGATGTCCAATTTGAGTGCATCTAAGACGGTATTGGTATTGGTATGCGATGATTCAAGTTCAGTGACTCTTAAATTTATGTCAGTGAGGTTTTTGCTTATTTCCGCGAATTGGTTTTACATTGTGTGTAAGCTTTGCATTTTCATCTCTGAATTGTGCAGATAATAAAGAAATTATGCACTCACTTTGTTGTTTAAGTTTTTCATCCATTGTTTTCCACATCTTGTTGTCGTCCATATCCAGTTTGGACGCTTTTTGTTTTGGAGATCCAGAGGAAAATTGAGGTGAGCTCAGTTGTGATTGTTGTAGTATCTGTATAGGTTTTTGGTTTGAATTGGTGTTGGTGTTTGAAGGTCTTCTACTATTGCTCGACATTTGTGTATGGAGAGAGAAAGATTTACGATGAAGTTCGACAAGGTTCGATGTAATTGAACAATGGAATAGTTTTTTTCCTTTCTTTCTTTTATAAGAGGACGTTTTAGTTTCTCAAATTTATGCACAAACCGTCTCGATATGTTAAAAAAGAACACCTTTCTCTTAAATGAAATTACTACTTGGATAGAATAACTTGAGTAAATATTGCCCGCAGAAAAAAAACACGTCTAGGTATACAGTAGCTATCTTTATACTTGTATCAATTTCGATGAAATTTTTAATGTAAAAGCCTTTTTAAAGACAAAAAAAAAATATTAATTTTTAAGTTTTTGAAAAAAAAGTTTTTTTTTTTTTTGGTTTATAAAAAACATTTAAATTTTTTTTTTATTTTTTGTTTTTTTTTTTCAAAAACGGCTCAAGCTATTTTTAAAATTTTATTTTTCTGATAACAACTACAAAGTGCTAGAAGTTGGCATACTCAAAAAAAATTTGGAATATATTTTGGAAAAGTTTTTCAAAAAAAAAAACTTTTTTTTGATATGGCTTACTTCTTTTTTTCCAAACAAACGAAATTTTATTGATAAAAATCAATACTTAATTGATTTTTATGAATAAAATTTCATACGCTTAAGGTTTTCCCAGCTTTTTTTCCAAAATCTCAAACCCCAAGAACACTGTCTCGCATTACAGCAAGTTTGTCCGACCCAGTCGTGCACTTTATTTTTTGAATATTTTCGGAATTTCCAAATTTTTCGTTTAACTATTTACAATGTAGGTACGCCTCAGCTAAACACGTATGCACAATACCAGGCTGGAGAAATCAAACTCTTCCAGTAAATGAATATCAGTTGAATTATCAAAAATTGACGCGATTGATGTACCATCTACCATCTCTTACTACCAACCATCTTCTACAATCTACCATCTTCCACAATCTTTTACCATCTTCTACCATCTACCATATTCTACCATTTACCACCACCACCATACCATCGACCACCTGTCTTTGTATTGCTCCTTGTTCGCACATGTTAAATCATTGTAAGGGTATTCATATTGCCTTAAGTGCGAGTGCATTGTAAAAAAAAAACCATCTTCTATCATCTATCATCTGCAACCTTCTACTATATAGAATCTTCTACCATCTACCATCTTCTTCTATCTACCATCTGCTACTATTAAAATTCTTCTATATCATCTACCATCTCCTGCCATCTTCCATCTTCAAACATATACCATCTTCTACCATTTACAATCTTCTACCCAACTACTATCTTCTACTATCAACTATCTTCTACCATCTACCTTCCTATATAATCTACCATTTCCTGCTATCTACCATCTACCATCTTTTACTATCAACTATCTTCTACCATCTGCTTCCATCTACCATCTTCTACCGTCTACGACCTTCTTTTATCTACCATTTTCTACCATCCTTTTCCCTCAACCATCTTTAACCATTAATCATCTTCTACAATCTACTGTCTTCTACCATCTTCCTCTATCAACTATCTTCTACCATCTTCTACCAAGTACCATCTTCTAACATCAACCATCTTCTTCTATCTAGCATCTCTTACCTCTTCCATAAAGCCATCCTATAGAACACTATAAAGAACTATGCCAAACGAAGTTTGAGTCAATTCAATCAAGCCGTTGCGAACTTATGGCCATTTGAAAAAAGCCGTTTAAATCTGATTTTCGTTACGACCATTTAATCCAAAAACAAAAAACGCAATTTTGTTAAAAATATCTTAGGTAAGTTAAACTCTGAGTTTAATCAAAATCGTTAGAGCCGTTTTCGAGCAAATCCAAAATTAAAAAAAGCGTTACTTGAAAGGTACCAGTTTGAGCCGGGCTAAAACGAATTTAAAAAAAAACTCGACAACGGTTTTTATTCAAACTGTTATATACCAAGTTTGAAGAAAATCCGTCAAGAAGTTTTGGCTGTAGCATGACGTGAAAAAGCGCACACCCGCACAGACAGACCGACGGACGGTATGGCGAAACGCACTTTTTTGGGCTTCTCTTTTATCGTAATGTCATGTTTGATTCAAACCGATTTTTTTTTCTGCACGAAACCAATACTTGCCAAGATCTATCTCCTCTATTCAAAAATAGCTTGCTTATAGTTGGAGCAATAGTTTAAATTTCTGATTTTGTTGATCACTGTTCTATCTTTAGAGTTAAAGTAACGCTGCAATCATCATGGGTTCAAAGGGCAGTAAGTTGTCTAAGAAATCGAAAACGATGATAAAACTTCGTAATAGTGTATGTTTTACATGTAAAATTTCCCCCTATTAAGTACATGTTATATGTATATATTATGCATGTTTTAAGCAAAACACAAATACACGTACAAAATCAAAAAATTGGCTCCGTGAAATAACTCCCCAAGAAATAACTCCGCAAAAACGAAAAGGAAATAACCCCTCAAATTGGGGACTTATTTCATAATGAAATAAGTCCCCAAACTCAAAAATGAAATAAGTCCCCAAGAAGCATGAAATAAGTCCCCAAAAAAAATGTGAAATAAGAATTGTGTTGCCATTTTATATATTTTCCAATGAAAAAGTATTAATTAATATGGCAAAATAAGATTTTAATAAACATTTTTAATGCAACTTCCTTTATTAACAATAACAATTATTTTAAATATTTGAAAAGTTATGTATATACATGAATAGTGTGTTCAACGTTGCTTCTACAGTAGGGACATTTAATAAATTGAAGACCTTCAGCAATAGACTGGGCTTGCATTTTCAAATTGCATTCTGCACAGACTTTAAGATGTCTGCATGGTATATACAGGATATTTGGCTGTGAATAAAATTTTGTTTCTGAGATCTAAGAAATAAAATCTTTTCTCAACAGAAAAAGAAAAGAAAGCAGAAACAAAATATTATCCAGCTCTCTTTTCTCTTCTAAAAGTAAATTACTTTTCACATGCCTCGCCGAACCCCCCTTCCCCCTTCCCCCTTCCGCCTGAAAAACATATATCGGAAACAACTTGTGGTAGCTTCTTAATGATGATAAGTTTACCCTTTTCAAAATAGAATTGAAAATTGTTCTTAAAACAAAGTTAGATGTAAAATTTGTTTTTACCAAATTATCAGAAAATAAAACCGATACAATTTTGAGGATTTATTTTCACTATTTTTTGGGGACTTATTTCATTTTTCAATTTGGGGAGTTATTTCATCATATAATAACTCCCCAAACTAAAAATGAAATAAGTCCCCAAAAAACAGGAAATAAGTCCCCAAAGTTGGGGAGTTATTTCATAATGAAATAACTCCCCAATCTCATACAAATTTTTGGGGGGTTATTTAATTTTTTTTTTTGGGAGTTTTTTCTTGGGGAGTTATTTCACGGAGCCCAAAAAATTGTATATTTCCTTTTTGTTCCTGGGACCAACCACCGAATTTCTTTCGTCGACTTGATATTAATAACTAGTAGATTCCAGTAGCTTGAGATGACAAACGTTTTTCTTTTTCATGCGACTCTTAATCTAATAAATTATCTTTATTAATGATGGATTAAGTCCTGAGATAAGCTCTTATTCCTTGTTTAAACCAAATGAAATGATCACTAAGTTTATTTGTACTTAAAATAATTGATTTTTGAACCAAAGCCAGTTTTTTTAGGCTTAAATTCATAAAACACCTTTTTTTTGATTAGTTTGTGTTTATTTTATAACAAATAAAGTGCACGTCTAGGTCGTACGAACTCGCTCTAATGTGTTCAAATGGTCTTGGGGCTTGAGATTTTCGGAAAAAGGCATTGAAAAAATGATATGAAATTTTATTAATCACTTAAAAATCAATAGTTAAAACGTTTTTTGGTGAAAATGAAGTAAACCATCAGCTTTCTTTTGCTTTTCTAAAATTTAAGTAATTTTTACTTGCGATTATAGGTACTACATATGTATAAGGCAAGTTATGCATTCGTAAAAAAAAAAAAATTCTAACAATCAAACATGACATTACGATGATAGAGAAGTCGAAAAAAGTGGGTCCGACAATTCTGTCTGTCTGTCTGTCTGTCTGTCTGTCTATCTGTCTGTCCGTGTCTGTCTGTATAGTTACCTACAGCCTAAACGGCTGGACCGATTTGCTTCAAACTTGGTACATAGTACTATTATGACGTCCTACAGAGGGGTTTTTGGAATAAGCATCCTAGCTCCAAAACTAACGGTACCTGCCATACAATTTTTTGTGAAAAATTAAATTTTCTCAAAAGCGGCTCCTACGATAAAAACTAAAAAGTGCTAGAGTTGGCATACTCAAAACAAATTTGGAATATATTTTCGAAAAGTTTTTCAAAAAAAACAGTTTTTTGAAAAAACTGGTCCAACGATTTTGAAACAAAAATTCCGTCAAAATTCAAAAACGTAAAAGAAACCTGATGGCTTACTTCATTTTCTCCAAAAAACGTTTTAGGTATTGATTTTAAAGTGATTTATAAAATTTCATATGATTTTTTCAACGCTTTTTTCCCAAAATCTCAAGCACCCAAAACTATTTTAACACATTAGAGCAGGTTGGTACGAACCAGTCGTGCACTTTATTTTTTTCAAAATCGTTCGACCAGTTTTTTCAAAAAACGGTTTTTTTTGACAAACTTTTCGAAAACATATTCCAATTTTTTTTTGAGTATGCCAACTTCTAGAACTTTGTAGTTTTTATTAGAAAAATAAAATTTAAAAAAATTGATTAAACCGTTTTTGGAAAAAACAAAAAATAAAAAAAAAAAAAAACTTTTTTAAAAAACTCAAAAAAACTTTTTTTTGAAAAATTAAAGAATTTTTATTATTCGTTTGTAATTAGGCTTCTACATTTAAAATTTCATCGAAATTCGTCCAGTGGCTTACGAGAAAAAAACCGGTCCTATGGGAGGTGCCGTTATAAGACTTTCCCTGAAAAATCTTTTCCGACCAAAATATTGAGTTTGCACAGAAAACATTATTCAGAAAGTTTTATCAAAGTCGTATTAGCCGTTTTCGAGAAAAATTAAATTTTCACTAAAAATCGTATGGCAGGGACCGTTAGTTTTAAAGCTAGAATGCTAATTCCAAAAACCCCTCTGTAGGACGTCATAATAATACTATCTACCAAGTTTGAAGCAAATCGGTCTAGCCGTTTAGGCTGTAGGTGCCGATACAGACAGACGGACAGACAGACAGAATTGTCGGACCCACTTTTTTCGACTTCTCTATCATCGTAATATTATGTTTGATTGTCCAAAAAAATTTTTTTTTTTACGAATGCATAACTTGTCTTATAGTACCTATAATCGCAAGTAAAAAGTGATATGCATTTTAAGGGTGTCATACAACAAGGATTTGTCCTGAAAAAAAAAAAAAAAATTCAGTAGTCTAGCACCAAAACTTTCTTAGGGGCCAGTTATAGCGATACGGAAACCCAAACCGGAAAAATTTTCAGATGGAAAATTTTGTATGTTATAAATCGATTTTAAACACAAATGCTACACTGATCGATGCTAAATAACTCAGAGAATTTTGTTTGCTAATAAAAGTTTCAATTGACCTAATATTTTTTGTTAAAAATGTATTTATTCATTTTTATGGTTAAATTTGAGTTTTCGCCCCAGCTGATTGACAATTCCACCAAAATGGAACAAATAGTCTTTCCTGTTTCAATCCAATTGTTTTCGCTTTCCACTGGAAGGTGAGCTGTCAAAACATTGTTTTCGTTGTAAATTGGGCCATGAAAAGTTTTTCGTTGCAATTTTTGAACAAAATATCATAAGTCAGACTGAGACAGAGGCACTGACCACTGACTTCTGTTTGACATTTATCAAGGAAGTTGTTTCTTCACACGCACCGAGCCACCAGTGTCGCCAGCAACGCAGTGTCGTAATGATTTGTAATGTGATTTTTTTGGTAAATGCAGATTTGTGGAAAAAGAATTCTTTTTAAATAAATTTTGGATTCATAAATAAATATTTTATTTTTTTTTTATTTAGGAGAAACATACAAACATAATTTAATTAATGTAATTTAATTAATGAATTCATTAATGAATTTTTGCGCAAGTGAACAAATAAATGTGATTTAAAATCATTATACAATGTACATATTATTTTTAATTATCTTATTTTTTTTTATAGTTAATAAATTAAGAACGTCAAAAGAAATACAAATAACAAAATAAGAAAAACAGATAAAATCTGTTAAGTGATTTTTTCTTGGAAATATAGATTTGATCTGATTTCACTTCTAAAAGAAATTGAAACAGATTTGGTCTGTTTTTGTAATTGTGTTATTTGTGTTTCTTTTTGACGTTCTTAATACATAAATTATAAAAATATAAGAAAATTAAAGATTTTAATTCACATTTATATGTTCACTTGCGCAAAAATACATTAATCAATTCCTTACACTCCTTGAACCGTCTGTATTTATTTAAAAACATTAATCACTTCTACAAACAAAAATTTTCCACAGTAAATTTCACAAAATTTAAAAAAAAAAAACAATTGACGCTTGAGAAAAGTCAAATTATTGAAGTATGTGTGCAAATGTGTGTTAAATTTGATCTGAAGTCCGATCTGTTGTCAAAAAATGATCCGACGCACGCACCAACAAAAATCACATAACGAATCGATTCGCACTATAATTTGATTTAAAATCCTTTTTCTTGCTCACTCTCACTCATGCGACTTCGTTTCACCCCGAAATAATTTTTTAGTATTTTTTTTTTCATCTTTAATGAAAATTTCATTTTTACACAATGCAGAAAATTAATACACTGCGTGCGTGTAGATAAACGCCTGTTTTGTGAAATGTCAGAGTGAAATATTTTTTCTGGCATCGTTTTCTTGATCGCTATAAACGCTAAAACCGAAAAAAATATTATTTTCATCTCGTTCCACCCTTTTCGGTTTGGTTTTCCGAATCGCTATAACTGGCCCCTTAGAAGGCAATCACAATCACCAAAAAAGTTTTCAATAACCAATTAGCAAAACTTTATTTGATCGTACTGCAAAATGATACAAATTTATTACACTTATTTATGCAGAAGGATCGGTTAAAGGTACACCAAAAAGCTAGAGCTAGGTTAAGACGAGAAAAAAATCGGCCTGGGGGTTCATTTCCCCCCATTTAGATAGGACGGGCAATTTTCTAAACAAAATATTCAAAAACAACTGACGTGTTTAGTTTAACAAACTTGACCTCTATGCCTTCTTGTTAAGTAAATAAAAAGGATTTGAACTAATAACCTATACAAAAAAAAATTTGTTTTAGTGTTTTACCTATAGCCACAAATTAATATGTTATATGGAAGGACATTATTTTTGAAACTCATTTCACAAACACAACTTAAACGAAAATGAAAATTAAAGAAAAGATTTTTGGCTTTCCAAAAGAGTTTAGCATAATGGAATGTTAGGTTTTACCGTTGCTTTTGAATATTTTTGTTTTTGTCTAAGATCAATTGTTACCTAAAACTGTTGAAAATAGACCCCCTACCATACGATTTTTTTCTTCTCTTAACCCAACCTATTAGCTCCAATTTTTTGATGCATGTTACCTAAAACTGTTGAAAATAGACCCCCTACCATACGATTTTTTTCTTCTCTTAACCCAACCTATTAGCTCCAATTTTTTGATGCACCTTATACCGATCACTCCGTATTTGTAATAATAAGGAGACGGGGAAAAGGATAGGTTTGGTGAACAAAATAGTATTATGGTTGGAGAAGCGGAAGGGGTTTCAGCTTGTATGATTGTAATTATTCCTCATATTTCCTCTTTTATTTGTAAGCTTTTTACATTTGAACTTTATAATAACCGTATACAAAATAAACCAATTGTTAATTTAAAGCATTAATATTTTAATTAAATCTGCTTTCAGATTTCAAATTAATCCTATCGACTTTCACACTTAATACGATGGTGACTACTAGAAATACACCACGGACATTTTAATAACTTTTTGATGGCAGGTTAATGCAAAACAAAACGTGGATTTCTACAGCAAAAGTAACTCCTACATTTGCAGTTGTGATTTATGCTTGTGACCCCGGCCCAATATGCAGGGAAACATCTGGGTGGAAGTATTCGACCAGCCATGAGTTTTTACGCTGAAACGAACCAGGGACAGTGATGCGCATTGCTAAAGTATGTACAATGTACATGATGTACTCATATGAGGAGACATGCATTTTAATTCGCACATGTACACCAAAATGGTCTCTCATCATTGCGCTGTAAAAAATATGTAACAACTGATCAACTTCAATGTTTTCGACGGAAAAATACAAAATTTCAAAATAAGACACTTGATTGATCTAATCCGAAAAAAAAATTAAAAATGGGTATACAAAATTTAAGAATTTAAATTAATTACATAATAAACTAAAGCAATTTTTTATTTCAATATTTTTGTTGATTTTTTGCCGTTGTTGAATAAGAATTGAAAAACATACAAATAAAGTGAGCACTAACTAAGAAAACAGATATCTAGTTGTTAAAAATTTGTAGAAGAAAACAAAGTAAGTTGTATAGAACATTTACTATTACTATTTACATAACAAATAATACACCGTAGATGATCGGTAGAGTGAAGCTTTGTAGAGTGAAATACCCAATATATTGAAAATTATAGTAAAAATTTAAAATAGATTACTTACCCTAAGTAGTGAACTATGAGAATCTCAATATAATGAGCAAAATTTGTGTTTCCGCTTGTGAATGTCAACTATTTTTCTAAAAATTTAAATTTACCATTCCTTTGTATGTTTTTTACACTTTGACACGAAATACAATTTTACCGTATTAAACAAGTTTTTGATATGGCTTTGCTTTTTATACATAGTTTAATCGTGCAAGTAAATTCAAGAAAAACGTCGAAGTGTGTTAAGTCTTAAGTGTATGAAAAGACATAAATAATTAGGACATCTAAACTTCTAGAAAAAAAATCAGAAGAAGAAGAAACAAACGAACATGAATAACAAACCTACATGAATAATTCTAACCTGAAAAGCACACTACTCGATTCAGCTGTGGTTTAACACATATGCCTTAAAATGGACTAATGATCCGTTAGTGCTTTTAATTTTTTTTTTTTACATATTTGTAGGATACGCACACTTTTAAGGGACAATTCCGTCAAAAGTCGTAATATACATTGATTTTTTAATGTTTTTTAACTATCGGTCGCAGTTTTGAAGTAAGAAGATGAACACTTCGGTTTGTACTCCTTGGTTACGTAGCTGAGTATGGTTAAAGAATTGTTAAATACACCCCTGCAGTGTTACCCTTTGGCGACTTAAGTCGCATTTTTGCGACCTGTTTTTGCGGTGCGACTATGCGACAACCTTTGTAAAAATGCGACTTTTTCTTGTGCCTAAACATTTACCATCAAACTTTCCAGCTTTCAATTTTTTCTATGTTCAACTTCAGCTTTCGCAAACAAAAATTTCAGAAAAAATCACAAATAAAATTACGATGATAGAGAAGTCGGAAAAGTGGGTCTTGAAATTCCGTCCGTCTACCTATCTGTCTGTCTGTCTGTTTTCAAATTTGATATTTGGGATTTGTTTGGGCGTCCTTTGGAACATATTTTTAATATTGGCCATAGGCCTAAGAATAACGGTAAGGAGGAAATTTCATTTTCTCGAAAACGGCTCTAACGATTTTGATTAAACTTTCAGAATGCTATTTTTTTAGTATAGTTTATCTTTTAGTAAAAAAAAGATTTTTCGAAATTTTTCTTCTAACGATACCTCTCACAGAACCGTTTTTTTTTCAAACTAGGGTTTGTCGTAAACTATTTTTCCGATTTCAATTAAAATTTTAATGCAGGAAGCCATTAATAATTTAATTTATATTGCATTTCAAAAATTGACTTTTTCGATTTGTAATAATTTTCTAAGAAATAATTTAGTTTTCAAAATATTTAAAAAAAGGGGGTATATATTTTTTTTAAATTTGTTGTTGTCGAACGATTTATATTATTGCATACCTAGTTTTCCAGAAAAAACTCTTAAAAAAATTAAAGATTTTTCTTAATTTTTTTTTCCAAAATACATAGCCCTTAAGCAAATATCTATCATAAGAGCAAGTTCATGCGACCGAGTCGTGCATTTTATTTTCTTTGCGACTTTTTGTTCGAAAATGAGACTTTTTTCAAAAAATTTATTTTGGCGACTTTTTTTTGTTAAAACGACTTTTTTCTGCGACTTTTTGAAAAATCCCAGGGGTAACCCTGCATCCCTGTATATTCTATACCCTGTAAAACTAAAAAGGGCGTCATTTTACAAATAATGCAAAATCAACAATTGGAACTGGAACATGTACCTAAATATAAATAAATTAATGAATACGCACTTAGTAGGTCTGTGTGCGTAAAACTGAAGATCGAAAAGAGTGCTATTTTGTGCAAAGGGAAATTAATTTGAAATTTGAAAATATATTATTATGTTGATGATTTTGTACTTACGTTGATTTAGTGTTGCTGCAATTGTAGAACATACACTCCGCAGTTATAATTAATTTAAGACATTTTTATTATTGGTTTATCCAAAGCTGTACAAGATGACTACATTATTTCCGAAATGAAAGATTTTTGTGTTGAAGGAATAACTAGATGTGAAACATTTGAAGGCCAACAAATTAACTCTGATGAAGTTCCTAACCTGAATTCAACGCCTCAAAATGAAGTCTCCATAGCCTCCACATCCAGAGAACTGGATTTCTTCTTCCCAGAATTATTGGATGTCTCAAAACTATAGGGATGTCCCCTACAAGAATCTGTACATGAAGAAATAGAACATTTTTCCCGAACAAGGACTCTCATCTGTGCTGACTTTGATGTTATAAAATGGTGGGAAAACAGTAGAATACCCAAGACTGTCAAAACTTGCAAAGAAAATTTTATCCATTCCTGCAAGTTGTGCTGCTTCTGAAAGGGTTTTTTCCTTAGCCGGCAATATAGTATCAGAAAAACGAAATCGTTTAGCTCCAAACACGATTGACAACTAATTTTTTTTTTAATTCTATATGTAAAGAAATCGAAAAAGTATTTAAATTATTGCCAACAAAATAAGTCATAAGACCATTGTCACTAATCGTTGGCATTGCTTTGTTCCTTTTTTTTTTGGCTCGGAAAAATTGAGAGTGCACTCTCAATTTATTCGAGCTATATAAATCTATCTATGTCTAAGAGCCTTTGGCAAAGAGGATATAACATAGAGTCCAATCTTTCCTACGTTCCATCCTCCTCTGCTAAAATTTTCGTGGTCTCTTTCCTATTGTATTCATTGTCTGTGTGAAACAACAACAAGAAACGATGAGGTAAGTAGTAAGGTGTGAACGCACACATGTTTAACAAAAAGAACAATATGATTGAATATTTTCCTGTCTGCTAAAGAAGAATTTTTTTTGTGAAACTGGAACAGCGGCTGTTTGCGGGAGGCGAAGGCATACACACAAAAATATAGGGAATACGGAATAGTACTGTAGCTCTGGCTTATGTTTAGTTATGGTAACAAAACGCATACCAGCCCTATTTGGGTTTCTCTTAGGAGCTTTTCCAGCTCAAGTGAGAACCTCCATTTCTACCTACCTACCTACCTTTTTTTTCAAATCAATTGAAAACAAAAATTACTGAGGCCATGATATTTGTTGAAACTTATTCCAACAATTTTCATTAAGGTACATATTTAATTATTCAAACATTTGGAGATTCCGGTCTAGAGATTAGGCATTTTAGATTTTTTAATTCTGAGCACTACATCTACTTAACCATTGCCACCCGTTTTGTTTTGTTAGTATAACTATCCTTTATAATCACAAAGAAAATGTAAGATTATTCCTCTTTAGAAAATCATGTAAAATAATATACTGTCAAACGAAATTAATAACATGTTATATGTATTTATAAAGAGCACGATGAGAGTGATTTTTATAGTTTTACTAGCAAACCCCTGCCCGCTTCGCTGAGCAGATTTGCAATGGGCTGTTGCCTCTTAATAACATTCATTTTAGCCAAGAGGCGTATAAATTGAGAAATGCAAATATTAAAGGGTATAGAAAGAAAACTTTGAATAAAATTGGTTTTTTAAATATCTTACATTTTATTCAAATGCTTTCCTATAAACCATTTATATCAAACTCATTTTTAATATTTTTTTATCATACAAGATAAGAAAAGATAAGATTAAATTAAAGAAATATTAATTCAATGAAAAAAGTACGCCATTTTATTGCTTGAATTTATTTTATTTTTAAAGAAAAAAATTATCGAAATCTGCGAAGCGGTTTTTTTTAAACGGCAAAAAACATTTTACATCCAATTCGTGTCAGTTCAAGAAATCCTGATCTTGAGGCTAATGAGGAGATGCATAACCAGGCTTTGCTCTTGATCGAAGATATGTGTTACCTCATATGTGCGGCAGTTTGTTAGTCAGGTTAGGAGTGCCAGCGCCAGATCGCAGAGTGAAAGACTCATTTAATAAATAATTGGAACGTGAACGTGAATATGATCGATATAAATTAGACCAATCAGTTCAAACGAATGAACTGTTGAACCCAAAATAGAAGAAAGTTTATGATAAATTAATTAATACAATTGATGATGGAAATGGTGGCTTATTTTTAATGGATGCCCCTGGTGGAACAGGAAAGACATGTCATTGATTTTGGTCACTATTCGTGCGAGATCCGAAATTGCGATAGAAATTGCTCATTTAGCGTTGAAATTGCCGTTAAATTTTCAAACTACTGAACAACCGATATGTAACATTGCAAAACACTCTGCAATAGAAAAAGTTTTAGTAGCCTCACAAATCACATCTGGGATGAATGCACAATAACGCATTGGAAGCTCTTTATCGAACCTTAAAAGATCTGTCCAATTTCGGCGGCTAAGAATAGAGATGTGAATGACTTAAGCTTTATAATTGAGAATCAAGTCGTTGGTACTCTGCATTCATTCAAATCTATTGACTGTGTAACAAACGAAGATGAAGCCACTAATTATCCAACTGAGTTTTTAAACTCCTTAGATGTACCTGACTTACCACAGCACAATTTACAACTGAAGGCGGGCTCGGTAGTCATCAGCTTCGAAATCTAAAACAACCAAAACTATGCGATGGAACGCGCTTGGTCATAAGAAAACTGAAGAGTGATGTGATGCCTGCGACCAGGGTTGTCGGGTTTAAAAAAGCGAAGTCGCCAAACTTAAAATTTAAATCGCCAAATTCCAAACTTTTCCACTTCACAAACATTTGGTGCGTTCTTTTTTTAAATATAGTCAACAATTAATTGTTGCTATGTCACAAATATTTGTTCTGTTTTTTTACAAACCACTTAGGAACGGTACGTTGTAAGAATTTGTTAAACTGTCAAACTACCCTTTTAACATTTTTTTTTGTACCTACGAGTATATTGAGGAACTATTCTTCTTCATCGCTCAAAATTGTCGAATAATCCATTTTATTCTTTGTTGTTGATCCACCTAAAGAAAATAGAGACGTTCTTGCTATGTTCAAATCAAATATTTTTAATGTTTTGGTTTGATATTTAATAAAGACTTTGAATTATTTAAAACAAAACGTCCAATTTGACAGACACAATCTCAACGCATATCATGGAGGTGAGTTGGAAATAGTAACAAATCTTAACTATTTGATACTTCAACGTGAGTTTATGGAACGCTGTTATCACGTCATACATTCACAAATCGTAATTAATAGTGATTAAAGGAACGCCTTCTTGTTGACTATTGTTAACAATTATTGTTGACTATGGTTAGAAAACAAACGCTTGAATTCGGTTTGACGTACGTCATTTGTTTTATGGATAAGAAAGAAATCGATCTGAAGTGCCTGCGTTCAAAATTACTATTTCTATGACTCCAATCAGCATGAAGGAATGGACAAAATTTTTAGGTTTAAGTGCTTACTAGAAAAATGAAAAAAAGTATTAGAACTTCGATTCAAAAAATTAAAGTCGCCAAAAACGAAAAATATCGCCTTTTTTATGGTACATCGCCAAACCGATTTTTGTGTCGCCAAAATAAATTTAAAATCGCCCGTTTGGCGATAAATCGCCACATCTGACAAGCCTGCCTGCGACCATACTCAGCGGAAAATTTAAAGATGAGTTTGTTCTCATTCCGAGGATTCCAATTATCCCAACAGATATGCCCTTTAAGTTTAAACGAATTCAAGGCCAACACAAGATCGAACTTTGCCCAGCATCTCTTAGACGACAACCACAACTACACAGATTTTACCAAAAACTGCACCCCCCTAAGCATTTGTAAGAAAGGGCGAATACTCGACGCAACTGAAGAGTATGAAATCTACAAAGCTTACAAACAACAACAACACAATTTACTAAACGATAAACTGACATTAAAAACAAATGCACTTTACGACACGGCCATCAAAAAACAGCAACAACAACAACAATAGATAATATATGTCATACGAATCTCAAAACAAAAAACAATAACAACAACAACATAAAGAAGAGCTTCATTTCATACCTGCATACAACCACAACATCATACAGCAATCAACACCAAAGCTTCAAAGCAATGCAGATGCAATGTATCAGTCGAACGTACGCTTGATAATGGGCGAACACCCGATACGCGTCGCACTTACGATCTATATTTTTTAAACAGTTGTGATATTTCGTGTTTTTAAAAACAAATAAAAATATTATAAAAAATAAAACTTCGTGTTTTCATTTTTATATTTTTAATTTACAGTAGAATCTCGAAAAGATGAACAGATATAAAACAGACCCCGTTCACCTGTTCGAATTGTTCATCTTTCCAAGCATCGAGCATTAGTTTAGGAAAAACATAAAGCTATACATACAAATATGCATCTATTTGTTAACAAATCATTTTATTTAAAAAAAAAATTAAAACAACATAAATTCATACAAAAGTCGTTGATGAGAAGTAAAAACTTATTTAGAAAGTTTTTTTTTTTTAAACTGCTCTATGGTAGATTGTCACACGGGAAAAGCGTTCATCTTTCCGAATTGTTCATGTTTTAGAACCGTTCATGTTTTCGAGATTTTACTGTATTTTATTAATTTATTTAAATTTACACAACCGGAGACAACCATAACATGTACACAACATACAGTTGACCATGAGAAATCAATACCGCAAATTTTCAAAAACTGACCTCGGGCTTTATTTATAGTGATGGCAAAAGCAAGGCGAATAGGAAATTGATGACGTTTAAAATCAAATGGCAAATCAGGTGGAATGATTGGAATTCTGGGGATCAAAACATCTTCCCCTTTATATTTGCCACTAATAATCCTAGCTTCAATTAGATTGTTCATTCACTTTTTTCCAGCTAGTCCAGTTGAGGTTGATTAATATTACTCAACATTATAATCGGCGCTCCAATTTTTAGAGCTAAATAATGAGGTGGCAGTCCCAGTAAATCAATTGAATTCAAAAGTTCCGTCTGATAATTCACTACGTCATCCTCATTTATAAATGCATCAACTCATTTGTTGGCAACAAATTGTCCATCTATTTCTTCTAAAATAGATGCGTTAATTTCAGCGACATCTTTATTTTTGCCTTTAGCTCTTTCACTTAACTAAGTACGATTTTTATAGTTCTCCGAAATACTTGGAAACACACTTTGAACCAATTCTTTCTTTGAATTCCTTATACAATAGAAATTTGCAGTGTTATTTGGCCATTTGAACTATCAACGTCAACGGACATTTTGCCATTTCCAATATCCAACAGCTGCTTTGAAAATTCTGCAGCAGATGGATCACTTTAGTGAGTGTTTTAACATATATCCACAAAGGAGAACATTTAAGGCATTGACATCCGCAGTAGTCGATCGGGGTATGACCGGCAAAGTTAATCTGAAGTCACCCGCCAACAATATCATGGCGCCGCCAAATATTACTTGCCTACCTCGCAAAACTTTCAGAGTTCGATCTAAAGCTTCAAGTGACTTTTTGTGTGCCATTGTACACTCATCCCATACAATAATCCTACACTTTTGCTAGACTTTGGCCATTGCCGACGTTTTAGAAATATTACATGTAGGGTGTAGGCGCTTCGTTAACCTGGATGTTTAAAGGCAATTTAAGTGCAGAGTGCCCTGTACGACCACTATTAATTGATTGCATACTGGCAAGAGCATTTGCAACAAATGCAACATACGTAGCATACATGGTATTATTTTTTTTACAGACTAACCTGGTGCAAATAAATACCTATTTGGCAAAAAAAGAATCATTAAATTTGGTGTTGTCAAACTCGAGATATAAATGCATTTGTTGCAAATGTTGTATATTATATGTTGCATAATGATTCAAAATTATGCATACATTGCAGTTATGATCAATTATTGAATTTGTTGATTAGTTGATTGCATGGTGGCAAGTGCATTTGCAACATATGCAACATACGTAACATACATTGTATTATTTTTTTTACACAAAAACCTGGTGCAAATAAATATCTTTTCAGCAAAAAAAGAATCATCAAATTCGGTGTTGTCAAACTCGAGATATAAATGGTCAAACATAAATCAAACTCATTTTTATATATATAGAAGAAGATGTGTATACCTACCTGTAATAATTAATAATATAATCCTTTTTATAAAATTCATTCAATTGTTAAAAAAAATGTCTTTAATTATTGTATTTATCTTTATAAAAATGAGTTTTATTTTTGTGTGTGACCTTATTTCTATAGAGTTAGACAGGGTGGATTTTTATATATTTTTTTTTTAATAAAAGGGGACCATTTTGAGTGCTTTTGTCAAAAAAGAAAGAAACCTTTTGGTAAAGGCAACCGAAGATGAATACGAAGGTTTCTGTGAAGTTTGGCCACAAATGCATTTTGTCTTCTTAAGATGCCCAATTCTTTCGCTGTTGGATGCATTTGTGCAGTCAAATGTTCCAAAATTTAATATTGAACAGAAACGTGCATATTATACTATTTATGTATTATGATTTTTGTGATATATTTTTACTTGCGATTATAGGTACTATAAGGCAAGTTATGCAATCGTAAAAAAAAAAAAAAAAATTCTAACAATCAAACATGACATTACGATGATAGAGAAGTCGAAAAAAGTGGGTCCGACAATTCTGTCTGTCTGTCTGTCTGTCTGTCTGTCTGTCTGTCTGTCTGTCCGTCCGTCTGTATCGGTACCTACAGCCTAAACGGCTGGACCGATTTGCTTCAAACTTGGTAGATAGTATTATTATGACGTCCTACAGAGGGGTTTTTGGAATTAGCATTCTAGCTTTAAAACTAACGGTACCTGCCATACGACTTTTAGTGAAAATTCAATTTTTCTCGAAAACGGCTCCTACGATTTTGATAAAACTTTCTGAATGATGTTTTCTCTGCAAACTTAATGTTTTGGTTGGAATAAATTTTTCAGGAAAAGTCTTATAACGGTACCTCCCATAGGACCGGTTTTTTGAAATCTGATTTTCTCGTAAGCCACAGGACAAATTCCGATGAAATTTTTAATGTAGAAGCCCTATTACAAACGAAATAATAAAAAATCTTTAATTTTTCAAAAAAAGTTTTTTTGAGTTTTTTAAAAAAGTTTAAAATTTTTTTTTTATTTTTTGTTTTTTCCAAAAACGGTTTAATCAATTTTTTTTTAATTTTATTTTTCTGATAAAAACTACAAAGTTCTAGAAGTTGACATACTCAAAAAAAAATTGGTATATATTTTGGAAAAGTTTTTCAAAAAAAACCGTTTTTTGAAAAAACTGGTCGAACGATTTTGAAAAAAAATTTCCTTAAATTTTGAAAAAGCAAAAGAAATCTGATGGCCTACTTCATTTTCTCCAAAAAACGTTTTAACTATTGATTTTTAAGTGATTAATAAAATTTCATATGATTTTTTCAATGCCTTTTTCCGAAAATCTCAAGCCCCAAGACCATTTGAACACATTAGAGCAAGTTCGTACGACCCAGTCGTGCACTTTATTTATAGACGCATCTGGTAGATCAATAACCCAAATTGGATTGGCACTCGCTTCTTTTGAGAATTTCAGCGACTTTATTGGAAAGAGTGGACGAACCGCACATTCAGCACTTAAATTGTAATTGAAAATGCATGTTAATTTAAATTTTTAAGAACTCAGGCGTGGCAAAAGTCTTACATAAATATAGTAAAATTGTTCAGGATCAATGTACGCTGGCTCACAAAAAGTTTTTGGAAGCGTTAGATAGAACGTTGTAGGATTTTTGTAGAAATCAACGGATTTTCGATGGTGTCTATAAATGTTAGCAGCTGATTTTGGTGAAAAATTGTATGCTATATCTCGATCTAAAGCTCCTGATAAATTGAATTGTGCGCGTTCAGTTACAAAATGACCCCACAGCAGCAAATTTTTTCGAAACAGTAATTGGTAATGAAAATGGCGAACACTACCAAATTCTCTTGATTTACCTCGGTTACCACCACATTATCTACCGTTGAAAGTTGGCACTCCGATAATAATGCTACGCTATATTAATCAACCTCGACTTTATAAGATCATCCCAGATAGCCATTCCAAATTTTAAAAAATCAAATTTTCGATTTTTTTTTAAATGCCAATCGTTTGTGATTCGTTTGTGACTGTTTGTGACAGCAATAAAAAGTTTTGTGACTCGCTAGTTATTAAGTTATTAACAAATTAAAAAAATTTACCTACCACTACCAGTTAGCCATTCTTTTTTTGAAAATTGTAGTAGTATAAACTTTTTTATACTCAATCGATCAGAAATCGTTTGTGACTTCTGAATATATCAATTAAATCGTTTGTGACAACGTAGTTTTCGAGAAAAATTAGAAAAACTGATTTAATTTCACCACACTTTCATTTTGTTTATTGTTATGGGCGGAGCTTTGCAAAGGTTAGTGCTGATGTATGTGTACCCTCCCTGTATCTGATTCATGATGCTGAGGTGAGTTTCTATGCTTCGAGGTGAGCAACATGCTGCAATGTGGTGAAATTAAATCAGTTTTTCTAATTTTTCTCGAAAATTACGTTGTCACAAACGATTTTATTGATATATTCAGAAGTCACAAACGATTTCTGATCGATTGAGTATAAAAAAGTTTATACTACTACAATTTTCAAAAAAAGAATGGCTAACTGGTAGTGGTAGGTAAATTTTTTTAATTTGTTGATAACTTAATAACTAGCGAGTCACAAAACGTTTTATTGCTGTCACAAACAGTCACAAACGAATCACAAACGATTGGCATTAAAAAAAATTCGAAAATTTGATTTTTTTAAATTTGGAATGGCTATCTGGAATGATCTGACTTTATATGTTACCAGACTTTCAGTATAAATGCTGGACAAAGTGAGAAATAATAACGTGAAGTTATTTTGATTCCGAGAAATCCAACGATTCAACCAGATTTATCCTTCGATTTTTAACGTCTTCAGTTTCCGATACAACTTGCTTTTGCCATAACGATTAATAAGACACATGGTCAATCTTAAGAAATATGCAATATCAATTAAAAGGTTCCAATATTCGCGCATATGCAACTGTATGTTGCATGCTCACGTGTAGGCTTAATAATTTTGACCGATGGAAAAACTAAAAATATTGTATATCAAAGAGCCCCATCCAAAAAAATCGTCGCTGTAAATTGTACAAGATGTGGCAGTCAAATTCACAATTAAGTAAAAAGTTGTATATTTCACAGAAAACGCGTTCACTTTCACAATTAATTGCAAGTTTAACAGCGTTTGCTATCACTTTTACAATAAAACTGTCAAAATGACAACGATTTCTTATTGTTAAATTGACAGCGGGTTGTCAGTTTTCGTTGTCAAAATGTACAAATACAAAATTGTAAAATCTACATCAAAAAATTGTGAAATCTACAACAAAAATGTAAAAATTACAAAAAACTGTAAAATACACAACAAATGCATTCAATTCTACAACGGATTTCTGTTAAAACTGCGTTGAGTTGTGGATATGACAGCAAATTTACCGTAATCCACTTACATTTATGTAGGGCTTTAAGATAAATATTTTGATGAAACATATTAGCTAACATTGAATTCTGAGAACAAAAATTATACTTAATTACTTAAAATTTTGAAAAAAATTAGTTATAAAATAATTTTTTTTTAATTTTTTTTCAAAATTTTGAGTTTGAAAATTTATATTTTTAAACTATTCGTTAAAACAATTTAATTTAAAAACAAAAGTAAATAAGAAGTTTTTGGCTTTCCAAAAAGGTATAACACGGTGTTGTAAACGAAGCCGTTGATTTTTAATATTTTTATTTACAAAATAAGACAATTTTTCAGAAAATTGCCCCTCCCGGCTAAACGGGGTGGAAAAGACCCCCCCCTCCCATACGATTTTTTTCTTGTCTCAACTCAACCTAAACGCTCTAGCTTTTTGGCACAACGCTCGTGAATCACCCTGTATAACCATAATGCCTATTTAGTAATAAGTAAAATTGTATATGTACACATATTGCTCCTCCACTCACAGACTGTCGGTGTGATATCTATCAAAGAGGATATATACATAGAGTCCAATCTTGTGCATTGTTTTGATTTTGCCTACAAGCTACAGCTGTCATATTGTTCTTTTTGTTAAACATGTGTGTGTGCTACAACTGTCATATTGTTCTTTTTGTTAAACATGTGTGCGTTCACACCTTACTACTTACCTCATCGTTTCTTGTTGTTGTTTCACACGGACAATGAATACACCACGAAAATTTTAGCAGAGGAGGATGGAACGTAGGAAAGATTGGACTCTATGTACAAAGAGGATATATACATAGAGTCCAATCTTTCCTACGTTCCATCCTCCTCTGCTAAAATTTTCGTGGTCTCTTTCCTATTGTATTCATTGTCTGTGTGAAACAACAACAAGAAACGATGAGGTAAGTAGTAACCCAGTAGGAAATTTCCAAATATTCACTACTGAAGAAGTTGCTTTTTCCTCGAGGAAAAGAAGTATCATCAATGATTTTTCTACTGAATCATAATATGATGAATTTAACATGGGCTTGTCATTGGGGGTAAGTACCTGCACCCATTCTCGATGAACATTTTGCGATGAAATCACTGCACCAATGGAATCTTTGAATTCATGAGTTCTTTTTTTGGATGAAAAATTAGTTTTTGGGATGTGATGCTTTCATCACAGAATATTAATTCATGAAAAATGCATAATTTTTTAGTGAACTTCCTCAGTGAAAGAACCATTGAAAATATGAATTTTTCACTGCTGAAATGTCTGGTTATCTAGAACTTGTTTTTTTCAGTAGTGAAACGCAGTAAAACTACGGAATACCTAGTTTCTTAAAAGAAAGAAAATGAATAAAATCATAAAAAAATGGTTTTTGTTTGTTTGTTTATTTTTAATTATTTATTTAAAACAATGCCAAAGAAAAAAAAAACGCTTGCTGCTGTTTGGAGAAGAGCTGATCACTTCATGCGTGTCATCTTGGCGTTCATAAGAGAGCTAAAGAATAAAGAAACACTGTAATGAACTTCCAAGTCATGTAAAACAATTTATTAAAATTACCGTTGGTGAATTGTTCTCCTTGTTCATCTTTCGATTGGTCTAATATTTGTTTAAATTATGTATTTACACTTTATGAACACTTTTTAAAAACTGAGATACTTTCAGACACGACTGCTGAATTTAATGACCAAAACAAAACTAAATCTTCTAGAACAAAAGAAATGACTCTCGACAAAAAAGGACCTAATTAACAGCGCCGACCGGTCGAGGGAAAGACAAAAAAAGGGTTCATCTACTTTTGCATCAGAACATTTTTACTCGGAGGTCAAAATCTATTCAACAGGCAGAAAAAAGTAATCCAAAGGAATTTCAATTTAGAGCCTCTTTCCTCTCAGCTCAGGTAGAATATTTTGCCAAGCGAACAGAGTACATGAAAAGATACATTCCTTTTCATAAGCGATATCAGCACTGTTTTGCCAAAGTAAAGATTAGGGCAGTGTTGGATAGTTACGCGTAACTTTGAAATTTTAATTAGTTACACGTAACTAATGTAACTTATGTAACTAATGTAACTAAATGTAACTAATTGTAACTAAATGTAACTAACTATAACTAATAGAATTTTTCAAATACAAAAACTCACATTTTATGTTAAATTGAAAATCAGAAGTTCCGTACACAAACCCGATCGAATGACGATTGACTACACTGTTTTATTTCAAAGCTGGATGATTGAGATTGCCGTCGGGCCAGCTGTGGCCACGGCAACCTGGCAAGGAATGCATTTTTAAATTACTATATTTCTGCAAAACAAAATTTAAACATAATAAAACAAAATAGATCTCGTTGGATATCCTTTGGGCGAGCCAAATCTGAAATTTGAGACCAAATCTGAGATCAAATCGGAATTTAATATACAAAAATAAATCACAATAAACAAAGAAATGTCCTGGAATCTCAAGAAAGAAGGGAAAACTTTAAATGTAAGTAAAAATCTATTGTATGCTCCAAGAATATAATATTGTATTATTGTATTGTATAGTAATTTCAATATGTATTCCTTGGCAGGTTGCCGTTGACCTTGCTAATAAAAGAATTTTATCAATAGTCGATTGTGATTCAGGATGAAATGTGATTTTTTTTTATTTTTTATTATTAAGTTAGAGTTAGTTTTATTTAGTTACAGTTAGTTACATTTAGTTACATTAATTACATTAGTTACGCCAAATATTGGGCGTAACTAATTCATATTAGTTACGCGTAACTAAACGAGTAACTTACTTCATGTAACTTACTTGCCAACACTGGATTAGGGTTGTTTTGTGAGTAAAGACTAGAAAAAGAATTCCAAAACCGATGAAAAGGTGCAGGAAAAATGTATTGCTTTCATAATTGAATTCCTTAGAGGTCTAGGTGCCAAAATAAGATATTGATGTGTTTTGTGTTTTCTCTACCTGTTTTGGCGAGCAAAGCAGAAGATGAATCTTTAATGGCGAACCGCTGAGCGGTTGCATGACTATTCATGTGTGAAATCAGTGAACTCCTTCTCATAAATGAAAATGACATAAATGATTTCACCAAGGACTTTTTCATTGAGGAGCAAATTTCCTACTGGGAACCCAGTAGGAAATTTCCAAATATTCACTACTGAAGAAGCTGCTTTTTCCTCGAGGAAAAGAAGTGTCATCAATGATTTTTCTACTGAATCATATGATGAATTTAACATGGGCTTGTCATTGGAGGTAAGTACCTGCACCCATTCTCGATGAACTTTTTGCGATGAAATCACTGCACCCATGGAATCTTCGAATTCATGAGTTCTTTTTTTGGGTGAAAAATTGGTTCTTGGGATGTGATGCTTTCATCACAGAATATTAATTCATGAAAAATGCATAATTTTTTAGTGAACTTCCTCAGTGAAAGAACCATTGAAAATATGAATTTTTCACTGCTGAAATGTCTGCTTATCTAGAACTTGTTTTTTCAGTTATGAAAAGCAGTAAAACTACGGAATACCTAGTTTCTTAAAAGAAAAAAAATGAATAAAATCATAAAAAAATAGTTTTTGTTGTTTTGTTTATTTTTAATTATTTATTTAAAACAATGCCAAAGAAAAAAAAACGCTTGCTGCTGATCACTTAATGCGTGTCATCTTGGCGTTCATAAGAGAGCTAAAGAATAAAGAAACACTGTAATGAACTTCCAAGTCATGTAAAACAATTTATTAAAATTACCGTTGGTGAATTGTTCTCCTTGTTCATCTTTTGATTGGTCTAATGTTTGTTTAAATTATGTATTTACATTTTATGAACAATTTTTAAAAACTGAAATACTTTCAGACACGACTGCTGTAGTTAATGACCAAATCAAAACTAAATCTTCTAGAACAAAAGAAATGACTCCCGACAAAAAAGGACTTAATTAACGGCACGGTCGAGGGAAAGACAAAAAAAGGGTTAATCTACTTTTGCATCAGAACATTTTTACTCGGAGGTCAAAATCTATTCAACAGGCAGAAAAAAGTAATCCAAAAGAATTTCAATTTAGAGTCTCTTTGCTTTCAGCTCAGGTAGAATATTTTGCCAAGCGAAACAGAGTGCATGAAAAGATACATTCCTTTTCATAAGCGATATCAGCACTGTTTTGCCAAAGTAAAGATAAGGGTTGTTTTGTGAGTATAGACTAGAAAAAGAATTCCAAAACCGATGAAAAGGTGCAGGAAAAATGTATTTCTTTCATAATTGAATTCCTTAGAAGTTTAGGTGCCAAAATAAGATATTGATGTGTTTTGTGTTTTCTCTACCTGTTTTGGCGAGCAAAACAGAAGATGAATCTTAAATGGCGAACCGCTGAGCGGTTGCATGACTATTCATGTGTGAAATCAGTGAACTCCTTCTCATAAATGAAAGTGGCATTAATGATATCACCAAGGACTCTTTCATTGAGGAACAAATTTCCTACTGGGAAGGTGTGAACGCACACATGTTTAACAAAAAGAACAATATGACAGCTGTAGCACACACACATGTTTAACAAAAAGAACAATATGACAGCTGTAGCTTGTAGGCAAAATCAAAACAAGGCACAAGATTGGACTCTATGTATATATCCTCTTTGGGTACAACTCACCAAATCCCAACACATAACAACCCAACTCATAACGTCGCAACTCATCAAATTCACCACCCATCACAAGACAGCCAGTGTTGGATAGTTACGCGTAACTTTGAAAATTTAATTAGTTACACGTAACTAATGTAACCTATGTAACTAATGTAACTAATGTAACTAAATGTAACTTACTATAACTAATGGAATTTTTCAAATACAAAAACTCACATTTCATGTTAAATTGAAATTTAGAAGTTCCGTCCACAAACCCGATCGAATGACGATTGACTACACTGTTTTATGGCAAAACTTGATGATTGATATTGCCGTCGGGCCAGCTGCCAGCTGTGGCAACGGCAACCTGGCAAGGAAAACATTCTTAAATTACTATATTTCTGCAAAAAAAAATTAAAAATAATAAAACATAGATCTCGTTTGATTTCCTTTGGGCGAGCCAAATCTGAAATTTGAGACCAAATCTGAGATCAAATCTGAATTTACGATACAAAAATAAATCTCAATAAACAAAGAAATGTCCAGGAATCTCAAGGAAGAAGGGAAAACTTAAAATGTAAGTAAAAATCTATTGTATGCTCCAAGAATATAATATTTTATTAGATTTCCTTTTCATCAGGAACATAGTAATTTCAATATGTATTCCTTGGCAGGTTGCCATTCCCCTTGCTAATAAAAGTATTTTGTCAATATTCGATTGGGATTCAGGATAAAATGTTATTTTTTTATTTTTTTATTATTAAGTTAGAGTTAGTTTTATTTAGTTACAGTTAGTTACATTTAGTTACAATAGTTACATTAGTTACGCCAAATATTGGGCGTAACTAATTCCTATTAGTTACGCGTAACTAAATGAGTAACTTACTTGCCAACACTGAAAACAGCATCAAAAAACAACTGCCGTTTTTCTCCCCAGTCGTTGCAGCCATTTTTACTTGCGATTATAGGTACTATAAGGCAAGTTATGGATTCGTGCAGAAAAAAAAATTTGAGATAACAATCACACATGACATTACGATGATGGAGAAGTCGAAAAAAGTGGGTCTGGGAATTCCGTCCGTCTGTCTGTCTGTCTGTCTGTCTGTCTGTCTGTCTGTCTGTATGTCTGTTCGCGCCTCTGGAGGCTGAACGGGTGGGCCGATTTGCTTCAAATTTGGTATTTAGGATTTATTTGGCCGTCCCTCGGAACAAATTTTTTATTTTTGCTCTAGGTCCAAAAATAACGGCACCTGCCATACAATCTTGAAGACAAAAATTGATTTTCTCAAAAACGGCTCTAACGATTTTGATAAAACTTTCAGAATGCTATTTTTGCAAGAAAATCTATCTTTTGGTTTGAAATTTTTTTTCAAAATTTGTCTAATAACGGTACCTCTCATAGAACAAGTATTCTCAAATCAAATTTTCTCGTAAACTATACATTCGATTTCAATAAAATTTTGGCCACAGAAAGTCATTCATAATTTTATTAATATGACATTTAAAAATTTTCAAAAACTTTTTTTTTTGATTTTTTATAATTTTTTCAAAACAATTTTTGGTTTTCGAAATATGTTGGAAACGGGTACATTGATTTTATTAAAAATTATTTTTCAAATGTAAACTACAGATTGCCATATATTTGCATACTCAAATAAATTTCAAAATATTTTTTGAAAAAGTTTTTCAAAAATAACCTTTTAAAAAAAAAGTGGTCCAACGATTTTCAATATTTTTTTTTCCTAGATTGACGTATATCTTTTAAATTTTATTGCGTACTTAGTTTTTCCGAGAAAACTCTTAAACTAATTTAAAAAATTAAAGAATTTTCGAAATTATTTAATTTTTTTTAATATCCATATATGCAGCCACTACGCAATTATTGAACATAAGAGCAAGTTCGTGCGACCCAGTCGTGCATTTTATTTTAATTGCGCAGCAGTATAGGACTTGAAACGATTTACATTGTCAGCGTCCATAGTTTTGTCGGTTATTCTGGATGTTTGAATTGATGCGTTGTTGTGCGTCGTAGCTGTTCGTGCGTTCGTGTGTTCGCCAAATATTGGGCGTAACTAATTCCTATTAGTTACGCGTAACTAAACGAGTAACTTACTTGCCAACACTGAAGACAGCATCAAAAAACAACTGCCGTTTTTCTCCCCAGTCGTTGCAGCCATTTTTTTAATTGCGCAGCAGTATAGGACTTGAAACGATTTACATTGTCAGCGTCCATAGTTTTGTCGGTTATTCTGGATGTTTGAATTGATGCGTTGTTGTGCGTCGTAGCTGTTCGTGCGTTCGTGTGTTCGTGCGTTGTGTGATGCGCTTGTACGTTGTAATTTGTGTATTTTCAGACCTACACTAAAAAGGGTATCACTCGTTATTATTATTATTTATTATTAGGAACACTCTTCTTTTTTTTTTTTAGAACTATTATTGTTTGTTCTGTTATATTTCTTTTAATATTCACAATTCTTTCTAGATTGCACACTCATTTATCTGTATAGGTTCACTCTTTTTCAATCAATCTTTTTTTTGCGAGGGAAGGGATCTTTATCCCACTTCTGAAAATTGTAAGGGGTAAAAGGGGTGACTTTTCTTTATTTTCCGGATTATAATGAAAACACTCGATCTGATTTTAATTGTTTAACTTTTATTAGCGCGTGGTTGATTATACGACGGTCGATTTACAACTGAACTCGATCGTTCACTCGTTTGTCTTATACATAATGGAAATAACTCTTTTCGTTAAATAACTTATAGATATCACCCGACAGTCTGTGAGTGGAGGGGAAATATGTGTACATATACAATTTTTCTTATTACTAAATAGGCATTATGGTTATATGTATATGGTTACAATACTAAAGGTTTCTTAACGTAAACTTCTGTATATCGGGTTTTCCAGTTTTACCAAACTGTTTTGGTTTTTCCCAATTTTTCCAAACATGAGTTCTTCATATCGCTCGAAAACTTTGTTTTCATCGTAGTATTGCACCCTCAGAGCAAGTACGTGCGACCCAGTCGTGCATTTTATTTCTGCTCGAATCCATAACTTGCCTTTCCTATAATCGCAAGTAAAAAAAAAAAACAAAAACGGAAAATCATTTTCGTTTGACAGAAACGTGAGTGGAATAAATGGCGATAAATGTAGACCCGGTTATTCCTGTGTTTCCTTTTGTCAACCAATAACTGAGGCTCCGTCTCAGTTCATTCCAGTCGAGAATTTACTTGGATTTACTCCGCACCGCAGGTTCTGGCATCCAGCTGTCAAAGCCAACTGGTATAGTAGGTAAGTATGTATGTATTGCTTTCAGTATTAATAGGGAAATGCTTCTCAAAATACTTACAAAATAGAATATTGTATTATGTATGTTCATTGATATGACGAATTCAATGAATGCCTGAGGAATATATTTTTTCAAAATTCCAGAAATGTTTATCACAATTTTTTTTTCTTTTAACTGAAATCAAATAACAACAATAATAAATTCAATAACAAGTTTGCAGCAAAAAGTACAGATTTTCTGATACTTGAAAAGCAGCATCTGGCAAAAATGTTCCCATATATTTTTTTGAATTTTCCCAATACCCTTTTCTTGATACAAATAATTTTCTAATCAATTGCAAAGGAATAAGGAAACACCCCATGTAAGAGTCGACTAAAAAGTGCATGGGCTCCCGAAAGAAGGTTTGTATATACTCGTAGTTATTGTTCCCTAACATCTAATGTTCATAGATATTCTGCTCTACATATACACTGCGCGTTATCAGGTTAACACACCCCTCATAAGCTTGATATAATTGATCATGTTTGTGTTGCTGCAAAAATAGAGCTACTATTTTATATTTCACTAGCTTTTACCCGCGGGAGCGCATTTTGTAACCTTGCTTACATCATTGCAATTTTCGTAGTGATTTTTTATTAAAATTAAAAGTTTTCTATAAGTGAATTTTTAAAATCGGTTCAGTGGTTTAGGCGTGATTGACTTACAAACAAACACCCTTACTTTCACATTTATAATATTAGTATGATTTTTATCACATTTGTATAACAGTTCTTGCTATTTTTTAAATTTTTGATGAAAAATTTGGATTTATTTTTGCGTCATCAGGTAATCACAGTAAATTCTTTTAAGATTATCTTCAAGAGGTAAAGGCGTTTAACAACCAAATTTTTTGTCTGCTTAAGTTCTGTGTTAAAATTAATATGGATAAAAGAAAACCTCTATCTGTGTAAGAACAATCCTAAATTGAAGCTGTCAAGAATGCAGGGTTTTCAATAAGTGCAATGGCTAGATTCAATAACGAGAAATATATGCTAACCTGACCTGATGACGCGCAGTGTAAGGTTTCCCAGGTTTCAAAAGTCTCAAAAAATCGGCAAAAATGGTGATTTTTCCCTCAACCTGGGACCACTAAGTGTATGTTTAAAATTATACTTGAATATTTAAAATGAATTTCATAAAAGCTTAATATAATAAAACATCTCCTTAAATATTAAAACAATTACCTACATTTATTTCTATAAAGTGATTACATTTCAAATGAAGCTAATAATTGCACTTGAAACTCGGTAATAGATTAAATTTTAATGACATTCCATTTAAATTTCCACGAACGATATAGTAAACCTGTCATTTTGGCAAGACATGCAATCAGATAATTGCAATTCATTGAAATTTGTGCGATTACTGTTTCCATTAAAGAGAACAATTATTATTATTATCGGAAATATCATCTTATGCTGCTGAAATTACCACCCACTTAGTGGGACAAGACAAGGAAGACAAGGCAACCCTATTATGCTCTCTATAAGATTGGCATCATGTTACACCAATCACTATGAGAAAGCAGTCAATGGTCATATTTTGCTTTGACATGACATGATAAATGGTATGAGTAAAGTAAATTGATAGAGTGCACATTTTAGTGCATTGCATGAATCTATTAGAATGGTGCGCACTTTAATCATGCCATGTAAACTAGGTTAGCACATTTAGGAAACGTCCACGCGAGAGTTCCAAAAAGTGCAATAATAAACGAAATAGCTAGAAGGAAACATATTCTTGTCTCTTTCTTTGTATCCTACTTCTCTTAATTTTGAATCAAGCATTTTTTAAGTTTTAGCAAGAACATTATTCTTACGTTTGGCTGGAGGTCGTTCCATAGTGCTACAACTTTCATTTACTCATCAAGTTAAAATTATATTTCATATTAAATTTTTAAGTAAAGTATAATTATTAAGGAATAAAGAATTATTTTTGTTTCTATAAGTAAGGCACGATGCGACGACGTGTTTCTATTGCTCGACATCGTCAGACTTAAGTGGGAACAAGAATACTAAAGGAATTTCTAGACTATACTATATGCATAAAAGATAAAAGGCGTTCTTGATTGGACTTTACATATGATATGTATAAGCAGCACCTTAAAGGCTAAACTATAACAGTCAGAACGGAGCGGAAGGGCATGTCCGTAAGTGTGTGTGTAACTCGTATCTCACGCCCAAAATAGCGGATCGCTCCGTTTCGTCAATTTATTGAAATACGTTAAATCCTAACGTTATACATATTTAAACTTAAAAATAATTATTTTACAATAATAATAATAAATCAATACTGCACTAAAAATCTATTTTTAAAAGTTTTAGACTTAATGTTGTCGTTTACAGATTCAACAAGATCTCTATTTCTGTTTAAAACATTTATTAACAGGACTGTTAGCGCCATAATTAGATCTGCTGAAAAAAGGCCAAATCATCAAACTAGTGCTTAGCTTAGCCCGGCCCGTCCAACGTTAGGATTCAATCGACCCAAAACTGGAGGAGAACAGATGGACCCATTTATTATTCCAATAGCAAAGCAAATTTGCAATAAGTACTCTCTATGAATTGAGAGGGGTAGGAGATCAATGAGCTGAAGTCGATCAAAGTATGTTGCAGAATAACTAAGTCCGACGATGGAAGAAGACGTAGAGAAAACCTCAAAAATCTTCTTTGAATACATTCTATTCTATTAATGTGAACGGAATAGTAAGGGGCCCAAACTACACAAGCATATTCTAGAACTGATCTATATAACTGTTAGGAAGAGGTAGTCTGCGACTGATTTTCATGACCAATTTCCTCTCAAGCGGTATTTAGTGGAATGCATCAGAGAGTTGTATCATACAGCCTCGTGAATGTCAGCTGCGGTTCCGTGGGTGGGTTGAGCGGGGGTACCCGCCCAAACACGTCGAAAAAAAAAAAAATTTCAGTCATTTCCTCCCGACTGAAACTTTGTCAAAGTATAGCTTATCAGGTATCTAAAAGAAAACACAAAGTCAGCTGGCTGTAACGTGGTGGATTATACGTCAGCTGGACGCTTGAACATGCCACTTTATTATTTTTCGTACACTTAATATGGCGCAGCATGACATTTTACCCTACAAAAGGTCGGGTAGTTCTAAATTTTTGATATGTTATATGGTATGGCTGGTAGATGCAAATTCCAAATTTCCACAACCACGCCCCCTCCGCCCCCTTCAAAATCCTTTAAAAACCACACAAAATCGGCACTTTTGTCAGTTTTTTGTCTTTAACTTTTTTTCAGTGTATTTTGTCGAAAAAATAAATATGCAAATTTGTAGCTTACAAAATTTCCTATAAATATGATGCGAGAAGTATTTTTGTACAACCAGTACGAACGGCCCTATGAAGCTTCCAAAAAAGGATAAAATTTAGTATTTTGAAAGATTTTCAGTTTCCACCCTCTTTAAAGCGCAATAACTCCTTAACCGTCAAGCTTAGGGCAATTTTTTTAAATTAATCTTGTAGATAATTTTATTGGCTACCGACTGCATGCAAGCATTTTTATTTTGTGACCAATACAATCGGGTGAGGATTGAGATAGTTTTGTTAAAATATTCTCACTAACTCATTTTTTCTCTGTATGTCTGTTTGGTTGCTGCGATTTTAAACTAACATTGAGATAAGCCAGAAACCCAAGAGCGTGCATGCCAGTCCCTGCTTTATATTTTTTTATAAATAATGAAAAGTTAAAAAAAAAATCTCGAGATTACATAAGTCGTATTGACAACATGTCAGATAACTGAGAAAAAGTTAAGTGAAATGAGCTTATCAAATACTAAGAGTAAAATATTAAATATGGACTTTAATCGGGTGCACTACGTATGAGTGAGTAGAAGGGAGTGGAGTAGGAGGGGATATAATAACAGACTGTTAAGTAGAAGGGTGTGATAAAAGTTGATAAGGAAACCCATATAATTTTATACTAATATTAATTTTTGAATGATTTTGCCCCCCAGCCCCTGATTGTCATCCTGAGTAAGGCCTTGACGGGGGTGCATGTAACCGACTAAAGAAAGGGGTGCAGGGACTGGCATGCACGCGCTTGGGTTTCTGGCTTATCTCAAAGTTAGTTTAAAATCTCAGCAACCAAACAGACATACAGAGAAAAAATGAGTTAGTGAGAATATTTTAACAAAACACTATCTCAATCCTCACCCGATTGTATTGGTCACAAAATAAAAATGCTTGCATGCAGTCGGTAGCCAATAAAATTATCTACAAGATTAATTTGAAAAAATTGCCCTAAGCTTGACGGTTAAGGAGTTATTGCGCTTTAAAGAGGGGAAACTGAAAATCTTTCAAAATACTAAATTTTATCCTTTTTTGGAAGCTTCATAGGGCCGTTCGTACTGGTTATACAAAAATACTTCTCGCATCATATTTAAAGGAAATTTTGTAAGCTACAAACTTGCATATTTATTTTTTCGACAAAATACACTGAAAAAAAGTTATAGACAAAAGACTGACAAAACTGCCGATTTTGTGTGGTTTTTCCAGGATTTTGAAGGGGGCGGAGGGGGCGTGGTTGTGGAAATTTGGAATTTGCATCTACCAGCCATACTATAGAACATATCAAAAATTTAGAACTACCCGACCTTATGTAGGGTAAAATGTCATGCTGTGCCATATTTAATATGACGAAAAAATAATAAAGTGGCATGTTCAAGCGTCCAGCTGACGTATAATCCACCACGTTACAGCCAGCTGACTTTGTGTTTTCTTTAAGATACCTGATAAGCTATACTTTGACAAAGTTTCAGTCGGGAGGAAATGACTGAATTTTTTTTTTTCGACGTGTTTGGGCGGGTACCCCCGCTCAACCCACCCACGGAACCGCAGCTGACGTTCACGAGGCTTTATGATATTATTCCCTTATTCTGTTCACCAATTATCATTCGAGAGGAAATGATTGACGAAATTTGTACCTGGCTCCCGGACTAAGGTGAACACCAAGGCTTCGTAATTCAGAATGAGGTTTTTTAATGTCAAAATAAGTATACATATATGAATAAGGTCAAAGTAAATGACAGGTACAGTAATATGTAATATTTGATTTAAGGTATTATAAAGGATGTAAGCCTTCAGATTCCTTGAGGGAACCTCACAGGTGGCACTTTAACTCGCGTGGATCTTCTGTACTCGATTAGAGCAGTCGATGAATGGGATCCAATACGGGTGGAAGTGTTCTGATGAACTTTAGAAGGAGGTTGAGAGACTGGCTCCAATGGTTCCTGCTTCGGTTCTAATCCTTTATTGTCACGGGGATTCTCTTCATTGTTTCGCCTAAAAGATGAAGAAGATTCATGGATATTTAAATTAGAGTTACCTTCCATTGGCTCTTGTTTTGAACTTTGTCCAGTTTCTGAACTTCCAATGAAAGTATAAAGTCTGCTTCTGGTTGATGCTTGAGTAACCGTAGTTGATTCTGATGACGTCTTACGTATCCTTCATCGGTTTGGATACCGTACATGTTACTACCTAAAACGCCACCAATTACTCCCTTGCACCACTTCTTCGACTTCTTAAATTGTCGGGCTAGCACCTTTTGATTAAGTTGGAACTTGGATTTTTGTCTTGAAAAAGACATTTTATGTTGGTCCGGTAGAAAACACGAAAGCAGGTTTCTATGTTGTCGTCCATGCAAAAGCTCCGCTGGAGACTTTTGTGAACTTGGATTTGGAGTCGCTCTATACGATAATCTTCTTAAAGGCTTCTTTAAAGGTCCTCACAAACCTCTCGGCCTGACCGTTAGACGCTGGATGAAACGGTGCTGTCCTCCAATGCTGTATTGAATGGTAGCGGCAAAATTCTTCAAAAATCAGAGCGGTAAACTGGGTACCATTGTCCGTCACGATCGTCTTTGGAAGTCCCTCGATGGCGAAAATCGTCTGCAGAGCTTTAATTGTGGACTCCGACGTCACCGAAGAAAGCGATACCACAAAAGGAAAATTGGAAAAAGAATCCACGCAAATCAGCCACATTTTGTTGAAGAATGGACCCGCGAAATCCAAATGGATCCTTTCCCAAGGATTTTCTGACGGTTGCCAATTCACGTATTCTTTTTTTGGATTTGATGCTGATACTTGGCATATGACACAGTTGGCTACTAATTTCTCGATCTTCTTGTTCATATCTGGGAACCAGATATACCGCCGTGCTAATTGCTTCACTCGTGAACAGCCCCAATGACCTTCGTGAATATATGTTAGGGCTCTGAACTGCAGGGCTTTCGGTATAACGACACGATCATAATCTGAAGTCAAGATAATGACGTTATTAAGAAAAGACAGTGCTAACTTACGGTCAAAAAATTGTTTCAATTCCTTTTCGATGTTTGACAGTTTAACAAGCCACCCGTTCTTGATATATGCGGAAACTTTTTTTAGTAACTTGTCATTAGCGGTGAAATTTCCAATAACCGCTGCATTCACTGGAGTGCTTTCCAAATCTTCCAAGATTAAAGTGCTGACCTTATGCAAGTCGTCATCTAGTTCGTCGAAAGAAACATCTGGGCCAACTGGAAGTCTTAACAGAGCATCGGCGTTGGCATGCTTGGCTGTAGGACGATACTTAATCTGGTAAGTATATGCCATCAAAGTTAAGGCCCAGTTTCGAAGACGTCGCATTGTCATTTCATGAATCTGCTTGCTCGGATTGAATTTCGCAGTCAGAGGCTTGTGATCCGTCTGCAGTTCGAAGATGCGGCCATACAGGTAGCAATGAAATTTCTTTACTCCGAAAATGATCGACAGTGCCTCCTTCTCTATTTGGCTATAGAGTTTCTGATGGCGGTCCAACGACTTGGAGGCAAATGCAATCGGCAGCTCTGTACCATCTGGATATCGATGGGAGACCACTGCTCCAATGCCATAGCTCGAGGCATCGGTTGCCAAAATGATTGGTAGAGAATCATCAAAATGCGCTAAACGAGTTGCTTTTAGAATGCTGTCCTTCAAACTCTCGAACGCTGTTTGTTGTTGCTTAGACCACACAAAATTTGCACCTTTTGCACGAAGTGCATTTAATGGACATGCCACCTGCGAAAAGGACGAAATAAATTGGTTATAGTAATTCAATTTACCAATAATTGCTTCCAATTGTTTCACATTCGTTGGTCTAGGCAAGTAGCGAATAGCGTCTAAGTGTTTTTCTGAGGGACTTATATAAAGTTGAGCGTATGCCCAAGATATTTGAGTTCTGTTACGGCGAATGTACACTTACGCTTGTTGCAACGAAACCCATTTGTTTCCAATTTTTGTAGCACTTCTTCCAAAGTTTTCAGGTGCTCCTCTTCCGATATGCCAGCGATGACTATGTCGTCGATATAAATTCCAACAGGAAGATCCGCAAACAGTTGTTCAATTACTCCTTGAAACTCACCTGGTGCGCTGCTCACACCGTACGGTAACCGATTGAACCGTAAAAGACCGAAAGGTGTGTTGATCACCACATAATCTTTAGTCGACTCGTCCAACTCGATCTGAAGATAAGCTTCTAATAAATCGATCTTGGTAAATAGTTTTCCTCCACGAAGCCTGTGAAACAAATCTCTGGGACGTGGAAGCGGATGCCGGTTGCATACAATTTGTGGATTCACAGTTGTTTTAAAATCGCCACATATCCGGATTCCACCATTAGCCTTCTTGAAAATAACTACCGGTGCGGCCCATTGGGTGCGCTGAACCCACGGCAAAATACCTTCGGACCAGTGTTGGCAAGTAAGTTACATGAAGTAAGTTACTCGTTTAGTTACGCGTAACTAATATGAATTAGTTACGCCCAATATTTGGCGTAACTAATGTAACTAATGTAACTTAATGTAACTAACTGTAACTAAATAAAACTAACTCTAACTTAATAATAAAAAAATAAAAAAAATCACATTTCATCCTGAATCCCAATCGACTATTGATAAAATTCTTTTATTAGCAAGGTCAACGGCAACCTGCCAAGGAATACATATTGAAATTACTATGTTCCTGATGAAAAGGAAATCTAATAAAATATTATATTCTTGGAGCATACAATGGATTTTTACTTACATTTAGAGTTTTCGCTTCTTTCTTGAGATTCCTGGACATTTCTTTGTTTATTGAGATTTATTTTTGTATGGTAAATTCAGATTTGATCTCAGATTTGGTCTCAAATTTCAGATTTGGCTCGCCCAAAGGAAATCAAACGAGATCTATTTTGTTTTATTATTTTTAAATTTATTTTTGCAGAAAGAAAGTAATTTACAAATTTTTTCCTTGCCAGGTTGCCGTGGCCACAGCTGGCAGCTGGCCCGACGGCAATATCAATCATCCAGCTTTGCCATAAAACAGTTTAGTCAATCGTCATTCGATCGGGTTTGTGGACGGAACTTCTAAGTTTCAATTTAACATGGAATGTGAGTTTTTATATTTTAAAAATTCTATTAGTTAAAGTTAGTTACATTTAGTTACAATTAGTTACATTTAGTTACATTAGTTACATTAGTTACATAAGTTACAAAAGTTACGTGTAACTAATTAAAATTTCAAAGTTACGCGTAACTATCCAACACTGCTTCGGACACCAAGCGATCCAGTTCTTTTTTCGTTTCATCTAATAGCGCATTATGGTATCTGACGATGACGTACAAACTTTGGCATCGCACCCTCCTTCAATTCCAAGTGTGCTTGAAAAGATGTGCCAAGCCCCGATGAAAAAAGTTTGCAATATTTCCCACATAAAGTTTCGATGCTGTTGAGGAGTGAAACATTAGACTCAATTTTTAAAATTGAATGTTGAACCCTTAAGCTGAAAGCTTTGAACAAATCTTGTCCCAAAATGTTAGCACCTGGGCCATTTACTACGAGCAAATTCACTTGATGTGTGGAATTTTCGTAGGTAACCTCCACGTCCAGTTCTCCTTTTAACTTGATTGGTGTTCCACCGTATGCTTGGAGACACTTGGTTGTGGAAAAACACTTCGGTTGACCCAATTGCCGGAATCCTTTTAGTCCAACCAACGAACAAGATGCTCCTGTGTCGACCTGAAATCTCATCGGGCACCCATTAACAGCATTAACAGCGACATCCACCATAATCAACGGTCTTGATTCCGCTTTCAAAACCGAACATTCATGTGACTGAACTACCTCACTAAAATTAATTTGTTCAATGGAATTAGCTGTATATTTACCGTCTGATCTATTTTTACTTGCGATTATAGGTACTATAAGGCAAATTATGGATTCGTGCAGAAAAAAAACTTTGAGATAACAATCACACATGACATTACGATGGGAGAAGTCGAAAAAAGTAGGTCTGGAAATTCCGTCCGTCTGTCTGTATGTCTGTTCGCGCCTCTGAAGGCTGAACGGGTGGACCGATTTGCTTCAAATTTGGTATTTAGGATTTATTTGGCTGTCCCTCGGAACAAATTTTTTATTTTTGCTCTAGGTCCAAAAATAACGGCACCTGTCATACAATCTTGAAGACAAAAATTGATTTTCTCAAAAACGGCTCTAACGATTTTGATAAAACTTTCAGAATGCTATTTTTGCAAGACAGTCTATCTTTTGGTTAGAAATTTTTTTTCAAAATTTTTCTAATAACGGTACCTCTCATAGAACCAGTATTTTTAAATCAAATTTTCTCGTAAACTATACATTCGATTTCAATAGAATTTTGGCCACAGGAAGTCATTCATAATTGTATTAATATGGCATTTCAAAATTTTGAAAAACTTTTTTTTTTTTTGATTTTTTATAATTTTTTCAAAAAAATTTTTGGTTTTCGAAATATGTTGGAAACGGGTACATTGATTTTTTTTTTAATTATTTTTCAAATGTAAACTACAGATTGCCATATATCTGCAAACTGAAATAAATTTCAAAATATTTTTTGAAAGTTTTTCAAAAATAACATTTAAAGAAAAAAACTGGTCCAACGATTTTCAATATTTTTTTTTTCCTAGATTGACATATAGCTTTGAAATTTTATTGCATACTTAGTTTTTCCGAGAAAACTCTTAAACTAATTTAAAAAATAAAAGAATTTTCGAAATAATTTAATTTTTTTTAATATCCATATATGCAGCCACTACGCAAATTGCTCATCATAAGAGCAAGTTCGTGCGACCCAGTCGTGCATTTTATTTTCTTTCCTATTATGTCGACCACTTCTATTCGATTGATGTTTTTTTCGTTTTGAATTTACCGTAGTCATTTCGTTTCCACACATCATACAAACAGCCTTTATTGCAAACAGTTGTATTGTGACGACAATCGCTTCTGTGAACGAAACAGCCGGGACAAGATTTTATCGACGATTGTGATTGTGAATGCGCCTGCAAAAAACTATTTTTAGAAGATAACAAATTTACCTCTATTTCGTTGCTGTTCTCTTTGATTGCTGAAAATGTTTTTTGCGTTGTCTCATATGCAGTGGCTATATCCAACACATATTTTAAAGCTGGGTCAATCTTGTGAAGAGCTTGCGTTCGAACTGTGTCATGCGGGGTGTAAAGAACAATGATGTCACGAATCATGTTATCAACGTAGTTTTTTTTTTTTTTTTTTTTATAATGCACACGCGCTCAAGGGGTTTGTTATAGCCCTTTTAATGATAAGTCACAGCGCGAGCGATAGGAAGTTAGGGAGGAAGGGAAAGGAGGTGTCGATGAACATTGATCTTGAATGTTTGAAGATCAAAATGTCAAGGAAAAATTGTGCCAGGCAATCCATTCCACATTCGTGTTGTACGGCTAAAGAAAGAATCTCTATATTTCACATCTGTCAAACTTCTCCTGAAGACAACAAATATCTGCTGCACAATAATAACGGAGCACACAAAATTTTCAAACATAATACAAATATGTCTTTCTCGAAAATCGATTTACAACAATTTAAAGCAATAATTGACGATTCACTCCAAAAAGAACTACATTTAGCCACCGCCAACTTGGCTACTAAGGATGACGTTAAAAGTCTGCACAACGAACTTAGTCAACTTAAACAAGAGAATCTGGAGTTATCAGAAAGAGTTCAACACTTTGAAATGCGTTGTAGCTTGCTTGAGGATGAACTAGAGCTGCAAAGTCGTGAGCTTAAAGGAAAAAACATAATTTTCTCAATCCCAAATGACGGTGCGGAACCCCAGGAACGTATTGAAGTCATTACCAAACTTTTGTTGGATAACCAAGAGACACAAATGCAGCAAGCCATTAAGTTAAGCGAAAATGCCAAAGTTATCAAACTCAAACTTAACACCGGCTCAAACGAAATCGCATCAAAGATGTTAAAAAATGCATCTAAGCTGAAAGGCACAGGCGCCTACATACAACGCGACCTAACCAAACAAGCACAAAACAAACGTCGTATTCTTCTTAGATATCGAAAGATTATTAAAAGCAATAAACCAACAGAAGCAGTTAAATTAAAGAACAGCACACTAGTTATTGGTGATAAAACTTTTTATTTAAACAATAATAATGAGCTAAAATATAAAAATAATGACGGAGAATCCGAACTACAAATCATGTTTGGTAAGCTAAACTTTGAAAATGTCAAAGAAAACACAATGCTCATGTCAAACAGGCGTCAAACTGATAGTAGCAGATCAAACCTAGCAGAACCAACAGGGATGGTCTATGAAAACACAAATTGTAGTAGATTTTTACGAAATTGAGAATCAGAAGCCGTCAGTCAAATTAATATTATAACTTACAAAATTTTAGCTTATAATATTGCAGGATTAAATAATAAGTTATTATTTGTAGATTTTTTCAATTATGTAAGGAATTTCGATATATTTTTTTTATTTGAAACTCATGTAACTAAAGATAATATAAGTAAATTCAAAAATTATTTCATGGGCTTTAAGCTTTTATGGGAAGGGGCATCTAAATCGTCTCAAAGAGGTCGTGCAAGTGGAGGAAACCTGTTTGGAATAAAGACATCACTATTGAACACGTTTAATTTCGACGAACTTGAAGGAACCACCGTAGTCAAACTTTTACAAAAAAATTATGTGTATATCTTGCCCTGTTATTTAAATTGTAACAAATGGAGAGCTGATTTTGAAAAACTACATAACACAATGCAGCGATTATCTAACAAAAACACTTTATTGATAGGGGATTGGAATGCAAGGACCAGCAACACACAAATCACTACAATACAAAACATATTAAATCCAAAGATCTCCTTTAACAACAGGAATTCAAAAGACAACATCTGCAATAAAAATGGAACTGATATGCTGGAGCTGTTGCAAATGTATGATTCTGTTATCTTAAATGGATGTACGGATGGAGATGAAGAAGGACACTATACATTCGTATCAGGTCAAGAAAAATCAGTTATTGACTTCTGTGCAGTTAATAATGACTGGATAGAACGAATCAATAAATTTGAAGTAGAGTGCAAAACGTTTTCAGATCACATGCCAATAAAAGTGACATTTTCAACCGAATCCTCTAACATTCAACAAAATTTAAATTTGCTACCGAGGCTTAAATGGAAGAATGAGGAAACAGCTGCATATAAAATTTGTTTGGACAACTTAATATCAGCAAATGTGGCAGCTGAATCTACTGATGCACAATCTATCCAGCTTACAGAATGTATTAGAAACTCAACATTAAACAAAAACTTCAACACCAGCACAAGTTTCAAACAAAAATGGTTTGACAAAGATTGTTTGAAAGCCAGGCAAAAATCTTTTGCACTACTGCGAGTGATGCGAAATTCAAATAGTTACAATTTGAAAAACTGGTACATCGAAGCTAACACTCATTACAAAAATTTATGTTTAAAAAAAAAACAGAATTTGAAAACGAGCAAGCTCTAATTCTTGGAAGAACAAGGTGTTCGAAAGAATTTTGGAAGATAGCTAGAGGAATTAATGGCTTTAAACATATAATCGGACCAGAGTTATCTGCAGAAACGCTTTCCTCTCACTTTAAAAGTCTCCTTTGCAATTACTCCAATCTTGCGTTTTCATATGCTAAACCATTAGTATCGGATGAAATGTTAGACGTTGATATAACAAATGATGAAATAAAAGCTGTTATAAATAAAGCCAAAAATGGGAAGGCACCAGGTGAAGATGGTATAACATACGAGTTTTTCGCAAATGCAACACCTACGTTTTTCAACCACTTGAAAACTTTATACAATCAAGTTTTTACATATGCTGATATCCCGTCCTCCTTTAAGAAGTCCGTGATTTTTCCCATCCACAAAAAAGGTGCTTTGGATAGTGCAGAAAATTATCGAGGCATTTCATTTATGAATGTTATAGCTAAAATTTTCTGCGGTATATTAGCAGAGAGACTAGACAAATGGGTGACACAAAGAGACATCCTCTCGAACCTCCAAGCTGGTTTTAGGAAAAACTACTCTACAATAGAACACATTTTTACACTTTCCTCAATTTTAAAAGCTTTTCAAGCAAGGAATAAAAAAGTGTACTCGTTTTTTGTGGATTTTAAAGCAGCCTTTGATCTAGTGAACAGAAACGCGCTCTTTTATAAATTATCGCAACTGGGCATATCTTCGAAATTCATAAATGTAATCAAGGAAATGTACACTGAAAAGCAGCAGTATGGGATGGTTCAGCTTATTCAAAATGGTTTGTTACAAGTACGGGAGTGAAACAAGTTTGCCTGCTCAGCGCTCTGCTCTTCTCGCTTTTTATAAATGACGTAGTAGATGAACTTCCTGGAGGTATACATATCGCAAGTTCTACAATAAATGTTTTGTTATACGCAGACGCAGATGATCTTGTCTTATTGTCCGAATCACCTGAAAATTTACAATTGATGATAAATCGGTTGGCGTCTTACTGCAACAAATGGGGGCTGACCATCAACACCGCTAAATCAAAAGTGATGATTTTCTCACGATCTGTACAATCTCAAACTCGGAATAGATGGTTCTACAATGGGAATCTCTTGGAAATATCTAGAGAAATAAAGTACTTAGGAGTCAAGTTAAACTCAACTTTGGATTTTAACAAACACCTATTAGAGAAGGTCAAAACTTCGCAGAGCTTGTTGAATTCAACATGGAAAAAAGTTTTTTCAAACGACAGGATACAATTATCAGCCAAATACAAAATTTTTGATGCTGTTGTGAAATCAACCTTGTGCTACGCCTCTCAGGTTTGGGGATCAGAGGAATATGAGGTTATTGAGAAATTCCAAAGGAATTTTTTGAAAAAACTTTTCAATCTTCCACTCAACACACCAAGTTACGCAATCTACTTGGAAACAGGCTTACCTCAACTCATGACAAATACACTTAAAGCACAGGCTGATTTTATAGTCAAAATATGCTCTTTCCAGAACTCCAGAATATCCAAAAAGATGCTTTTATATGAATTGAGGAATAAGGATTGGTGGTTTGCGAAATGGCAATATATTGGAAGCACTTGCGGAGAAACGCTGCATATGGACATAAACAACTTGTGCAATGTAAAAGATCAGCTCTATAAAATTATCCAAAAGAATGAGGACTCAATACGAGATGCATTCATTACTAAGGCTTGTGAATCCGACAGCAGATTTTTATACTCTCAACTTGATTTTAACCTTAATAATAGAAATTACTTCAACGATTCACTGAGTTACAAAGAAATATCTTTAATCTTTAAAGCAAGAATCGAGACACTCAGTTTAAACGGTAGTCCTTACAACGACAGTTTCAACCAATTTTGTACCCTTTGTAATCTTAAATCCAAAGAGGTTTGCTTTCATGTTATAAGTAACGGGTGATTTTTTAAGAGGTTTAGAACTTTAAAAAAAAAAAAAACACAAAAAATTCGAAAAAATGAATGAAATATTTATTTGAATCTATAGTTTGAACCTTGCAATTTAATGTTTAAAGATAATTTCATGCAAATGTTGACCGCGGCTGCGTCTCAGGTAGCCCATCCGCTGAGTCCAATTTTGGCATACTCTTTCACACATATCGGCCGGTATCTCACGAATGAATGCATGGATGTTGGCTTCCAGTGCGTCAATCGAAGCGGGCTTGTCCCTATAGACATTAGCTTTGACATACCCCCACAAAAAATAGTCTAATGGTGTCAAATCGCACGATCTAGGCGGCCAATTGACCGGCCCGAAACGTGAAATTAACTGTTCACCAAACTCGCCTCGCAATTGCGCCATTGTTTCGCGTGCTGTGTGGCATGTGGCACCGTCTTGTTGAAACCACATATCATGCAAGTCAAGAACTTCCATTTAAGGCAAAAAAAAGTTTGTTATCATCGCTCGGTAGCGTAACGCTGCGATTCGCATCATCTTTGAAGAAATATGGCCCAATAATGCCGCCGGCCCATAAACCGCACCAAACAGTGGCTTTTTCGGGATGCATTGGTAGCTGTTGCAATGCTTCTGGCTGATCTTCACTCCAAATGCGGCAATTTTGCTTATTTACGTACCCATTCAACCAAAAATGAGCCTCATCATTTCATCATTTGAACATTTCGAACCGAGCACGAATTTTGATAGTAAAATTCAATAATTTGCAAGCGTTGTTCATTTGTAAGACGATCCATGGTTAAATTGCAAACCAAACTGAAGCTGTTTGACAGTGACACAAGGTACTAAACACACGTCAGCTGTCAAAACCAGTGTTGCCAAAACCAAACCAGCTAAAAAATCACCCGTTATATGTCCTATATTTAAACAACAAAGGATACGTTTCTTTGGTAAACAAACATTAACAATGCAAGAAACACTTCATATTCTAAACGGATGTGACTGGAAAATGTTAAGCAACTTTTTGAGAGCAATTTACAAATACCGAATGCTTTTAATAACAGAATATATTTGATTTTTGTATTTATTATCTTAAGTTTTAAATATTATATAATAAAAGTACCTATATTTACCAACCAGGCTGACGGCTTAGCCATAGCTTTAAGATTCATATAAATAATTATTAACTATGTATACATTATACTCTAATAAAAATGAATTTGTTACTTACTTACTTACTTACTACTATTTCACGGTACGTCCGAAATTGGGCTCAAGTGTAAACTGATGAGCGTTCCTAGCAAGACGAGTATTACGGGGGAAATGTTTAAGGGGTGGAACGCAACTGGCTACCTCGAGTGAGCATTTTTTGTAAAAGAATCTGTAAAATAAGGAAAGACATGAAACATTTCGACGATGTTCAAGGGATGGAAATGTTTCCATAATGCTTCTCTCTCCTATCAATTTTAACGCTTTTTTCTGAACTCTGTCGAGCAGGTGAAGAAAAGTTTGAGAAGCACCTGCCCAGAGATGGGAGTTATACTCGAGTTTAGGGCGTATAAACGCTTTGTAAATTGTAGCCAGATCAGAAGGGGTAAAAAACTTCTTGCATCTATTAAGAAAGCCTAAGCATCTTGCAGCATTCTTGGCAATCTCAAGTATATGATCATTCCAACGAAGATTGTCACTGATACACATACCGAGTACTGATAGCTTTTCGGCCTCCTCGATGCAAGTACCATTCATGGATAATGGCATAGGGGGTATGTTTAGCTTCAACGACAAAAGACAGCATTGAGTTTTCGACGCATTAAACTCCAGACGATTTCTAGTACCCCAATCCACAATGCTGTTTAAATCGGAGTTTAATGAGCTTATCATACGATTCCGTTGTAATAACACGTCCGAAGGCGAAGGCCGTGAATTATCAAACGTATATGAAAAGCTGAGGGTTGAGTCGTCAGCAAAACAATTTAATGGATTAGAAGTCACAGACAAGAGATCATTTATAAAAATGAGAAAGAGAGTCGGAGACAGAACGGAGCCCTGGGGCACACCAGCATTTATTTTGTGGAGATCAGACTTGAACCCGTCTAATACAACTTGTATTGAACGGTCCAGAAGATAGTTTCTAATCCAACGAATAAGAGTATCATCGATACCAAATGCACGCATTTTCGATAAAAGAGCTTTATGCCAAACTCTATCAAATGCCTTTGAAATATCAAGCGCAATAATCTTGCTTTCGCCAAAGCGATGCACAGATTTGTTCCACTGTTCGGTGAGATATGCCATCAGATCACCAGTGGAACGATTGCTGCGAAAGCCGTATTGCCGGTCATTTAAAAGCTCCCGATCTTCGAGATATTTCTTGAGCTGACGATTTATCAGCGTTTCCATGACCTTGGAAAGAAGGGACGTAAGTGCAATTGGTCGGTAGGAGGAGGGGGAGGAGGAGTCACCTTTTTTTGGGACGGGCAGGACAAATGCTGTTTTCCATCTACTAGGAAAGATTCCTGAACGATAGGAGCGATGAAAAAGCTTACGCAGTGGTTTTGCCAGAGATGAAGAACACTTCTTCAGAAGAATAGGGGGTATACCATCCGGGCCAGCGGATTTGTGTATATCAAGATCTTGAAGTACTCTTGCTACTGTACGAGTGCGGAAAAATATCTGTCCCATAGAAAAATTAACGTTCTCAAGTACAGGAGGGGCATTGTTGCTTGCAGGCAACGTAGAACTTGCAGCAAAATGAGCTGCGAGCATATTCGCCTTCTCTGAAGAGCTGACAATAGGTTTATCGTCGACGATGAGCGTTGGAACTGATGATGACGTTGAGTTCTTGACGTTTTTTACAAATGACCAGAAGTTTTTACTACCTTTGGGACATTGCAGAATTTTTTGCCGTAACTTCTGGTCATGTAAAAATTTCGTTTTGTGTATAACGGAGTTGCACGAGTTCCTAACTTGTTTGTGTTTCTTCCGATTTTCCTCAGTTGGGTTGGCTTTGTAGGATCGGAAGCTTACTTCTTTCAACCTGATAGCTTCTTTACACTCTTCGGAAAACCAAGACTTTTCTTTTGGTTTGATACATTTTGTTCTGTGAGGGACAAAAGTTCTCATTCCAAGAAAAATCACTTCTGTAATCATTTCAGCACTGGCATCAATGTCATTATCGAGGAAGCATAATGACCAGTTAAAGTTGCGAAAGAAATTATTCAGACCGTCCCAGTTGGCTTTCTCGTATTGCCAAACGGTCCTAGTGGGAATTTTTTCTTTAACTGGATGGTTGGAGATCGAGAAATTAGCTGAAATGACACAATGGTCCGAGGTGCCAAATGGAGAAGTTACTTTAATAGTATATTTATCAGGATGGGAAGTAAGGAACAAGTCAAGAGTATGGGCGGAATGCCCATCAACATCCGGTATACGAGTAGGCTTATCGACAAGCTGGGTAAGATGGTTATACTCAGCAAAGATCTCGGTATACCTTCCTTCGAGTGTTGTCTGGCCAGAATATCGGAGCCAACTTGAATTGTGTACATTGAAGTCGCCCGTAATCACGACTTCAGTGTGAGGACAATGGGAAACAATTCGGGAAATTGAATCTGACAAAACATCTAACTCATCACAAGTAGACATGCTGTCAAGATTCGGACTCCTGTAAAGAAAACAGTAATGAATGATATGCTTGCGGACAGTGAATTTGAGCCACAGGAAATTAAATTTCGTATTAGAACAATGCCCATATTGGGGAAGGCTCTGGCAAGCAATATCATTCCTAACATAAACGACAAGACCATGGTGGGAAAAAAGTAATGGCACTAAGTTATATCCAAACAAACAAAATTCTGATAAATCAGTATTCTGTCCAACCTGGGTTTCACTTAATGCCAAAACAGCTGGCCTGTATTGCACAGTATGGGCGTACACAGAAAAGAAATTCTTTCTTAGCCCACGAACATTTGAATATACAACACAAAAATCACTTACCATTTTGAAAAACTAAACACAAAAGATTCAACTTTGACGAAACTAATTTCAGCCGTGCAGTATAGGCCCATATTAATTCCAATTATAAACAAACTGTCCTAGGTGTTATGTCCATAAAACAATTTGCAAACGGGAATTAATATAGACAAAAAAAACACGAAAGAATATACATCAGATTTGTTCCACTGTTCGGTGAGATATGCCATCAGATCACCAGTGGAACGATTGCTGCGAAAGCCGTATTGCCGGTCATTTAAAAGCTCCCGATCTTCGAGATATTTCTTGAGCTGACGATTTATCAGCGTTTCCATGACCTTGGAAAGAATTGACGTAAGTGCAATTGGTCGGTAGGAGGAGGGGGAGGAGGAGTCACCTTTTTTTGGGACGGGCAGGACAAATGCTGTTTTCCATCTACTAGGAAAGATTCCTGAACGATAGGAGCGATGAAAAAGCTTACGCAGTGGTTTTGCCAGAGATGAAGAACACTTCTTCAGAAGAATAGGGGGTATACCATCCGGGCCAGCGGATTTGTGTATATCAAGATCTTGAAGTACTCTTGCTACTGTACGAGTGCGGAAAAATATCTGTCCCATAGAAAAATTAACGTTCTCAAGTACAGGAGGGGCATTGTTGCTTGCAGGCAACGTAGAACTTGCAGCAAAATGAGCTGCGAGCATATTCGCCTTCTCTGAAGAGCTGACAATAGGTTTATCGTCGACGATGAGCGTTGGAACTGATGATGACGTTGAGTTCTTGACGTTTTTTACAAATGACCAGAAGTTTTTACTACCTTTGGGACATTGCAGAATTTTTTGCCGTAACTTCTGGTCATGTAAAAATTTCGTTTTGTGTATAACGGAGTTGCACGAGTTCCTAACTTGTTTGTGTTTCTTCCGATTTTCCTCAGTTGGGTTGGCTTTGTAGGATCGGAAGCTTACTTCTTTCAACCTGATAGCTTCTTTACACTCTTCGGAAAACCAAGACTTTTCTTTTGGTTTGATACATTTTGTTCTGTGAGGGACAAAAGTTCTCATTCCAAGAAAAATCACTTCTGTAATCATTTCAGCACTGGCATCAATGTCATTATCGAGGAAGCATAATGACCAGTTAAAGTTGCGAAAGAAATTATTCAGACCGTCCCAGTTGGCTTTCTCGTATTGCCAAACGGTCCTAGTGGGAATTTTTTCTTTAACTGGATGGTTGGAGATCGAGAAATTAGCTGAAATGACACAATGGTCCGAGGTGCCAAATGGAGAAGTTACTTTAATAGTATATTTATCAGGATGGGAAGTAAGGAACAAGTCAAGAGTATGGGCGGAATGCCCATCAACATCCGGTATACGAGTAGGCTCATCGACTAGCTGGGTAAGATGGTTATACTCAGCAAAGATCTCGGTATACCTTCCTTCGAGTGTTGTCTGGCCAGAATATCGGAGCCAACTTGAATTGTGTACATTGAAGTCGCCCGTAATCACGACTTCAGTGTGAGGACAATGGGAAACAATTCGGGAAATTGAATCTGACAAAACATCTAACTCATCACAAGTAGACATGCTGTCAAGATTCGGACTCCTGTAAAGAAAACAGTAATGAATGATATGCTTGCGGACAGTGAATTTGAGCCACAGGAAATTAAAGTTCGTATTAGAACAATGCCCATATTGGGGAAGGCTCTGGCAAGCAATATCATTCCTAACATAAACGACAAGACCATGGTGGGAAAAAAGTAATGGCACTAAGTTATATCCAAACAAACAAAATTCTGATAAATCAGTATTCTGTCCAACCTGGGTTTCACTTAATGCCAAAACAGCTGGCCTGTATTGCACAGTATGGGCGTACACAGAAAAGAAATTCTTTCTTAGCCCACGAACATTTGAATATACAACACAAAAATCACTTACCATTTTGAAAAACTAAACACAAAAGATTCAACTTTGACGAAACTAATTTCAGCCGTGCAGTATAGGCCCATATTAATTCCAATTATAAACAAACTGTCCTAGGTGTTATGTCCATAAAACAATTTGCAAACGGGAATTAATATAGACAAAAAAAACACGAAAGAATATACATCAAATGCTGCTCACCATCCAATGCACAACCTCTTGCGATAAGCCTCACAAGAGGCTTGCATTGCATAGAAAGCAACAGTTATGTGTGGCGCGGGTGGAGAGGATGGGTATTGTTGGATGCTGTGCTGCGAATGCGAGCGAGGTATTTGGTGTATATATATATTTTTTTTTTTTTTTTTTTTTTTTTTTTTTTTTTTTTTTCCTTCTTTGCTTCAAGTAGGTCTTCCAGTTTTCTTCTTTTTTGTAAGCCGGAAAAGGCTGGATAACTGACATACCTGAACTCACAACTGAGGCAGTCTTCATCCAAGCTTTCTGATCCGCCAAAATCTGTGTCATCCACTCACGTTGGGATTTTAAAATACCTTCCAACGTTTCTTTGTCCATTGTTTAGACTTAGCCTTTGATAATTTTCCTTGAATTATCACACTTATAGTTCAAAAATTAGAAAAAGATCCTCGTCGCCAATTGTTAGAAAGAGGTGAACACCAAGGCTTCGTAATTCAGAATGAGGTTTTTAATGTCAAAATAAGTAAACATTTATGAATAAGGTCAAAGCAAATGACAGGTACAGTAATAAGTAATATTTGATTTAAGGTTACGATTACAACAATAACGAACGAAACATAAAGACATTTAATAACATATGGATCACGGAATTCACTAGCGAAACGTTTGATAAAATCTAAGGTTTTATTAGCTTTCTTTACAATATGATTATAATGGTTCGTAAATGATAATTTTGTGTCTAGAATACTTCCAAGGTCAGAAAAGCTGGATGGTTTACACAAATTTGACGAATTAAGCATATAATTGTGAATAATTAAACTATGTTTGCGTGTAAAACACATAGTCTCACATTTGTCAATATTTAATAAGAAACGGTTATAATTGCACCATTCCCAAAACCTGTCTAGATCATCTTGGAGTAGTTTGCAGTCCGTTAAGGAGCTTATAGTTCGAAATATTTTAACATCGTCACCATACATAAAAGTCATACTATTCTTAAGTATAGAAGGAAGGTCATTTTTAAATAGAACACAAAGCAGAGGACCAAGGTGACTCCCTTGAGGAACACCAGAATTTACTTTAAACTGGCTAGAGTTGTGGTGTTTAAATATGACACTGTAGTGTCTCTCGCTTAGGTATGAAGATATCCAAGCAATGAAAGTTTCATTAAGGCCAATTTTTTCTAATTTCTCTAAAAGAATTTGATGATTTAGATTGTCGAATGCTTTCCTGAAATCAGTGAAGATGCAATCCACCTGCAGATAATTTTTAAAAGCATCATAACAAAATGTTGTAAATTCTAATAAATGTGTGACAGTACACTTTTTTTCTCACGAAAACATGTCGATTTTCGCACAAAACAGACGTACAGTTAAAAAACAGCAGACAAGAGACTCAAACAGTTTTGGTATAACAGAAAGTTTAGCTATAGGGCGGTAGTTGGAAACTAAATGCTTAGGGCCTTTTTTATGAATGGGTGTTAGGAATGCATATTTCCATATAACGGGAAATTTGGAACTTTCTAAGGACTTATTAAAGAGAATAAAGAACGGGTATGATAAATACAAGGCACACTTTTTTAACATAAATGACGGTAAACCATCAGGACCAAGCAGTGTCTTCATAGGCATTTTTAAAATACTCTGCAAACATATTGGATATAACTTCTGGATTATGACTTGTTGAATTTTTGAATTCCATGCTTGCAGGAGAACCTTGAAATTTTCTTTTAGCGTCTACATATTTCCAAAAATTTCGCATATTAATTTTTAAATCGTTTTCGGTTTTTGCCACAAATTCCATATATCTACATTTAGAGTAGTTAGTACACTCATTTTTTATTTCTAAATAGAGACCTAAATCCTGGTCAGTTTTTGATAGATTTAACCTTACCGAGGCTTTATTTCTTTAATTTTTTAATGACTTAAGATGCAGATTGAACCATGGCGGATTATTGTCTTTAATTTTTATTTTGCCGAGGGTAATGGTTTCAAGAAAGCAGTTAAACATTATTTTATAAAAAAATCATAACCATGTCCTCAATATTTAAATTAAGAAGTAAACTATCCCAATTCATATGACTCAATAAATTAAATAGCTCATCAAAGTTACATTTTTTAAAATTAAATTCGATTTGGTTCATACAAACATTTACGAAACAACATACATTCAATCAATTAATGGTGGTTGTACAGCGCACTCTGCACTTATATTGCCTTTAAACATCCAGGTTAACAAAGCGCCTCCCTACATGTAATATATTTCTAAAACGTCGGTCATGGCCAAAGTATTGCAACAGTGTAAGATTATTGTATGGGATGAGTGTACAATGTCACGCAAAAGGTTACTTGAAGCCTTAGATTGAACTCTAAAAGATTTTCAAGGTAGCCAAGTAATATTTGGCGGCGCGATGATATTGTTGGCGCGTGAATTCAGACAAACTTTGACGGTCATACCCCGATTGACTACTGCGAATGAACTCAATGCCTGCCTTAAATGTTCTCCTTTGAGTAGTATGTTAAAACACTAACAATGATCCATCTGCTGCAGAATTTTCAAAGCAGCTATTGGATTTTGGAAATGGAAAAATGGCCGTTGATAGTTCAAATGACCAAATAACACTGTCAACAAATGTCTATTGTATAAGGAATTCAAAGAAATAATTGGTTGAAAGTGTGTTTCCAAGTGTTTAAGAAAACTATAAAAATCGTACTTGGTTAAGTGAAAGAGCTATAGTCAAAAATAAAGATGTCGCTGAAATTAATGCATCTATTTTAGAAGAAATAGATGGACAATTTTTTGCCTACAAATCAGTTGATACAATTATAAATGAGGATGACGTAGTGAATAACCCCACAGAACTTTTGAATTCGCTTGATTTACCGGGACTGTCACCTCATTATTTAGCGCTAGAAATTGGAGACCCGATTATAATGCTGCGTTATATTCATCAACCAAAACTTTGCAATGGTACGAGTCTTGCTGTAAAAAAGTTAATGAACAATCTAATTGAAGATACGATTCTTAGTGGCAAATGTAAAGGGGAAAATGTTTTAATCCCCAGAATTCCAATGATTCCATCAGATTTGCCATTTGATTTTAAACGTTTTCAATTTCCTATTCGCCTTGCTTTTGCCATCACTATAAATAAAGCCCAAGGTCAGTTTTTGAAAGTTTGCGGTATTGATTTAGACTATCCGGTGTTTTCTCATGGTCAACTGTATGTTGTGTGTTCTAGAGTAAGGAAACCGACCGCACTTTTTATTTATGTAAAAGATGGTAATACAAAAAATGTTGTTTATAAGGAAGCATTAGAAAAAACTGTTAGACATTTTAAAAATGCATTTTATTCAAATGTTTTCTTTCTGCTCCCTTAAGTTTAAGCATTTCTCCAGCCTAACGAATTGAAAAATTGTAAGCCGTTTTTATTGGGAAATCTGCTCAGCGATGTGGGCATGAGTTAAGACAACAAACATTCATGTATTGGAATTGTGATTTGTTAATCGTCATGGCGAAGGCAAGATGAATTGGGAACTGAATTTAGGATAATTGGAATCCTCAGAATGAGAACTAACTCAGCTTTAAATTTTCCTTTGAGTATAGTCGCGTGAATCACATTACTCATCAGTTTATCACCAAGCGCGTTCCATTGCATAGTTTTGATTGATTTAGATTTTGAAGCTGATGACTACTGAGCCCGCTTTCAGTTGTAAATTGTGCTGTGGTAAGTCAGTTAGAACTCAGTTGGATAATAAGTGGCTTCATCTTTGTTTCAATTTCAACGCTGAATATGCAATTGCTACCGCAATTTCGGATCTCACACGAATATTGACCAAAATCAATGACATGAGGAATGTCTTTCCTGTTCCACCAGGGGCAAGGGGCATCCATTAAAAATAAGCCACCATTTCCATCATCAATTGTATTAATTAATAAATTAATATATCATAAGCTTTCTTCTATTTTGGGCTCAACAGTTCATTCGTTTGAACTGATTGGTCTAATTCATATCGATCATACTCACGTTCACGTTCCAATTCTCTATTTAATGAGTCTTTCACTCCGCGCTGGCACTCCTAACCTGACTAACAAATTCCCGCACATATGGGGTAACACATATCTTCGATCAAGAGCAAAGCCTGGTTAGGCATCTCCACATTCGACTTAAGATCAGGATTTCTTGAACTGACACGATTGGATGTAAAATGTCTTCTGCCATTTTAAAAAAAACCGCTTCACAGATTTTGATAATTATTTCCTTTAAAACTAAAATACATTGAAGAAATAAAATCGCGTACTCTTTTCAGCTCAAATTAGTTTAAGTATTTATTTCAAATTTTCGAATTAATATTTCTTTGATTTAATCTTATCTTTTCTTATCTTATAGATATAAAAAAATATTTAAAATATGTTTGATATTAATTGTTAATAAGAAAGCATTTGAATAAAATGTAAGATATTTAAAAAAAGAACTAATTTTATTCAAAGTTTTCTTTCTATACCCTTAGTTTTAGCATTTCTCAATTTATACGCTTCTTTGCTAAAATTCCTTTTTTTTAAGAGGCAACAGCCCATTGGAAATCTGCTCAGCAAAGTGGGCATGCCACAGCCGAAATGGCTTAACGGATTTTCTTCAAACTTCATTAGCAAATTTAAAAAATACCATTGTCGAGTTTTTTTTTTATTTTTTTATATTTTAGCCCGCATCAAACTAGGACCTTCAAGTAAGGTTTTCTTTTCATTCTGGATTAGCTCGAAAACGATTTTGATTAATCTCAAAATTAAACAAACCTAGGACATTTTTGAAATGGTCATAACGAAAATCAGATTTTAACAGCTCCTATCGAAAGTGCAAATTACAAACTTTGCTATTTTGAGAAAATCTGTTATTGAAAGCTTAATTGAACTGAATTAAACTTTGTTTTGCATAGTTCTTAATAGTTTATTGGTATAGGGTAGGATTAAGTGATTTATTTAAGAATATTTTTCTTTCTCATAAGAAATCAATATTTTGTTATAAATAAAGAAGCAAATGCGAAAAATACACAAATCAATATGATATGGTTCGTCTGGAAATTTGCTCGAAATAATGCGCATACGCCCCATGATCCCACGTAAAAGGTAAGTGAAATGAAATGTGATAAAAATTGGAAGTGTCAGTTTAGCACACTCTCATAAACACAAATTTAATCTAACTTTCTAAATACAATTCAACTCAACTGCTTAAACATACATGCAAAAATAGTATAAATAAGTTTGGAAGATATAGAGTAAAGTGTAGCATCCCTGATTTTATTTAAACCTGAAGTTATTCGTGGTAGAATGCAATTTGCAAACTTCACATCATTGCCGTAGTAAGTGCAAAATAACATAAATAAAGGAATTCGTGTGATATATTTAGAAAATACAAAGAGCAAAAGGATTTATGCAAAGTAGAAAATACTGTTGAGTGGGGATAAAAGATAGAATGGGATTGAGATACATGATGACGGAGTGAATATCCTTATTATAAGTATAACAAGATTTCCTTTTTATCAAAGAGAAAGTGCTTTAAGATTTTATTTAATAGTAGTGAGTCTTCTTTTGAAATATTGAACTTTTCTTTTTAAGAAAGTTTGTTTAAAGACAAATTTAGTTTGCTTTTAAAATAGATACAATTTCAAAACAATTTACGGAAAACAAATTGTTTTTAATTATTAGTTCAGCAGTTTTGATTTAGGATCAAAATGAAAATGAACAAAAGAGAGCAAGTATTTAATTTTAATTTGCAAGGGTTAAGCATGCCTTAAGTAATTTGTTTATACTAACATATGAGGCTGTAAAGTGTCTGTATTACAAGTAAAGATAAAAGAGTCATACTTTGCCACTAAGTTTTCAACACATAAAGTGAAATTCAATTATTTTTTTAATTCTCAATAAATTTAGCTTACAACATTCTTGCTTATTACCTTAGATTCTACTTCCTCACAGCCACCATTCAATGTCCTCTTACAACAAATATAAAACAATAAGACTAGTCAACAAAACAATCAAACATTTAATTTAACACATTAACAATTATTTAAAAAAAAAGGAACATTCCACTTTATAGATTGATACCCATTCAATTTATATCTTAATAGGTTCGTACTTAACTTCAAAGTCGTGGGCCATGACTTGGGTGAGAGAATTGGCTTTTTAAATTGTTTTGCATTTATTTTGAATACTTTAGTTCTTGTATTTGTCGTAGGAGAATTACGAAAATGTTATAATTTTGACGAAAACAAAGTGATTATAATAAGTTCTTTTTATAGCAATATTGCACATTGTAATATTTTTTCTGCTTTTGAATCTCCGATTGATAAAAATATATTGATTTTTGAGTTTAGTAAAGAGTTTTTAAATTTCATGAAAGCAGAGAAGCTATTCCGAAGTTAGTAGCAACTTCGCTCAAAAGGCACGAACACTCAACAATCATCTAGAACCAATCATCATTTTACCCCATGTTTATTCTTTATAAATTTGTATCAATTATTGGTTATTGGAAGAGGTACTTACAATAGCTGAAAAATGTTTCACTGTTATTAAAGAGTTGCAAAAGACCAGAGAGGAGAGGTGAGGCAGTGACATTTTTTGGGCAGTAGCTTGATGTTAGCAAAAGAATAACCAAAGCCTGTAATGCACTTTGAATCTATTCTGTGGTAAAAAGTTAAAAGAACTTAAGTCAACGTAAGCGAAAATCGTTATTTTAAGTTCACACACTTTCCCCTTTGCTTACCTTTATTTGAGTTTGGGTCTAATTGCTTTACGACAAAATATAGCCGTTTAAATAAAAAAAAATCAAAGTAGCTTATGTTGATACGGACAACAAATGCATTTGCAAATCAATCGAAACATAAACAAAACTTAATTTTTTTTGTAATGGCTTAGGTCCTAAGATTAGCTCTTATTCCTTAAGAAAACCAAATGAAATGATCGCTTAAGTCGACCTAAGTTAATTTAAACTTACGCAATATCGAATCATTTGTCTGCTTAAGCCGTTGTAAAAAATTGATTTTTAACCAAAGCCAGTTTTCTAAAGCTTAAGTTCATAAAACACCTTTTTTTATTAGATTTGTGTTTATCTTATAACAAAAAAGTGATATGCATTTTAAGGATGTTACAAAAATGTGCCCTAAAATTTCACTGGGGTAGCACCAAATCTTTCTTAGTAATCGCCAACAAAATTTTCCAAGAACCAGTTCGCAACACTTTATTTGATCATACTGAAAAATGGTAAAAATGAACTTAAGCTGTTTTAGCTTAATGGCACAATATTATATCCTGTATGTAACTCCAACAAAATATTTGTTCAAGTCATCTGTCCAAAAAAAAAAAAAAATTGTTTCAGAATATTCAATTTTTGCAATTCGCACAACTAGACTAATCGCAGCGAATTCGGACAGGTGGAAGGATCTTGTTGCTGCCCTATCCTGAAGGAATTATTAAAACGCTGCTGTACTTGTAGCTGGACGAACCATTCAACTATTAGTGTTAAATAAATGATTGTATTTGACGTTAAAGCCTGAAGACTGAAGATGCGATCAGTGTTAAACTAAGTATGTATAAGGAAGTGCGTTTTCTATGAGAATTTGATTGTTATAATAATCAGGAATAGTTTCTGTTTCTTATTGAGTTTTTTTTACTTGCGGTACTATAAGGCAAGTTATGGATACATGCAAAAAAAAAGTTGAAATAACACATGCCATTAAGATGATGAAGAAGTCGAAAAAAGTGGGTCTTGAAATTCCTTCCGTCTGTCTGTCAGTCTGTTCGCACCTCTAGAGCCTGAACGGATGGGCCAATTTAAATGTATCTAGGAAAATATTTTTAATTGAAGAAGAAAATTGATTTACTCGAAAAGAGCTCCAACGATAAAACTTTCAGAATGTTATTTTTTAGCACAGTCTATGTTTGGTTAGAAAAGATTTTTTGGAATTTGTCTCTCATAGAACCATCATTTTTAAGTCAAGTTTTCTCTTAAACTATACATCCGATTTCAATATATTTGAAATTTAATAAGTACCTTATTGATGTGGCATTTCAAAATGCTCAAAAACTTTTTTTTATTTTTAGTAATTTTTCTTAATGTAAGTTTTCGAAATATGTTTTAGCATTATTTTCCCAAAATTTGCAAACTACAAATTGCTATTTATTTACATTTTCGAAAAGTTTATCAAAAATTACCTTTTTCAAAAAAAACTGGTCGAACGATTTTCAATATATTTTTTAGATAGATATAAATCAATGAAAATATTATTGCATAACTTAGTATTTCCAAGAATAATCCTTAACTCTTAAAAAAATTAAATGTTTTCATTTTTTTTTCAAAACACTTACCGAAACCAATATTCCCGTAGGATTTGTTAATTGGACATATTCATATCTCCGAAACAGATCATACATAGTTAAGTTCAGAAATTAGTTTTCTAACTCTTTCCCAGCAAAATCAGGAGTCCCACAAGGCAGCCATCTTGGTCCGTTACTGTTTATACTAGCTATCAATGACGTAATTTCGTGTATTCATTCCAGTGAGATCCTTGTTTTCGCTGACGATATGAAAATTTTCAAATCTATTAACTATCTGCTATCTGGTGTAGCAAGAATTTATTTAAGCCTGAATCCAGCGAAATGTCAGACAATGACATTTTCAAGGAAACGAGTACCAAGTTCACACGGCTATTACATTTCACAACAAGTTTTGCATCGCATTTTTAGTTTTAAAGATCTGGGAGTAAATTTTAGCCCAGACTTGAGTTTCACGGAACAAATCAACTTTATTGTTAAAAAAGCTAATTCCATGTTGGGATTTGTTAAAAGATGGTCGAAGGAATTTCAAAATCCTTATGTAACCCTAGCTTTATATAACTGTCATGTTCGCCCACATCTAGAATATGCATCACAGGTATGGTCTCCTTTCTACGAAGTTCATAAGTCTAGGAAAGAGGTAGTTCAGCGTAATTTTATTCGATTTGCTTTAAAAGGTCTCTCCTGGGCAGATCCATACAACCTCCCACCTTAAGAACACCGGATTCAACTTCAAACTTTGTCACAAAGGCGTATTAACAATGATGTTATTTTTATTCACCAATTTTTAACGGGATCTTTGCACTCACCCGATCTTCTAGCATGTGTAGGTTTTAATTATCGGAGGGGCTCATCATCTTCGTAGATTAGAGCTATTGCATTGTCCCCAACACCGTACTAATTATGGCATGAATGAACCTCTTACCCGCAAGTGCAAGCTTTTCAACTCAAATAAAAGTATTGTTGATTTTAATATTAGTAAATCCTGTCTAAAAAAAAAACATTTAAAACCAGTGCACCACGCTCATAGTTTATGTTTAGTATGTAATCAATGTTTTTGTATCTATTTTGTATAAATGTATTTTTTGTTTATTTATTTTTTTATCTGGTGTGCTTGTGTTATGCTACTTGTATATTTTGCTTACTAACAACTAACACCTGCACTAAATGATGTAGCCAGCGAGCACATAATATGTGTTGGCTAATCTCTGATTGTAAGTTAATGCTTTGATATAAGCTTCTTACTCTCGAGAACTGATAGTGAAAAAAAAAACAAAAAATCAATATATAGCATAATAGCAAGTTCGAGCGACCCAGTCGTTCATATTATTTTTAATTTAAGATGCAGTTCTTTTAAATTTTAACAAGACAAATTTGTATTTCTGAGCTAACGGCTTAAACGTTATTGTTTTAGAATTGTTTTAGCAGAAAGCAACAACCTAACACTTTGTACATGTTTCAATATTGCAATAAATAATTGAAGCTTTAACAGTCGAGCCAATGTACATGTACTTCTCCAGTACTTTTTCGTATATTTTTTTTTGGAAGACAACCATTCTGTAAAGTACTGATGAGTCTGGTTGCTATTTGGATACAGGTTTTCTGAGATTAAAATGAATTAAAAATAGTTTGCATATATTAATGTTTGGATATTGACGTTTGACCTGTCAAAGTGGCTATTTTTTGCTTTAAAATAAAGATGCGCCATTTTCGAACTAGAAAATTTGACCTCGAAATCCAAAATTGGTAAAACGCCATAGAGTTTCATTAAAACTGTACAAAAGAGCTCCATAGCGTAATGACGAAGGAGTACAATAAAAAATATTTGTAAGTGCAGACGTTCCAGAAGGTTTCAAGAGCGCAATAATTTACCTTTACACAAAAAAGGATCTTTGGATGCACCAAAAAACTATGTAGGCATTTAGTTTTTGAATAGTTCATAAGGCAAAAATATTGATGTAGTCCGAAAATATACATATTATTTTGGTGTACCTGTCACTTCAAATCTCAACATGAGAAAGCATTTGGAGTTAAAACTAGCGGAAGCGAAAAGAGCTGTTTCTTCAGTGTGGCCCCGTGGTATCGAAAATAAAAGTATAGAACATAGTACAGAGCTAAGAAATGTTTCATGCAACCTCAGCTTCTATAGCTATTTCTTTATGGTTTACAAGTTTGTGGATACTCCTTAGGTATTTTTTTAAACGCATATTTCGGTTACCAATTAGCACACCAAATTATGTGCTACATTTGGAAACAACAAAACCGCCTTTGTTCCTAAAGCTGCATTTTGATTCTGTTGTGAAGGTTATGGAGATGGATGATAAAAGGCTGCCTAAAAAAGTCCTTATGAAGGCGTTTTCATCCAGGGGAGATTTCGTAAAAAAGTGGCAGGAGCTGGCTCTTAGTGTAGGTGAAAACTTCTACTGTTTACCCTACACGAACCTTTCGGACTTAAGGCAAAAGTTTGGCACAATATTAGAGAAAGTAAGCCACTCCACATACGCAAATTTTTAACAAGAAGCACAGTCTTCACAATATAGATTTACAGCCAACTCAACACAGATATTCGGTAAAGTACATATCTACTCAACCGATACCACATAAATACGATAAATGTGATATTTAAAGTTAGAGGCGAACTAATAAATATAAATTACATTTCACGTCGACCCGACCTGCCAATTCTTTGCGACCTATGGCCCATTGTGAAAGAGTTTCGTTTGAGGTACCTTGGAGTAGTTTCGATGGAAATAAGCGACATGTAAGATGTCCTGAATGGAGAATAGTCTGGGAAGTTTTATATAAATATACTACAATCGAACTCAGTTATAGGCAACGCATCCTTAAAGGAGACTTTTGAAGTAAACGAATACAATAAAAACAAAAGCTTATAACACAAATTGTCAATTTGGTAGGTGGCCGAGTGCCAAACTAATTTTTTTGATTTTAAAGCTATTTTTCAAATAAAGTTTTTCAACTAAACTAACTTAATGTTTAAAAAAATATTCAGATTCTTGAATAGCTATTTTATGAAGATATTTGTATGGTTAAAAAACCTTTACGTTTATTTTCAGAACAATGCAATTTTAATTAAATACTCTGCAAATAATAATCCTCTTAGACACAACATACAGAGCTTTTTATTATCCTTTCTTTAAATGGAAAAATAAGCCCCCGAAGAGCACTCTATTATATTATTATATTAAAACATCCTGCACGTTATAATAAAAGTCAAAAAGACTCTTATATCACTTATGTCCACATTATGAAGTGCCGATATACATAAGTTTTAAGTAGATTTCGTACCATTTTAACCACTTTTCATTTCTAAGGGATAAGTACATAAAACACTTGTTAAACTTGATGCACATTATGGCATTGCTATTTGAAGTCTTTTGCTGTTTTTTTTTTCTCAGAATAAAAGCATTACCTATTGGCACTTGAGGATTATATAGAAGTTGACATGAAAATTACTTTAAAGAATGAAAATGAATGTTTCATTCACGAGTATTTGGCATTGTGTGAGCACCACAAAAGGTTAAGACTTAAGAGTTTGTCTATATGGGGGCCAACTAATATTAAAATACGTTGTGGTGTCTTTCACTCACATATACAGTCTTATCCCTTTTGCTTTGGCACTGGAGGAAGAAAGCCCATTTTATCGAGATTTTAGACAAGACCTTGATCAACGATTGCTTTTGTTTTAGAGATATATATAAATAAAATACACTCCTGGGTTACACGAACCTAATTTCATTCTGTAAAATTGCTGGGGAGATTATATAATATGCCTTTTGGAAAAATAAACTATAAAACTATTTTAGGATTTTTAAATTCTTCTGACTATTCAAAAAGAATAAAATCAGTTTATTCATTTTTTAGTTGCGATTATAGGTAAATACTATAAGGCAAGTTATGCATTCGCAAAGAAACATTTTTTTTTTAATACAATCAAACATAACATTTGTAGTACCCTGTCGTGTAGTGGTTAATGTGTCGGACTGCCATGTCGAAGGTTCTGGGTTCGATCCCAGACGACTAGACCTAAGTTCTTGTCTAGGGCAATGCGTCTTGTGAAGAAGTGACAAATCCTTCAAGAGTAATCAATGTCATGGAAAGTGCTTCTCTGTTAGCCGTTCGGAGTCAGCGGTAAATTGTAGGTCCCTTCCATTCCTGCAGAATATCAACGCACACACAGAAATGGTTGAAAGTCTAAGTCACAGGCCCCGGCCCCGTTAGTTTTGGAGCTAGTAGGACATCATAATAAAACTTTGAACGAAGTTTGAAGTTAATCAATCCAGCCATATTTTATGAAAAACTCATTTATCTATCTCAAAAAAGGGCTCCTACGATTTTGATGAAACTTTCTGAATGGTGTTTTTTGAGTAAACTTTTGGTTGCATTTGGTTGGAATTAACTTTTCAGGAAAAGTCTTTCATAGCAGATTTTCTCGTAAGCCACTTTGCGATGAAAATCTTAATGTGAAAGCTCTTTTAAAAACAAAATAATACAAATTCTTTCATTTTTCAAAAAAAGATTTTTTTGAGTTTTAAAAAACAAGCATTTTTTTTTTAATTTTTGTTTTTTTTCAAAAACGGCTTGTTCAAAACTTTTAAAATTTTTGTTTTCTGATAAGAACTTAAAACTGCTGACAAACGGACAGAATTATTAGACCATCTTTTTTCGTCTTCGCTATCATCGTAATGTCATGTTTTATTGTTATCTCAAAACTTTTTTTTCGACGAATGCATAACTTGCTTTCTAGTAGGTACCTATAATAGCAAGTAAAAATGTATGTACCTGTGAGGGGCACGTGATTAACGGAAGGTTAACTCAGTGGCGGACTAAGCTTGTAATAGCAAGCCCGGGGCGGCAATGCTGAAATAAGGCCCCTTGTGTGCAGATTTTTTTTATATTTTAATTTTGACTTCACGTCTGTAAGACCTTAGGTCTTTTGCACGGCACTAGTTAGAGGGAATAGAGAGATAGGAAAAAAGTTTTTTAGTTGGTACAGTGGATTGAGAATAAGGTGTTACTTATCTCACAAAAATCCCACCGGTGGCAGTTGAAACTGGGGGAATAAAGAAAATTGCTGCTAATGTTATAGCTTGAACCCACAACTCTAGGTTAGCAATCAACCACTTCCACTGTACATCCATTGTACCATTGCCACCCGTAATGTAGTCAGCTTTTAAGACAAAAAAAAAATCATCAATCATAGTAATTAAATTATAATACATGTACAGGCTCAGAAAGTAAGAATCTGCTTTTACCATAGCAGCCAACAGGTTTAGTGCAAAAAAATAATTACCCAATAGAAATCAAAGCTTTTATTTAATACTCACTTGCTTAGTATAGAAAGCACTTTACTTAACAAAATAAAAAAAACTTGATACAATCATAATATTGCCCGAAAATATCATGAAAATTGGTCACGTCGTTTTGAAGTATATAAGGAATATACATAGAAACATCGATTTTCTTATATTGGATATGGATAGATGATTGTCTAAAATCCAAACTTACCATGTACCTGCCTATACAATTAAAACAGTAGTTTTGTTTTCAATTATTCCTTGCGATTATAAGTACCTAAGAATGTACTAAACCTATTGTACAATCATTAACAAGAATTTTGATTTTCTCGAAAAAGGAAGTCATTTATAATTCAATTAACATTGCATTTCAAAATTTCTGATATCTTTAATTTTCGATTTTTATAAAATAATTAAGTTTTTTTGAAATTGAAATGATTGAAACTTAAGATTTCTCTGTATTCTTGTATTGAAACAATTTTTAAAATATTTTTTCGGAAGGTTGTTCAAAAAACCTTTTTGAAAGAAACTGATCGAACGATTTTTAATGTTTGTTTTTTCCTATATAGCTTTGTTAAATGTTTCCAATAGAACTCTTAAACCAATAAGAAACAATACAAGAATTTTCCAAATATTTTTTTCAAATTAGGTAAATAGCCCGAATTTTATTTTATATGTTTTCGTGCCTTCATTTTGCTGAACTCCTCAATTACATCGTTGAAATCGATTTCCCTTGAAACTTTTCTCTCAATTGACAAAATGGACAGATTGACTAAACGTTCTTGAATCTCGACTCATGGTAGATCAAACATCGAAGGTAGGTTACTTTTTATTGTTGTCTGTATCGACCGGGCCGTTATAAATAAACAGGCTGTGTGAGCCAAATAAGCTGGATAGGCATGGCTTACTATATCGTTAGAAACTGAAGTTAAAAACTTCGAAACATTATTTAAATGTGTACATGTATAAGTGTCACAGCTTCAACATGGTTGCACAAGTACTTTGAGGTTTATAAAACTAAAAACGAGCAGAAGTAGTTTTTAATATTTTTGATTTTTAGAAAAACTGGAAGACTTAAAGTATCTGGGTTTAAGCACAATATAAAATTGAATAGAGCATTAAATATTAAAAAAAAAATTTTGGGGAAAGATAGTTTTTGAGTTTAAGAATGGGTAATGGAAAAAAGGCCCAACGAAAATAGGCCAAATTTTAAATTTGGCGTTATTTCGCTTTTAACGTGTAAATAAGGCCGCATTTGTTGTATTTCTATTTTCAAACCAAAATAAGGCCAAATTTACATTGGAAATAAGACCAAATTTCAAATTTGGATCTATTCCAGTTTATTAATGGAAATAAGGCCAATGTGAAATAATAGAATTTCCACTCCATGGCCGGCGTGGAGGGAAAATAGATTTGAGATAAAATGATAATTGATAGAAGAAAGGAAGATTTCGTTGTGGAAAAAAATAATAGTTGATTTATTTAACAAAATAACAAATCAAATATATTTTCTTCAATATATGCAAGAAACAAAAATGAATGAAATTTATCTAAATAAATAAAACAAATTTATCGAAACACTTGATAACAAAAATAAAAGCTTAAAATTCGCGTCGAATTTTTAGCCTTTGTGTTTTTATCAAGTGTTTCGATAAATTTGTTTTATTCATTTAGATAAGTTTTATTCATTTGTTTCTTGCAAAGATTGAAAAAAAAATATTTGATTTCTTGTGTTGTTAATTGAATAAACTATTATTTTTTCACCCAACGAAATCTTCTTTTCTTCTATCAATTATCATTTTATCTCAAATCTATTTTCCCTCCACGCCGGCCATGGAGTGGAAATTCTATTGTTTCACATTTCCGTACTTCATAATATATTTTCTACTTCAATTCCTTCATGATGATAAACTTTGAGGCTCTTAATTCGACAAAATGAGTAACGTCATCACCAGTTTAAGTGTTTTCACTACTTAAAGAAAAAAAGCCAAATTGGCCTTATATCGTTTTCTTAATCGAAATTAAGTCAAACCAAAATTTTGGAGTTATTTCCAGATTTGAAACGAATCAAGGCAAAATTTTTGATTTGTGGCTTCATTTCGTTGGCCCTTATTTCACGTCACCAAGCTATTTACTATAAAAACAGAAAACAACAAATGGGTAACTAAATTCCGGATTGATTTTTTTTCTTTTTGCTTAAGTTCCTTAAGAACTTAATAGCAGCATGACTTTGTTGATGCTGCCGTTGTTTTTCGAACCTTTGTATAGGTACAGTTTTGTTTTGGTTTGGGGCTGGAGGCCCCATAACATTTTGCTTCGTGCGTGATGTAGGACTAGGTAGAAACATAAAACATTATGACACAAATTATTATAAATAGGTAAAGGTACATAGTTTTCTTTTAATAAACCTTCATCCGTTGTACCCATACCTATTTAGTGTTATTATTAAAAAAAATTCAAAAATATGAAAAAGGTTGATTTGGAGGCCCCCGGACACCAGAGGCCCAGGGCGGACCGCCCCCCCCCCCGCCCCTACCTTAGTCCGCCAGTGGGTTAACTACTTTTCTTATGCATTTATTTTCATATTGCATTCTTTTTGAACTCAGCTCATACAAATATTTTTCTTAATCTTCTCTTGCTAGAAATAGGCTCAAGAAAACCATTTCAAAATTTTGAAAATAAAGATATTATAACGCTTTGCTTCGGTAGTTAGAAATTTGAAAAACTTTTGGTAGACATTTTATTTCGAGCATTTATATAACTGTAACGATCACAAATTTTAACATGCCCCAAAATGTTCTAAGCTAACGTTCACTAAAAATAAACTCACCAACTGATGTAAGGTCAAATCCTTTAAATGACTTCTGTCCTGTGCTGTCTGCACTGAATGTATACAAAAATATATGTACTCGTATATGCAGCTAGAAGATTCGGTTCCTAGCTCAAATTATCAAAAGTATGTGCAAAGATAGATGTTTAAGCAGTAGTGGATTTCGGCTTAGTCCTGTGAGGCCTGGGCCTAGGTCGCCAAATTTTGAAGGGCGCCAACATTTTTAAGAGGACTAAAATTAAAAATCGATAAGGTTTTGTGTAAACGGTAAGAACAAATTTTAAAGTTTATTTTTTTGCTCTCTTACAGTCTTAAGATTATAACAATTCAAGGATAGAATTTCTTTGTTAAAATAATTAATTAGAAAGGTACTTCAATCTAAAATTTCTAAAAAAAAATGCTAGCATACTATCTATTTACGAAATTAAAAGATTTTTTTTATTTTTCATTCAAAATTTAACTGTACCTAATATTATTTTGCTCTACATTATAATGCAAAACTTTATTTATTTATTTATTTTATTTGAAAATATAGATATCGCTGTATAAAAAGATTTCTCTTGTATATAATACAGGTAAATATGAAATACAAAGAGTTTTAAAATAAGAAATGATAATATACAATAATAAAAAAGGAAAAGAGAACTTAAGAGATAATTGAGTTTTTTAAAGAAAAGGAAAGAATAGAAAAGAAAGAGGAAAAGTTCAGTTTGAGTTTGAAAAATGGTGAGAAGCGAGCTTTAAGAATTGGTTCCTGTTTTCGATCTTTGCTCTTATTGAAGTAGGGAGTTGATTCCAAATCTTGGCAGCGTAAATGAAAAATTGTCGTTGAGATGGTAAGCATGTAGGCACTATAGGATTTAGAGTTAAGAATCTACTTGAGTGCGAGAAGTGAATCTTGTTTATAAGATATTCTGGATTCTTTTGGTGAATAATATTGTAAAGCATGGTTAAGGATTTATTCTTGAGAAAGTTTTCAAGATTACAACCAAGGATTTGATATGAGTAGGCAGAAACATGGTCATAACGGCGAAGGTTAAAGACATATCTAGCACACGAGTTTATGCCCACCTTGAGTTTTCTTTTGGAGTTTGCATCAAGATCACCAAACAGCTCACAGCCATAGCTGATAATAGGAACGATTAACGATTTGACCAGTTTAAGTTTTACTTCCAAGGGCAGGGCGTTTTTACTCACCGACAGTCCCCGCAATGAGCCATAGATCTTTGACACAACAGAGTTTATATGATCATCCCAAGACAATTTGCTGTTCATAATTATTCCCAGGTTTTTCACTTTTGATACGATTTCAATATGTGCATTATTTAAGGATATTGGAGGAAAAATATCCAACTCAATTGGGCGCTTACAAAAAGGAATAGCTTTGGTTTTCGAAGGGTTTAGCAGCAAATTATTATGAGAGGACCATTGAAAAATGAATTTAAGATCAGCATTCATTTTTGCAATCGCATCATGTATATCATTTTGTGTAAAGCTAATATATACCTGAACATCGTCAGCATAGATATGGTAAGAGCAGTGGCGTAGAACAGTGGGTAAATCATTGATGAACAGTGAGAACAGAAGTGGGCCTAAAATTGATCCTTGAGGGACGCCTTGGTTAGAGGGTAGAAAAGATGAGAGTTTGCCATTGGCAAAAACAGCCTGAAAACGATTAGACAGATATGAAGACATGAACTTTGTAGCTGTATTTGAGAAGTTGAACAAATTTAATAACTTTTGACAAAGAAGACTGTGGTTAACCGAGTCAAAGGCCTTCGAAAAATCAAGAAGTGTTAGTACTGTCATTCGATTCTCATCAAAAGCATGGCGTATATCATCTGATACTTTGAGAAGCGATGATACACAGCTATGACCGGGACGAAAGCCGGATTGAAACGGCGACAATAGTTTCTGAGTTTCGATGTATTTTTTAATGTCTTTGCTAACAATCACCTCAAACACCTTTGAAAGAAACGGCAGTATCGCAATGGGTCTAAACTGGGATGTTCCCTTCTTTGGAATAGGTATTATTTTTGACTTTTTCCATTGACTTGGGAAAGTAGATGTTGTTATAATGGTGTTAAAAATATGGACAATGTAGTGTATAATTAGTGGAAGAAGGATTTTTATAAAGTCTGGATGTATGTTATCTAAACCGACACATTTTGATTTAATGGAAAACACTGCATTTCCGACTGAGAACATATCTACATTGTCAAGAGCGAAAGCATTTTCAGAATTATTAGAGTTTGGAAGCAGGTAAATCATTGTTCTTGATGAGTGACTTGAAACAATAAAATTAGAGTTTAACTCGTCAACGTTTATGTCTTCATTGGCACACTGGGTTTTCTTGCATACACCTATATCTTTTACTTGTTTCCAGAAAAACTTAGATGATCTATCCGAAGCAAATTTTTGAAAATAATAGTTTTTTTTTGCATTTCTTGTCATACTAATAACATTGTTCCTAGCTCTCTTAAATTCGGTATGCATAAACGAGCACCCAAATCTCCTCCAACGGCGATACAGAGCGTTTCTTAGGTTGATGGCGTTCAAAATGGAAGCATTCATCCAGGGGGACGAGCTTACGCTAGTAACACGAGATTTAAGAGGCACGTATTTATCAAATAGATAATTTATGTTACTATCAAATAGGTTAACTTGTTGATCTACATCAGGAGAAAAATACATTTCATCCCATCCCAGACTATTACATTCAAAAAACAAGCTTTCTAGATCTATGTGGCGAAAATCACGATATTGAAATATTTGCGGGCTGTGGCTATCATTTTTATTTAAATTAAAAGTTGCAAATATAAGATCGTGGTAAGAAAAACCAGGAAAAGATAGCTGATCGTAATGGCGCAGCAATTTGGGGTTACTGATAAGGAATAGATCTATGAGCGAGGGTGTTTTATTAGGCATAAAGTGGGTTGGTATTGTTGAGTTGATGGATGACAAACGTAACGCCGTTAAGGTGTCTTTAAGCAATGAGCTTGTTGAATGGTTAAGTAGGTTAATATTAATGTCACCGCAAATAATCAAACTGGGTGAGAGATGACATACCTGTTCAATTATTTCCCTAAGGACTCTATTATTCGCGACATGGGGTGGCATATAAATTGTTCCAATGGTGCATTTATTTTCCGCATTTAAAATGTCTAAGAAAATGAATTCTGTGCTATGTGATGTGTTCGAACACATCACAAATTTTGTTTTGATTGCATTTTTTACATACATGGCCGCACCCCCACCCTTGGTTCTTTCTCTATCCGCACGAAAAAGTGTAAAGCCTTTTATTGAGAAATATTCACTATTCATATCTGGTTTCAACCAAGTCTCAGAAACACAAATAATATCTATATCACTGTTTTCAAAAATAATCCGTAACTCGTCTATTTTATTCACCAAACTTTGCGCATTCAAGTGACATATGTGTAATCCGTTGTTTTGTCTGCACAAGATATTAATTAGAATGTTAGAATTTTCGTTTACACTGCCACGATTGATATTATTGAGTAGCATATTTAATTTTTTAGTAAGACCAGAAATCGAGCACAAAAGAAACCAGAGAAAAAAAAAAAAAAAAACAATAAGGAGATAAGAATTAAGGAAATACACTTATGAGCAAGCAGAACTAAAATACTACTTAAAAAGGAAAGATAAAAAATAAAGAGGAAGAGAAAGCAAAGAAAAAAGAAAGAAATTAAAATTGATTTAAAGAGATAAATTTAAATTTTTATGTTTTAATTTTCGAAGCTAATAAAGATGATGATGATGATGCTGGTACTGATGCTTGTATACTCTCCGTGTTGAAATAGTTGTCATTTATTGTCGATCCAGTAGCTTTTCTTAGATCTTCAGTGCATTTAATGATAATGGGAGTAAGAACAGAAGGTGTGCGAATGTACAGTTGACCATTTCTTGTAAAAGATGAAGAGATGAGTTTCTGCTTTTTTAATTTCAGAGCTTGACGTAATAGTTGATAGTTTCTCTTTGTCATGCTCTCATTGACAAAGAAGAATTTGGAAGAGCTTAGACCTATTTCTGTGAGATTGAGTGGTGAATTTTGTTGTTTTCGGTGTAGAGATATTGCTCTGAGAAGATTTTGTTTGTCGCCTTTATCAGAGAATTTAACAATGATGTTTGAGTCGTTATTATTTATTGTTTGGTTCAAACTGAATTGTTTAGTCTTGACACGGAAAATATTGCGTAGTGGTGGAGTTGAAGTTTTTACAGATTTGCAGATGTTGTCAAAAATATGTACAAGATCCTCCTCACTTTGTTCCGGGATACCTGAAATGACAGCATCACAGCTGAGCAACTCTCTCTCCAGATCATCAGTGGTCAGGCTGAGATGATTTAATTGTTCATTGATGGAAATTTTTTGCTGTTCAAGTTCCATTCGAACCTCGCCAAATTGTGTGTTGAACTTAGTTTCAAGTGCAGATAATTTAGCCTCAAACATTCGAGTAAGCTCTTTCTTCATGTCTTTCCCCCATTTGTTCAGTTTGATTTCAATGCGGCTCCACAGTATATCTGCCGTTAATGATGAGTCACTCGGAGAATCATCGTTCTCTTGAGTGGGATTTTCACTCCTTAAATTTCTTCCCATTTTGGCGGAAATTAAACACGAAAAATAAAATCTGTCTATTTTATTGTTAAACACTTAAAATTCGTATCACAATAACACAAATGGAAAGATTTTCACTTTTGGGGAGTGAGGACAGCAAATTATGTTTTAAACTGTAGGTTTATGAGGTTTAAAAAGAAAAAACTATTGGACAAGATGTAAAGCACTACCGACTTGGTTGCATCACGTCTACAGTCTATTGTATATTCACCATAATAAATTAATTATACAAGTAGTTTCAGATGACTCATAAAATAAAGTTTTTATTTTTAAATGACTTATACATAATGTGTAGTTTTACGTAATGTGATTGATCAGTTTTAAAGGACGCAGAATTTATTTGAAAAGTTTAAGAAATATAATACAGAACACAAACAATTTTTTTTTAAATTGCTCTATATCAATTATATTTGTATCGTTATAGGGGAGGGAGGGGCATAACGGGGTACTTGAGAACTCAAATACAAATCTTTTTTTCAATGACATCCTATATATATATGTAGGTATATATGTATATACAGGGTGATTCACGAGCGTTGTGCCAAAAAGCTAGAGCGTGTAGGTTGAGTTGAGACAAGAAAAAAATCGTAAGGGAGGGGGGGGTCTATTCCCCCCCCGTTTAGCAGGGAGGGGAAATTTTCTGAAAAATTGACTTATTTTGTAAAAAAAAATATTAAAAATCAACGGCTTCGTTTACAACACCGTGTTATACTTTTTTGTAAAGCCAAACATTTTTTCTTTCATTTTGTTTTAAAATTAAATTGTTTTAACGAATAGTTTAAAAAATATAAATTTTCAAACTCAAAATTTTGAAAAAAAAATTTGAAAAAATAATTTTAAAACTAATTTTTTTCAAAATTTTACGTAATTAAGTATAATTTTCGTTCTCATAATTCAATACTCCCATTAATCTTTAATCCAACACTGGAAACCGTATGGCTCTACGATTTTTTGTTGCTAAGGTATTCAAAAATAACCGAACCTACTTATTTTTTATTTTTTAGTTATTTTTTCAAATTACGTAAAATTTTGAAAAAAATTAGTTTTAAAATTATTTTTTCAATTTTTTTTTTTCAAAATTTTGAGTTTGAAAATTTATTTATACATATATATCATATGATATTTTATTAATCACTTAAAAACAATACTTAAAACATTTTTTGGAGAAAATGAAGAAAGCAATCAGATTTCTTTTACTTTTTCGAATTTTAATGATTTTTTCCCCAAAATCGTTGGACCAGTTTTTTCAAAAAATCTTTTTTCTTAAACTTCTCGAAAACATATTCCAATTTTTTTTTTGAGTATGTCAACATCTAGCAGTTTAAAGTTGTTATCAGAAAACAAACATTTTGAAAATTTTGAACAAACCGTTTTCGAAAAAAGCAAAATTTAAAAGAAATTAATTTTTTTTAAAACTCCAAAAAGCTGTTTTGAAAAATTAAAATATTAATACTATTTTGTTTATAAAAGAGCTTTTACATTAAAATCTTCATCGAAATCCGTGAGGGGGCTTACGAGAAAATCTTTTATGGAAAACTGGTCCTATGGGAGGAACCGTTATAAATCATAAAGTTTACTCAAAAAACCACAATTCAGAAAGTTTTATCAAAATCGTAAAAGCCGTTTTTGAGAAAAATCGTATGAAAGGTACCGTTAGTTTTGGAGCTAGAATGCTGATTCCAAAAACCATTCTGTAGGACATCATAATAATGCTATGTATTAAGTTGGAAGCGAATCGGTGCAGCCGTTTAGGCTGTAGGTGCCTATACAGACGGACGACAGACAGACAGACAGCCAGGCAGACAGAATTGTCGGACCCACTTTTTTAGGCTTTTCTTTCATCGTTATTTTATGTTTGATTGTCCAGACACAAAAGTTTTTTTACGAATGCATAACTTGCCTGATAGTACCTATACCTATAATAATCGCAAGTAAACATATACTAAAAAATATTGAAGAGTGATAAGAAGATAAATCAGAATCAAACTGAAATTGTTATCTGTTTCAAATCACCAAACTAGAAAACAAAAAGTTTCCAACAAAAATTAACGCAGAAAATCAAGGTCATGCTCAATATCAAGTTCAACAAGCTGCTCTTATATCTCCAACCTCTTTTTCAATTACTCTGTGGGAGTTGATGAAGGAATCGTTCAGGATAAGAGAATACTGGGACGCATCTGAATATACGCTGACTTCTTTTATAAGGGATGTAGAAATCTTCCTAACCTTTTTCATTGGAACGGAACTGGAACAGTATATTCTACAACGGAACATCATTAATAATATTCAAGGTCAAGCTTTACAAGCAGTAAGGACATAGGGGACGTATGCCACGTGGGATACTATCGAAACAGAGCGCATCATAAATTTTGGAGTACGTGAAACCTTCTATAACTTACACCACCAAGCCATCAGCACAAAGAATCATAACAAGGTTAGTGAGTATTTCGAAAAAAACTAAAAGAAATATTAGATAAGTTGGGCACAAAATATGATTTCGATATTAAAAAACTTTTGGAGTTTTCGACTTTAGCGAATGAAAATATGTTAGTGTCGTGATAAGTATGCAGGTTAAGAATTTAATGGATGCTTATTATACCCTTGAAGGAACAGGGATGATTTAAACAAATATTCAGAAAGTTAGTTGACAGATCCCAACCCAAAAGAATAATATGTATAACCACAAACAATAATTTTAGTCAAAACAGAAACAATAATTCAAGTCAGTATAGAAAATAATTTCAAACAGAATAATAATTTAAATCAAAGGATTACAGGGCATAATAATCATACCCCGATGGGGTGTGAACATGTCCACCAAAATGAAGAGGAGGAACATTTTCAATCACAAATAGGAGAAAACAAAATTAAGTGTTTAATAGATACAGGATCCACCCCTACATTGCTCGATAAATCAAATTCACAAAATTACAAACTTCCTTTAAAATAAATAATATATTTCAATATCCTGAGCGGGAATATCAAAATAGTTTCGGAAATAATTACTGAACTTCCAAAAGAATTTAGCGAAAATCTCACAAGTGTTGGAAACTAACATCTTTTAAAGATAAACATTTCGATGGCTTAATAGGTCAAAATCTACTAAAACCTTTACAAGCAAAAAATAATTTAGAGGAAGAAGGAATACACGCAAATAGAATAAAGTTCATAAATGCATGTCCACTTAATTATGACGAAATATATATTTAAGAGGGAAATAAAAACAATGAAGATATTTCAAATTATCTTCTTGGTAGCCATCTGAATAAAGAAGAAAATGAAACGTTTAAAAATCGACTAAGAAATAAAATGAACGACTGTGCGTACTATGGGTGCAATAGTACGATGAAAAAAAAGTTTTCGGGCAATGTGAAAAACTCATGTTTGAAAAAATTGGGAAAAACTACCTACAAAATTTTGGTTAAAACTGGAAAACCCAATATACAGGAGCTTACGTTAAGAAACTTTTTAATATTTAAAATTTAGATGTCATCTTTTGGGTGCTATAAATGTCCGCTTATCCTGTCTAAGAAAACATTTAAAACCAGTGCGCCACGCTCATAGTTTATGTTTTGTATGTTCTCAATGTTTTTGTATCTATTTTGTATATAAATGTATTTGTTTGTTTATTTTTTATTTTTCGTGCTTGTGTTTTCTATTTGTATATTTTGCTTACTATAACAACCCAGCAAACATTTTCCTTCAAAAATGAATCATTATGATTCATTTAAATGAAGAAAACCTTCAGATATGAATTCACTAACGATTCAATTCCAATCAAATCTCCTGAAAAATGGGCATTCATTTATGAATCTTTGAAAATGATATATAAATGATTAGAGAAACATTCACCAACATGAATGTATTTAAGCGCTTTTTCCTTATAATTGTATGTTAACATTCACTTTTATTCATAAGAGTGAAAGAAATTTAGATAGATTTATTAGATTTTTGTATATTTCTTGATCACAATCATTTTTGTTCATATATGTGAATGAAAATCCAATGTAGATCTCTTTTTAATTCGAATACAATTTTGATTCTTCATTTTTGCTGAACATAAAGTGAACCTTCATTTTAAGTGAAGTAAAATGTTTGCTGGGAACTAACACCTGCACATAATGATGTAGCCAGTGATTACATAATATGTGTTGGCTAATCTCTGATTGTAAGTTAATGCTTGATATAAGCTTCTTACTCTCGAGAACTGATAGTGCAATCGCGCGATTTTTTAACGATTATTTTATCTGATTCTTTAAAATTTCCGCAAACAGATACTTGCAATACCCATGAGATTCATTCCCACACAAACGTAATCTCATGTCACCAATATCCGTTTTTGAAAATTTAAAAAAAATCAGATAAACCTCAATTCCTAAAAATTAAACGATTTTACTCATGCACAGAAAATATTTTTCTAATACATAAAAGAAAGACAATGAAACAAATACCTTTTCAATCCATTGCGTTTGAAAATAGATAATGAACTCGTCAAAAGCATTTGTTGCGTTTCGTGACCACGCTTGTTGACCAATTTCCGCTTTAATCAAATCAAATGCAGTTATCATGTTTTGTGCGGTCAACAACGGAAGCGCAAACAATTTTTGAAAAATTCTTTGAACATTTTGGTTGTTCCTCATTTTTAATATTTTTTCAAAACTTTAAGCACTTAACAACTAGAACCGTGAGCCAAAGCCGAATTCCTAATTTTTACTTGCGATTATAGGTACTATAAGGCAAGTTATGCATTCGTAAAAAAAAAAAAAAAATTCTTACAATCAAACATTACATTACGATGATAGAGAAGTCGAAAAAAGTGGGTCCGACAATTCTGTCTGTCTGTCTGTCTGTCTGTCTGTCTGTCTGTCTGTCTGTCCGTGTGTCTGTCTGTCTGTATAGTTACCTACAGCCTAAACGGCTGGACCGATTTGCTTCAAACTTGGTACATAGTATTATTATGACGTCCTACAGAGGGGTTTTTGGAATTAGCATTCTAGCTCTACAACTAACGGTACCTGCCATACGATTTTTTGTGAAAAATTAATTTTTCTCAAAAACGGCTCCTACGATTTTGATAAAACTTTCTGAATTGTGTTTTCTGTGGAAAGTTTATGTTTTGGTTGGAATAGATTTTTCGGGAAAAGTCTTATAACGGTACCTCCCATATGACCGGTTTTTTGAAATCCGATTTTCTCGTAAGCCACTTGACGGATTTCGATGAAACTTTTAATGTAGAAGCCCTCTTATAAAAGAAATAATATAATTTTGAAAATTTTCCAAAAAAAGTTTTTTTGAGTTTTTTAAAAAAGTTTCAAAATTTTTTTTTAATTTTAGTTTTTTCCAAAAACGGTTTAACCTATAATTTTTTAATTTTATTTTTCTGATAAAAACTACAAAGTGCTAAAAGTTGGCATACTCAAAAAAAATTTGGAATATATTTTCGAAAAGTTTTTCAAAAAAAAACTGTTTTTTGAAAAAACTGGTCCAACGATTTTGAAAATTTTTTTCGTAAAAATTCAAAAACGTAAAAGAAACCTGATGGCTTACTTCATTTTCTCCAAAAAACGGTTAAGGTATTGATTTTTAAGTGATTTATAAAATTTCATATGATTTTTTCAACGCTTTTTTCCCAAAATCTCAAACACCCAAGACCATTTTAACACATTAGAGCAAGTTCGTACGACCCAGTCGTGCACTTTATTTATTTTCGGTCTTATTTCCATTATTTTTTCGCTCTTATTTCTATTAGTGCATGGAAATAAGACCAATCTGAATTTGGCCTTATTTCGTTTGGCCTTATTTCACGTCATCGCCTTGGCCTTATTTCGTTTGGCCTTATTTCACGTCATCGCCAAACGAAGTTTGAGTCAATTCAATCAAGCCGTTGCGTACTTATGGCCATTTGAAAAAAGTCGTTTAAACTTAATTTTCGTTACGACTATTTAAGCCAAAAACAAAAAACGCAGTTTTGTTAGAAATATCTTAGGTAAGTTAAATTCTGAGCTTAATCAAAATCTTAAGAGCCGTTTTCGAGCAAATTCAAAATGAAAAAAAAACCGTTACTTGAAAGGTACCAGTTTGAGCCGGGCTAAAACGAAATAAAAAACCTCGACAACCGTTTTTCTTCAAACTGCTATAAATCAAGTTTGAATAAAATCTGTCAAGCCGTTTAGGCTGTAACATGACGGGAAAAAGCGCACATCCGCACAGACAGACCGACGGACGGTATGGCGAAAACCACTTTTTTGAGTTTCACTATCATCGTAATGTCGTGTTCGTGCACTTAAGTTGTACTCATGAAATTCAACATTAAATAGTTACTACAACAGAAAATCTATAGATACCCTCAGATTCACGAACAAGAGATTAATAAACAAATTAAAGATATGCTTATGCAGGAAAGAATTCAAGAAAGCAATTAACCTTACAATAGTCCTCTTTGGGTTGTGCCCAAAAAGTTAGACAATTCTGGTCAGAAGAAATGGAGAATAGTGGTCGACTACCGAAAGTTGAACGAAGCCACTATTGACGATTAATTTTCTATTCCTAACATAGATATTATATTAGACAAATTAGGAAGATCCCAATACTTTATGACTTTAGACCTAGTTAAGGTTTTCACCGAGTACTACAGGGTGGGCCAAAATAAGTCATCCATCCGATTTTGTTTGGCTCTCTTTTTTACTTGCGATTATAGGTACTATAAGGCAAGTTATGGATTCGTGCAGAAAAAAATTTTTGAGATAACAATCATACATGACATTACGATGATGGCGAAGTCGAAAAAAGTGGGTCTGGGAATTCCGTCCGTCTGTCTGCCTGTCTACTGTCTGTCTGTCTGTCTGTTCGCGCCTCTGGAGGCTGAACGGGTGGGCCGATTTGCTTCAAATTTGGTATTTAGGATTTATTTGGCCATCCCTCGGAACATATTTTTTATTTTTGCTCTAGGCCCAAAAATAACAGCACCTGCCATACAATCGTAAAGAAAAAAATTGATTTTCTCAAAACCGGCTCTAACGATTTTGATAAAACTTGCAGAATGCTATTTTTTAAGACAGTCTATCTTTTGATTAGAAAATATTTTTCAAAATTTGTCTTATAACGGTACCTCTCAGAGAACCAATATTTTCAAATCAAATTTTCTCGTAAACCGTACATCCGATTTCAATAAAATTTTAGGCACAGAAAGTGATTTATAATTTTATTATATTTATTATATGGCATTTCAAAATTTTCAAAAATTTTTTTTTTTTGGATTTTTTTAATTTTTTCAAAAAAAATTTTGGTTTTCGAAATATGTTGGAAACGGGTATATTGATTTTTTTTAACATTATTTTTTCAGATGTAAACTACGTTTTGCCATATATTTACATACTCAAATAAATTTCAAAATATTTTTTGGAAAAGTTTTTCAAAAATAACCTTTTTTAAAAAAAACTGGTCCAACGATTTTCAATATTTTTTTTTCCTAGATTGACATATAGCTTTGAAATTTTATTGCATACTTAGTTTTTCCGAAAAAACTCTTAAACTAATTTAAAAAATAAAAGAATTTTCGAAATTATTTTAATTTTTTTTAATATCCATATATGCAGCCACTAAGCAATTCATAAGAGCAAGTTCGTGCGACCCAGTCGTGCATTTTATTTATAAATGAAAGACTTCGATTCTGTTTTTTTAATATGTTTATTTGAACCTTTAGAATTGTATTGGTCAAATCGAGAAGATGATATCGGCCAAATGGGCGCCGCAACAATTTATTGCTCGTTTTATGGCATTTTTCATCACTCCAGCGAGAACTTCGGGCGACAGCAGATTCTCGCACTCGCGTCGAATGTTGTCCTTGAGGGCTTCCAGAGTCTCGGGCTTGTTCACGTAAACACGGGACTTCAAAAAACCCCAAAAAAAAAATGTCTGAAACGGTTAAATCGGGCGATCTTGCGGGCCAGTGCGATTAGCCAAAACGAGAGATGAGGACCCGGGAACGCCGGCCGCCTTCAGAATATCGGTTCATGTATCGCTTCATGGCTTGTTCACTTGTATTCTGCATCTGTCTAGTCCACAAATGTCAAAACAGATTTGACATTGGCGGCCATTTGCAAAAATGAGAGCATCTTCCAATAGGGTGATTTCCTTTGGCCCACCTTGTAGTTAGGGAAGAGGATAGAAAAAAGACAGCCTTTTCGGCTCCTCTTGGGCGTTATGAGTTAATAATTCAAATGATCCAAATTATATAAGTGTTTTTAAAGAACTCAAAACAATCCTTACAGATTCACCGGTTTTAAAGTACCCAGACTTCAACCAAAAATTCCAATCTACGACTGAAGCGAGTGATTTTGCTGTTCTTACACAGGACGGCCACCCAGTGTGTTAGCAAGCCGCACTTTAAACGATTATGAACGGAATTATTCCGTCATTGAAAAGGAACTTCTTGCGATAGTTTGGTCTGTAAACTATTTTCGACCATATATTTTTGGTAGACCTTTTGATCTGCTAACAGACCAACAACCACTTAAATGGTTGCAAACAAAACATTAGGGTGAATATATAAATTAAAGACTTCAAAGATACTTATTACAGCTAGCAGCTAGGCGAGAATAATATTAATATTGATTAATGATGAGGAAAAAAAACAGATCTGCAGATTTTTTGAGTAGAATTAATTGCGAAACTGGTGAAATAAATGTAATCGAGACGATCTTACAACTGAGGAGGGAGAGAAGGCACCCCATTCAAATTTTGAAATTGAGTATCGACAATACGATATATTTACAAGAAGAGGATCAAAATGATCATTTCCCAATATTAGAAACAGTAGTTAACAGATTTTATGCACACATATTATTAACAAATACACAAAAGTAAACAAATTGAAATACTTAATAATTTTAAGAAATTTTTTTTTTTCAAAATCGTTTGACCAGTTATTTCAACAAAACCAGTTTTTTTCGAAAAACTTTTCGAAAATATATTCCATTTTTTTTTTGAGGATGCCAACCTTTAGCACTTTGTAGTTTTTATCAGAAAAATAAAATTAAAAAAAAATTATTTACCGTTTTTGGAAAAAACAAAAAATTAAAAAAAAATTAATTTTTTTTAAGACTCAAAAAAAACTTATTTAAAAAAAAGTTAAAAAATCTTCTACATTAAAATGTTCATCAAAATCCGTCAAGTGGCTTACGAGAAAAACTGATTTAATAAAACCGGAATTGTGGGAGGTACCGTTATAAGACTTTTACTGTAAAATCTATTCCAACCAAAACATAAAGTTTGCACAGAAAACACCATTCAGAAAGTTTTCTCAAAATCGTAGGAGTCGTTTTTGAGATTTTAGATCGTGAGCTTAAAGAACACCCTTGTAAAATAGAATAACTTTGAATTGAAAATAAAGTAATTTTTTTTTTAAGTATAAATCCTTTCGTTCAAACTTTAGTCGCGCTGAAATTCATTTTAATGAAAGTAAACAATTAGGTATGTTTAGGTATAGGGTGTTTTTTTAAAGGTTGGTTTTTCGAATAGAAATAAAACTGACAACTTTAATGTCATTTGTATTTAGTTTGGTTTGCCATTTCATCATGAACAGGTTGACAAGAGAACAACGCTTGCAAATCGTGCAAATTTATTTCGAAAATATTGGTTTAGTTCGCGGAGTTTACCGCAAGCAATTTTGTTCAGTAATGAGGCTCATTTTTGGTTGAAAGGCTACGTCAACAACCAAAATTCCCTGCATTTGGAGTGAGGAGAATCCACATGAAACCCTTGAGACGCCATTACATCCACAAAAACTGACTGTTTGGTATGCTCTATGGGCTGGTGGAGTCATTGGGCCATACTACTTCCGAAATGATGCTGGCGAGCTGGAGTTACCGTTAATGGAGACCGGTATAGAGCCATGATAACCGACTATTTTGTTCCCGAATTGGATGGCATGAATGTGGATAAGATGTGGTTCCAACAAGACGGCGCTTGATGCCCCACAGCGCACGTCACAATCGATTTATTGAAGGAAACATTCGACGAGCGCATAATTTCGTGGAATGGACCTGTCAATTGGCAACCAAGATCGTATGATTTGACACCATTGGATTATTTTTTTTGGGGATATGTGAATTCGCTCGTCTACATCCACAAAAGAGAAACGTTAGGGGACTTGGAAGCCAACATTCGGTACGTTATTGCCGACATACGACCCCAAACGCTCGAAAAAGTGGTTGAAAATTTGACCTCTAGACTTGGCTTTATTCGAGCGAGCCATGGCGGCCACATGCCCGAAATTATATTTAAGCATTAATGGCATAAAATTATCTTTCCAATAAAGCTAAATAAATGGACATTAAACAAATTTTTTGTTGAAAATTACTACAATTATTGTATGCAAATGGTCCGTTACAATAATTGTAGTAATTTTCAACACGAATTTTCGATGTTTTTTATTCAACATTTGGTCGAAAAAAGCAATTGATTAATTTTCAACACACTAATAAGTAAGCATTTTCTCAGATCGTATATCGTAGTCGTATATCCCATATCGTAGATTTTTTAAGCAATATTTACTGAATATCAAACATATTTATATAAAATTTACTCCGGATTTGTTGAAGAATCAACAAATAATGTCCAATTTCCTTCGAAAATAAGAAAATGTCGTACCTTTTTCAACAAATATGTTTAAAAATAAACAATATCTGTAGAAAATTAAGCTTTTATTTTTAATATTCAACTCGTTTTGATGATATTTCAACAAAAAAATCTGACTTTTCAACAACTTTATTTAATTTTCAACAATATTGCGCACCAAATGCAGGAAATATTGTTGGTTTTTTAAGCATACTTGTTGAATTTTAATTGAAGTTTGCTGAAAACTGATTTTTAATTAGTTAAAATTCAACATTATCTGTTGAATATTTAACATAAATGTTTAATACCAATCAAAATTAAATGAGAAATTCAGCATAAAATGATTAGAATTCAACATAATTGTTGAAAGATAAACATATTCTAAAATGTATTCCCAAAAGTTTGCTTAAAACCGTAGTTGATTTTTCAACACATTAACCCTATTTTTCAGCACAAATGCTTAAAATTAAAATAAAAAACCTGAATATTCAACATAAAAAGCTGCTTTTTCAGCAAACAAAAATCAGGAAAATTAAACAAATTTATTCACAGCCACAGTTAGTATTCAACGTAAACGTTTAAAACATGTGAAAAAAAAAATTGAATTTCCGATTAGTTATTTGGAT